>OZ007570.1:74590920-74618420 GCA_963931925.1 Onchidella celtica | reverse complement strand
GGTCTATACAAACAGTTTTTGAGAATTTTATCAGTGTCATCAAGTTTATACGGAGTCATTTAATTCTAACTGCCAAAATGAAAAACTGATGAAGCTCTGGATATCAGACATACAGAACTCAGATCAAAGAGACCGTGGAAGACGCAAAGTGGCCGTTATCGTGCGTGTGCCAATGCGCCTCAAAATCCGAATTCAAACTCAAACTCAAAAACTGAAACTCCCACGAAGTGGATGCTTTTTTTTTTTTGTGTGTGTATATCTTTGATGGTCATGTTTTTTTCCGAAAACCATTATAATTATCAGTATTATCACACCTAAAAAAAAAAAAACGCTTAAATAGGAATATCAGTATTTTTGTAATAAAAGAATGAGTGATTTTTAGACGACACGTTCGTCTTCACTGAATGAAAAAGATACATAGAAAAAGCCTTGAAAACACACTTCATGAGAACAGAGTCTAGAGAGGAACCAAGATTGATAGTAGATCATGGAGGTACGAGTACACTTTACAGTAGCGGTCAAGTGTGTGCGTAGGAATTGGATCTCAGTTTTACTAACTGGCATTGCATTTGGACATTAGTTACTGCAGTACCTGGGCTGGAACCAAGAAATAAAAGGAACAGTCATGTGATTTTACTGGAAGCTATCGACTATAGATTGGCTGTAGGGGCGGTCTTGACACTTGGCAAGGGGCTGTAATAGCATATTGTAGATCTGTTTACATGGGATAAGATAAAATAAGATGAAATGAGGTGGCATTAGATCAGATGAGACAAGATACAATTAGATGGATAAAATGAAATAAGATGAGATTAGATAAGACTAAATATAAGATAAGATAAGATGAGATTAAATTGAATAAATAAGATAAGATGATATAAGACAAGATAAAGGAACGTGAGATAATATTCGCTTTATTGTCTCACAAGAGAATGCATGTTCACAGGGCTTGACATTGTAAGAGTATACGATACACACATGTAGTTACAGTATAAGTTTACGGTTAAGCGCAATCATATTATACTAGCTGAGGTCCCTGGCCCTGCCCTGGATAAATTGGTTTGAATATTGGTTTCAGTTCTGGATGGTTATTATGGACCTGCTTCATCTGGCCTGTTCCTATTTGTTTATTTTATTTTTGTTTGTTTGTTTTTAAATAAGTCTTACTGCTCTGCCTTTGTGAGTTGACGCGCTGCGCATCCCGTACAATAGCATGATTTGGGCACGGGTTAGTGTGTTTGATAGTGAACACATCGCAGGAAGTGATAACGAAACCTTAAAATGGCGAACCATGGCTCGAAATAGATCTAAATGATGGCGAAACAATAAATTTCCAATTAAAAAAACTACATAGATTTGAGACTTCTATTAAAAATTGTGCACTCTTACAGCCATTCTGATGCACCATATAAAATTTGAAGTCTGAGTGTTGAGTGGTTCAGAAGCCTTTGGCAACGAAAAATCTCAAGTCCACAAATATATATAGTATAGATATTATCAGAGATCACATTTTTCACACATTTTTCACCCCCGCGTCTTCTACTTTGTGACCACAGTCGTGTAGTGTCTGGCCTAAGTGTCACTCCCGACACGACATACCGCCTCCATCCCGCCATTACAGGGGATATCTACACACCTGCTCGATTTTGCTCACCACTCATCCCAAGTTTGCACGAGTGTACGGCCATTAGAATAGCAAATGTCAATGTTAAGGCACTGATGTTCGGATAGCTCCAGTCTTAGTTTGCTACGGATTAGGGCTGTCTGTGATGACAACTTGGTCAGAAACATCATAATGGCGTTTGATTTACCTCGCAAGGCCCACCTCTACCCTGGCCCCTCTTTCACCTTCCAGGTCATCGTATTTCTGATTTATTCATCTTCCTCTTTCTGCCCATTTTCACAATTTCATTACCATAATTGAAGAGTGTATGTATGTTCCCCAGACTCCACCCCCCCCCCCCAGACTCGATGCCCACTTTTCCTACCCTGGAACCCCTCCCCCCCCCCCCCCACACACACACTCCGAGCCCCTAACCTTAAATTAAAAAAAAAATCTTCCAGAAAGGTAACTCTACAGCAACCTCCACTATTTCCCATCTTCCATCCAATACTGCGTTTCGGCATTCACTCCTGACTGTCAACAATGAATAGTTCTCGCGTCTCCCTTCTCGGACATGCGCACTCGCAGTTGTCAAGAACTCTGAGCGCGGTAGATGGCGCTGCCGGTGTGGTCTCAGACAGGAAATCTCCCGATTTTGTTGATGAAGAAGAAACCTCTTGTCGTGGGACTGCCTGAAGGAAATCCAGGAATCCCTGAATTAATATTGACTGTAGGAAACGCTGTTTCATTGTGTACCCAAGTTCTCCACTGCTGCAACTACAGCGCCAGTTTGCCATGTCAATCAGAACGTCTCGGCTTCCAGGTTTCCTCCGCTGACAAACCCAGTGCAAGATTGCCACAGCAGGATGGAAATCTCTTTCCTCCTAAGACAATACAATTGAATGCATTTTCTCCAGCCTGACCATGTGATTTATCCCCATGATTTGATCCCACCCTCGCCCCCTTTCCGGGCTTTTGAAGTGCATCGAAAAATACCCCCCCCCCCTTTCCCCTCCAGGGACGTCAATCAAATGTCGCCAGGTTTCCCCCAGGGTGTGTCCTGAGTGAGCACATTGAGTGATGGCTCGTTATCAAATCCATTTGGCCACAAAACCCAAGGAAGAAGAAAAAAAACAACAACAGTTTCAAACGTCAGGTGAGCTGGATGGCAGCCTGGATCAGTTGAACTTTCATTGACAGAACTCTGAACTGTAGCGGAAATGACAGAGAAGATCACGGGTTAAAACACACGAGATAAGACACATTTTCCCGGTGTATTTGTACATTTTCACATGCGCCAGCTGCAGAACAGCACAGCCCCCCCCCCCTCCCCTCCAAAAGAAAAAAAAACCTGAGAGTGACGGTCTGGAAAGGGGGGGGGAGGGGGGAGGGGTGCTGAAAGCAGGGAGGGAGAGAGTAAGAGCTGTGCTAGACTGTAAATCAGATTTTCACTTCCATCCAAGTCATTGATTTTCACACCATTGCCATGAGCACTTGCTAGGTCTTCCACAGATCCTAGAGACATACATGGCTTAGAAATGGTGACACCATCTTCTTGACTCCGTCATTAACATCATTATCCTATCCCTTACTCTTTAAAAACAAATAGCCTCAATATGCGCGGGTTTGAAACCTACTGGATCAGGAAAAAAAAGTATAGATCAACGAACTAAATAATATGCAATTAGACCATGATCTAGATAACGTAGGATGTTCATAGACCAGGTCTAATGGGGATACATAAATGAAAAAGAAAAAGTCATGAAAAATAATCACAAATAATTATGGTTACCCGAAATTTTTAGCGATGGAAGGCACTGTCGCTCATTATAACGGCGGCAATAAATAACTTCTTACATCTAAGTTTTGTCTACAATAACGACAACAACATCAACAAAGAATTGGATTAAAGATCAGCACAGTAGACAAAGGTCTGCTGACGCTACCAACACCCAAGTTTGTCTCAGTGTGTCAGCATGTGAACTAGATCTAGATCTAGTAGTATACTATTAGTAAATGAGAGAGAGAGAGAGGGAGAGAGATAGAGAGAGAGAGAGAGAGAGAGAGAGAGGAAGAAAAACAAACCGACAGACAAACAGACCGACAGAGATGACCCGTGGCAGTTAGAAACAAATTGACACTTTAACCTTTGCACCCACACTGACACCGTCCGACCTTTGACACGTACTGGCGCGTGAACACCTCGTATTGCGTCTCGTTGGGCGTGTTGATCGCTTTACCTGCTCGCCAACTGCACACACACGCGCGAGAAATAATAGAACGTGCAAAATATTTATGTTTGTAGATGATGCCAGAGGAACCAGGCAACAACTCACGACGTCAGGGAATCACTGCGCATGTCTCAATCAGCTCGTTTGTCTTCCTGCACACAAACTGACTGAAATCAAATCTCACTTGAAATCAAACTTGCAGTCAGAACTGAATCAGCAAATTCAGAACTGGTCAACTTGGGCCAGGGAAAAGAACAAGACAGTGCGACACACCCACGCACACACACACACACACACACACACACACACACACAGGACAATATCTGGTGCGTTAGGGAAAGAATTAAAAAAAAAAATTCCACAAACATCCACACAAACATACATGCAAACACCCACACAAACATCCACACAAAGATCCCACACAAACTTAGACACAAACATCCACCCAAACATACATACAAACATCCACACAAACGTCCACACAAACATCCACACAAGCATCCACACAAACATACATGCAAACATCCACACAAACATCCACACAAAGATCCCACACAAACTTAGACACAAACATCCGCCCAAACATAGACACAGCTGTCATGCTGATGGTGGCAAGGGCATATGACGTCATGGCGCGAAAAGAAATGATTGGTAAAATGGTAAGTTGCAATGCTACCACGACTGAAGGAAAAGGTCTCCTAGCTACATAGATTGAAACTGTGGTTTCTTAGTTAATTAAGGCCAGATGCACACGAGTTGTTTTTTTTTTTTGTTTCCGGGCCCGAGAAACTATTTAGATACGGCCGAGACACAGAATACCGAGACGAACCATTCCTTCCAACATTGTATGTCCACAAATTGCGCACATATAAATACGGCGAGTACAACTCTTTTTCGTTCAATTACCAAGGGATGTTGTGCCAATTGTTGCATCATTGACATCGATGATACCCCATGGTACGCAAAAGCCGACTGGCGGAAAATGACGAATTGATTGTCTCTGTATCCTGTGTCTCGGGGAGAACTGTATGGTCTATTCCGGTAACTTGGTGGTTTTTCGGACTGGGCAACCAAAACATCACTGGTGTGCACCTGGCCAAAGGTTCTTCAATCAAGGCCTTGGATGGTAGGTGAACTGTGGACACAATTCAACATTTTCTGTATTCGGCTTTGTCAAAGAGTGGAAGTCGTGAAATTTCAAAGCCTAAAAGAGAAATATTGTGTTGTCTTCAGTGTTCAGCTGTAGGTAGAATGTGTACATCCGTCATCTTGGCTGTCCGGACCCACGCTTCACCATAGTGATGGTGACATTGATTTTGATTCGTTAGCTGATTTGCACTGTGAGCACTGAAGGCGTCGCGAACCAATCGGAGACGAGCTGAAAATAATTAGCTTCAGTAAACAATGGCACGTGTGTTCACGCACATGGGAGACGTTCGGTCAATTCTTTCACTTCCCTTCCCCTGTTCACACGGATGGTAGGGAATCTGACCAGCTTGGATCCATCCTTTCCGCCCCTGACATAACAGTCAACTGCAATGCAACCAGCGGGCATTTTAACCGCTTTGACATATCTCGAAGTTACACTCATCAGATTATCTACTCGCCATCGTGTTTGGCGGAAGAACACAACCAAAACACTATGTGACGTCATGCGCATTCTACCTTTACCTTTCTCTATCAAACACTCCGTTCCCTGGATTTACAGCACTGTGAAATACGCCATTGGCTATGTTCCTCACGCATTTCCCGCTAGGTGGCGCTGCCAAATTTTGAACACAAACCGCCCCGGCTGTCCCGTTTTGTCCTATCTAGAACCTTTGCCCTGGCTGGTCATTGAGAGATGGTCAAGTACCTGCAGGTTAAACGAAATCGATGAGATAATAGAACCACACGGTGTCTGGCCGCTGTTATGACTAACCCAATCCTCTCCCCGCCCACCTACCCAGACCTAACACAAGTTACAACTGTAAAACACCAGTAGAGACCAACCGACCCTGAGCCAGTTAGGGGTCAAACATGGTACGTGAACTCGCAGGGTCGGGCTGTGATGGGTTGTGTGTATGTGTTTGTGTGTGTGGGGGGGGGGGGACTGGGGGGGGGGGGTTGATCACTGGGTTTGAAAAGCTACATGGGAGTAGTAGGAGGGAGTGGATGGGAAGGGGGCGGTACGCTTTTCAATAATATTAATGAATTTGACAGTTATTCTTAATTGTTTCAACAAAGACGTTCTGGAATCCTAGAAAAATTAAACAACAGGTCGTACATCAAATGAAAAAGACGAATAGTTCATGCAAAAAAGTTACTGCAATTGTTTCAAATATCCAGGCGTGGCCATAGACACTGACCATTCTAATGGCCGTAGGCTTGCACAGGAGGGTGGGGGTGGGACCAGCGGGGGTAGGGGGTTGGGGGGGGGGGGTAGGTATAGCTTTATCAATGTGTTGAACATAGATGTGAACTTCCAGACACAAGTGGTCTTTGTTCAGGTCATGGATGCATTGATATATGTTTCCATGGAACCAGTTAGAGATGACTTTAAAATACTGTAAAAGTGTTGTCGGCCGATGCACGAATCCTGGCGTGACGAAGTGGTCAGGTATAGAAACCTCCTCAACACCGGGCATTGTTCCTGGAGCAATCACAGAATGGTGTCATTAACTTTGGCATTCAAAACTACAGCACAAAGTCTATTAACTGTAATTAGTGTATCATATGGTAAAGACCCTTCCATCAAATTTGTATACAAAGATCTGCTTCCCCGGTCCATGAGTGAGTAGACGTTCTGTGCAAAGGGTGAAGACTAGGTGAAAGACTTTAATTTATGAAGGAACACACCGGGAGGCGAGACCATTCACTTTGCGAGAGCGTGGATGCATTTTCGATCTTTGCTGGCGTAACGTTCTAGAATGGGTGATTACGCTTGGTACTGCAATTCTCAGATGTCACATGACATTTCATTTGCTGAGTTTATGGGTAGGGCGCGGGGGGGGGGGTAGGAAAGGACAGACACATACACGCCTATGACGCACATACCATTACTCACATACACGCACACACACACACATACTCATACACTCAATCACAAGTAAGTGACCTCTGACCCATGTTTTACCTACTCTGAGAGTATCAATCAACACATTCCATGCAACTCTCGCTTTGTACCGTTTTTATACTGCAGTGTCATGAAGGTCAAGGACATTTAGTGTTGAAATTATCCTCTTTCGGATGAATCAGGAACAGCATAATTATAAGTGACTAGCAGAGTTCCCGGCCCTGCCCGGGATAAATCGATTTATTGGTTTCAGTTCTGGGTGATTATTATGGACCTGCTTCATTTTGTCTGTTCCTTTAGCCTTAGTTTATTTTTGTTTGTTTTTAGATACGTTTTACTGCTCTCCCTTTGCGCGTTGACGTCCTGCGCGTCCCGCCAGCATCCGTCAAATGGCTATGATTTGCGCACGGGTTAGTTTGTTTGCACATCGCAGGAAGTGATAACGTCATATTGTGTTAATGGAAAAGAAATATCATAATATTTTCCTAGGCATATTGAAAACACAAACCTGTACTTTCGGCCCTGCAGCGTCAATCTCCCAATTCCAGACCCTTTCTTTTTCCCAGTCTAGGCACATTGAGAACACACAAAGTTTCATACTTGATAGTCTTAGAACTCAATCTCATCATCCAAACCAGTCCTAACCGGAAGTTGTTTTGTGAGTGTGATACAGTCTATACCGGAACCAATCTTAGTTACATTAATTTGCCGAAAAAATAGACCGAACGCCAATGTGTCGCAACTTAGAAACTAATACAAACGTTCTGCGAGTTATTAATTATTTTTTTATTTTCTGTGCCGGGGACACGACGAAAGTCTATACTAAGCGTTGTATAAAATCTGAGGGCCACCGAATCAGCATTAACAGAGGAGTAGCGAAAGGCGCGCTGCAATTGTCGTAAAGTTTCACTTTTATTAATATAGATTTTGATGGCAGGGGCCTGGGGTGCAGTAAATCAGATCTGACATGACCATCTCCATGTTTTACACTCAGTTTTTTGCCACCATTGGGGAGCAGAGGAGTATTATCTTGTACTGCGTGTTGGTCTCTTTGTGAGCAGTTACGGATATTGACAGATCTAAATTTCCGTTTATTTAAAGCCATTGGGCTGCAGCATTTCGTGACGAAGGCCAGCCAAGTACTAGATGTCGCCTTTTCGCACCCAGAGATCATTATGAGACTTGGCAAGCAATTGGATCGTGTGTATTTACCAACAAGAGTGGGCAATCCTGGCCACAGAGGGGTGGGGTGAGTGGAGGGCGGGGAGACGGTGATGAACTGGCCAGAGAGTAATTGAATCGCTTAATCAGCAACAGCTGACCACACTGGCCTGCCAGGACACTCCAAACCTTTTACTCTGGCATTCGGATAACTGGGAGAAAAAAATGTTTAATTGAAACACCTGTCTATTGCTCTTTTAATTTTTCCTTCCATTTTCCTGTTCTTATCGTTATAACTGTCCAAAGAAATATTGATTTATATGCCACATAATGCTAGAAACTCATTTTAAAAAATGGCTGTTTTTTTGTGGTCTGTCTGTGTGTTGTATGATTTATTCTCTTGTTGACTGCATCTTAATATTCATTCTTTTGTACACACACACACTCTCTGTCTGTCTGTCTGTCTGTTTGTCTGCCTGTTTTTCTCTGTCTACCTTTCTCTTTCTCTCTCTCTCTCTCTCTCACTTTCTCTCTCTCTCTCTCACTCTTTCTCTCTCTTTCTCTGTCTCTGTCTCTCTATCTCTCTCTCTCTCTTTCACTCTCCCTTTCTCCTTCTCTTAAGACTATATAACTATCATTATTCTTGTCCGTTTATTTTACATTTTCTTTTCATTTGTCACTCACGTATATTTTTTCAAATCAGCTTATTCCTACCCTGTCAATACCGGCAATGTCAGATTTCCGACCATAAAATTACCACCGTGTTTCCGGTAAATTGAATGAAGGACTTTCACAGTTATCTCCCCTGGGGCAAGAGGTCAGAGTGACTTCATCGGAAGTGTTCATGAAAAAAAGAAAACGTAATTAATTACAGGTAATCACGTGACCTCAGACAACCAGGTAAAGTCCGACAACCCGTGTTTTGGATGAGGTCATTGCCCTTGTTTCTGTGGACCACTTGGAAACTTGTGCGATTGTGCTGAACTGTGAAACGTTGATGTCCTCTAGCTATGTGCCCTTAAGATGTGTGTTGGTGAGAGAGAAACAAACAGACAGACAGACAGAGAAAGCTAGAAAGTAAGAGGGAGAGAAAGAGAGGCAGAGACGGGCAGACAGACAGACGGAATAAGGGAGGGAGAGAAAGACAAACAGTGAGAAATACCGAGAGAAGAAGAGACTGCCGTGGAATGAGAGGGAATAAAAGGAGAAGGAAAGAGTGTGTGGGAGAGAGAAGGGAAAAGATGGGAGGTAAACAAACAGAGAGACAAAAGTCTGGAAAGACACTGGGAGAAGTTAGACTTGACTCTCTTGGCTTACACTGTCAGAATCTTTCAGTGGACACAGACGATAAACATAACGGAGACAGGCGAAGTAAAACACTCAAGATTTCAACAGTCTCTCTCTCTCTCTCTCTCTCTCTCTCTCTCTCTCTCTCTCTCTCTCTCTCTCTCTCTTTCTCTCTCTCTCTCTCTCTCTCTCTCTCTCTCTCTCTCTCTCTCTCTCTCTCTCCCAACTCGTCCTGTCTGTAACTACCAACAGGATTTTATCTTCCCTTTTTTCTCATTTCAAGAGCAGATTTTTTTTTACTCTGCAATAGAAATAATAATATTGCCCCGGAAGTTGAAAAAAAAACCCGGCTGGTTCGATGACGAGATCGTAGCAAATCTATATTTTCTGCTGGAATCCGGGTATATCCCCTGGCCCACATTCCACGTTCAGGGCCCAGGTACTCACTGGTCCAGGGGGGTAGGACGGTCCCCACTGTGTCCTTGTCCTAACATCACCGAGTGTTTCACCTTCCTCGTTGTCGAAGTGCAAGGTCTGGTAGGTGTCGCCAGGAAAGGAAGTCCTGTCGACGTAGAGATCCCGTCAAACAATAGAATTTGTCAGAAAAAAATTCCGGGGGTTACAGGAAGTGCGGAGACCGGGAATTTCCTGAATTTTCAACGTTTAAAAACTGCTTCTGTAACTGCGCGTTAAGTGAATGGAAACCGTCAGATGATCCTCTCGTTCAGTACACAAGTGTACTCGGTTCTTCACACACCGGAATATCCCGCACCCGGAAGTCTGGTCAGACAATGGAGCTGTGAGACATTACTACCAAAGTACGTCACATCTCCGCCATCACTTCCTACTTGTATTAAAAGAAAAAAAAACGTTCCGTTGTATTTGCGGAGCCCTGTGGGTGTGAACAGACAGACAGACGCAAGAAAACGTTACAAACAGCGCGTGAAGGTAAAAAAAAAAGGTTAAAAAATTACCCAATGAAGTTTAACGTTGTAGAGTGATCAACTCCTGTTTGCCGTTTGTTGGAAGGGTAAAATTTTGTTTAGTGGCCTCAGCTTTATATTTATTTGAGTCTTATGGTAGATTGTTATGGCTGTCTGTCCACATCTGTAGGCCTCCGCCAATTCGTTGTTGTTGTTGTTGTTTTTTGACCAACTTTCCTGTTGCACCTGGCACTACGGCCACTCACACCATACCAGTTTCTACTTGTATTATCCAATCATCTTGCTGGAGGCCCGTGTGTATAGAGACGTATCGCTCCCTAAGCATGAATTTATCATCTTGCTTTTCTTGTTGTTGTGTTCAGTTCTGTTTTATTTTTTTATTTTTTCTGTTAGTTTCTTGTGTTGTTCCTGTTTGTTTCTCTGCCATCCTCCGCCAGTCGGCGTCTCAGATCTCAAAATGGCTGGTTGTTTGTCCTCGCAACCAATGAGTTCTGTGCTAGAAACAGTAATGGAGTGTTACGTAATATTTATGTCACCTGGAGACGAGCGTCATAAGCTCTAGAACTATGTCAAGCAATGGGGAGTTTTGGGGGAGGGGGGCATTCTGAGGGGGTAGTGGTAGCGTTTGCAAGACGGGGGGTGGGTGGGGAGGGGGCGTTGGGAGGGGAATAGCTTGAGGGGAGGCGCGGGGAGTAGAAAAGGATGTGTGTGTGTGTGTGAGTAAAAGTTCAGGTAGGTCAAAAGTTGTACAAGGATGTCACACGGCCAGACCAGAGCTGCGTCACTGTCAGGTTCTTCCTGCCGACCTTCTACAATCCCATCCCTACTCATTTCAGTTCAACCTCCCAGAAATGTAGAATTTTGGTTACATCTAAATCCATGCACTAACTTGAACATGTTTCCTTTTTTTCTTCTCCAGTGGAGTGTGAAGAAGGAGCAAAATATTTACTACATAATTAACTAAAGGACGAATTATTGGTAATTTTTCAAGAGGAGTCTCGAGCATTCTGGGACGTCATGATTACATTTTGCTTGGTTGATGTTCTTACTGACGCATCCTTACCTCACTAAATGTGCCAGATTTCAATGAATCATGTGAGCCTACTTGGGTTTGAACCAGTTCCCCTTACTACAGTATATCATTGGCCATCTTGGATGCCTTCTTTGCATATTTTTGCTTTCTTTTACTCACACTAGTAGAGAACCCGCGACTTGACAGGGCCAAGGACAATTAATACCTGGATTTCCGCTCCCCCCTGGCCTAATCTCTCAGTCTGAGTTTGTTGGGCGTTGTTTCCTCCCTTTAACCACCTCACACCCCCACCCCCCAACTCTCATTCACTATGCCGCCTTCCCAATTTAATTAATTTTTAAATTAAGGGCTTGTCAGAATAGTCTCCCATGCACTGGGCGTAGGGAAGGGAGCCCAAAAAAGTTCATGGCGGATTCTAATTTATTATTACCATCATAATAACATTTTTGAAATGTTTGCTTTAAACTTCAATGAACACAATAGTTCCATATGCAAGAGATTGGATTCGATTATTTGACAAATAATAAAATTAACTGTATAGTTCTGAAACTTCAGGTTGTATTGTCAAGCACAACAAATTGCCTAAGTTACACCACAACGATTAACTTCCGACTTTTTTCCTATTATTTTTTAATCATTTAAACCTGTATGACATAAATTACCCAAAAAAGTCAAATATTTTGACGATTTAGAATTTTCTCTCTGAAAGCGGTATGTTTTTGACACCTTAAAGGGACAGCGTAGGCAGCTGAAGACTGAAATACATTTTTTTCCCGTAGGCTTTTCTTACTCTACGCTCATATTTATTTTCACAGTGCGCGTAATTATTTTGAGCCGGCAGAGCGCTGACCAGTGTGTACTAGCAGTCTGTAAGTGACCAACCATCTCTGATCTACCTGTGGCCAGCGGAGGTGGGGAGTGGGTGAGGGGAAGGGGTGGTGGAGATATGCGCAGATGTAAAGAAGCGTGGGTATGCTAGCACGGGAGAATGTGTGCAGGTGAGCATGAAACAGGATCAGAGAAAACAGTCTTTAACCCAGCATCATTGTAGCCTGAATTGTCTTTAATCTTTCAGTCAGCGAATTAAGCGTACGTGTGTGTAGCTGTATGTTTGAGGGTTGGTTATTAAGGGAAGTAGACAACTGAAGTCCTTCAATCCGCCCTGCCCACCAATAGTTTTCTAAGTCTTTCAATTCTCTCTGTCCACCAGAATTTTTCCATTCGTAATCAACATGACTTCCCAGTCAAGGACCCTAAACAAATCTCATCAGTAGGAATGACATCGCTGAGATCCGCTGGTTACAACATTCCACCGACGTCGGTGTGATGCGGGGAACTCACCCCTAGGTTAATCTTGCCGACCCTATGGAAATCCTATATAAATCTAGATAGGGTAGTGGTAGGGATGCCAGCTGAGATTTGTATTTCCACAGGATGGAGAAGGTCACAATGCCATAAATATAGAGGCTGATGATCCCTACGGTAGTTACTGGAATAATTACGTTTTCATTTCTACTTTAAAAAACCGGCTCCAGAAAGAGTGACATCAGGAGATAGGACAGATGGAAGATAAAATTGCTGCTAATGAAATATTGAGCGCCGAACATAATTATTACTGTACGCGAACCTCTTATGAAATCTCTGTCTAACAGGCGGCTATTGGAGTGTTCAACACTTGCGCAAGATACTGCACTCTTGATAATTGACGTCGCACAGGGGGTAAATAAAGGTACGTTTGGGGGTGGGGGAGGGGGTGGGGTAGGAATGGGGAGACAGAGCACTGAGAAAAGAGTTCAGAGAAAGTTGAAGCGGTTAAAAATGCACACACATGTCTAGTTGATGTTCAGAAAAGCCGGAGTTCAAGAATGAAGAAAAACAACTGACCAAGCCAGAGACCAAATCGTCTTCTACTAGGAATCATAGTAGTTGTAGTAGTGGTAGTAGTAGTAGTTGTTGTAATAGTAGTAGTAGTAGAAGTGGTAGTAACAGCAGAAGTAGTAGTAGTGGTAGTAGTAGTAGTAGTAGTGGTGGTAGTAGTAGTGGTAATAGTAGTCACATTAGTTGTAGTTGTAGTTGTGGTAGTAGTAGCAGTAGATATAGTAATATTAGTTGTAGTAGTAGTAGTGGGAGTGATAATAGTAGTAGTGGTAGTAGCAGTAGTAGTAGTAGTAGTAATAGTAGTAGTAGTAGTATTCGTTTTGATAGCAATAGTAGTAGTAGCAGCAGAGCACAAGTAGTAGAAGAAATGGCAGTAGCTGGAGTCACAGATGTGACAAACGGGTGGTTTTGCTGGCGGGAGATGTAGCGGTGGTTGTAGTGACAGCAATAATGGTAGTAGTAGTTGTCAAAGAAGTGGCGATTGTGAAAGTGGTAGTACTGGCACCGGCAGCAAAGGAAATGAAGTAACCCCAGGCACAGAAAAGATTGTAGTACTGAGAGCCGGGAAAGCCGTGACGCAGGCGTGTATGCAACAAGCAGTGGTCAAGGGTGAGTTCTGAATCAAACACTGCAGGCAGTTCTACACAAATTCTGGCAGTCTTGGGCGTACATTGAGCGTGAGAAATGTGCCCATCCCCTCAGACCCCCCCCCCCACCCCTCGCCCCTCCTAAAACTCTGCAATAACAGTCTCAGAACATGCGAGAAAACTTGCCCTTCAACTACTATCTGTCCCCGGAATCCCCCCAGTAACCGCCATGTTTATTGAATCTCTCCTTCCCTGCCTCCTCCTCCTCGGATCCCAGACCACGTATTTGATTGGTCAGGCGCACAAAGGAACAATCACCCTGCAGACAAAATAATCTCTCTGATGCACTGAATTATTGGCCAGCGTCTTAAAAGCCCATAAATAGTGTACCTTTTTATTTCTGTATCAATGTATTCTGGGCTGAGAAGTTGTGTCCCTTTACAGCAGGCAGGAGAATGGCCGCGCTAAGCCGAAAGACACAAAAATCAATAGGCCCATAGACGCTGCATTTTTGGGCTGTAACTCTAAGCTTTCCAGGCGAGATAAGGAAACCAAATGAAGCCGCTTGCTCACACCGAATCTGGTCAGGAGATGGAGTGACTCGTTGTTTTTTTCTGTTCTCATATTAAAACATGCGTTATGTCCTTCACCATCACCCGCGACTGTCGCTCCCACAGGGCCAGGCGCCACGTGACCTAGTTACTCTTTACACGTCCCCGGGAACGGTCTGTGGATAACTAGCAGCTACCGACCTGAACGGGCGGTCACTTGAGTAGACAGCCATGAATCCAGTGGGGAAAAAAACAACAACACGAAGACTTCACGTCCTTCGCTTGTTGTTGATTAAAATAGAATTCGTCATATCGTTTACGTTTCTGTTTTTGCAGTAACTTTTAATTTTATAATCCACAAATGAAAATTGCGAAGATTTTTGTCTTTAGCCAAGATCACCACTTGTGTTGCCATCATTTGTATTGTTACTGTGTAAATGTTCTAAATAATTTATTATGTCAGTCATTACGAAATCAATAGTTTCACATTGGACAAGCCACTCTTTCTTGCCTCTGATCTCCACAGTTATCGGCCATCCTGGGCCAGGCGTACTTCCCCTTTTCCTCTGTTTACTGATGGATCCATTGTCAACACAAATTTACATGCGGTGTCGCGGCTTCCACTCACTCACAGGACATGACACGAGGGGAAGGGGAGGGGGGGGGGGTACTGGGTTGAGGGAGGGGGATTAAGTTGCTTTACAGTAACTTTACATCAATGACCTAATTCTGCCTTGTGGAAACTCTGAACTTTAGGTTACCAAAAAAATTGCGTTTTCAGCTCCTTTTACCGGGGCTGACCGGGCATTACTTGGAGCCACGAGCTACAACTTCAGAGAGCGTCAAGTCTGTCCGGCTGTGCTCCTGTACCCGGCTGTACTGATGTCATCGTTTACAGATATCTTTACTTCCACTTGGACTCCAAACATTTTCATGTTTCTTTATCTGCCGATCATGTTCCCTTTTCTTCATACAGACAGCCCTTTCTCTCATTCTCTATGTAGAGCTGGAAAAAATACAAAGCTTTAAGTTTTCGTGTTCTTTCTTCCAGGTTTCTAGTGCAGGACAACACTAGGTCAGCTGTCAGCATTTTAAGGAGTCTCTGCACAAAGGCAATATGTGTCAGCTCCACGTGAAGACACATACACAAACTACTTGACAAGCTAAATTTGACCTTACAATTATGTATGATGAGCTTGAATGACGGGAATTCAACAGAGCTCAGAAAAAAAAATACTATTCACACCAGAGGCTTTAATCTTGGTTTCCAGCACAGACTAATAAACTAACCAGACTGGAAACACGAGTTCGGGCTGTGTCGTTTTTTTACGGAATTTCCCGAGCGGAGACCTTATAACCAACATGGCCGCCGCTCGGGAAATTCCGATTCTAGTTCTATCTGCAGTAGAAATTTCTTTTTATTTGTCAAGATTGGTTGTACGTGTATTAATTTCTTGGTGCGGAACCAAACTTCCGCGTTCAGTAGGCGCGTCAAAATGGTATCATTCAAAATTGTAGCTATGCTGAAGCGTCGGTTGCTAGCGTAAACCTATAATGGCGGATGGTTCATGACCTTTCGCTGTTTTGTGACGTCACACAATGGGATCATCCAGTCTGGGTATTTTATTAGTCTGTGGTTTCCAGCAATCTCTGTGTGATCATGCTCATGTAATCTTTCAGCGTTCAGTATTGAGTGTTGTTCCCTGAGAATTCATCAATCGTTGCTCATTCAAGATGAACACACATTTTAGTGCTTCGCAGTTCTGTACTGTAGAATTTTTTATCTTCTGTTTAAACAATCTGGTCAAAAAGAAAATGAGAAGCATCACATGACAGTCTAACAAATTTTATTTCAAAATCAATTTTAAAAGGTTTAGTGTGAAGTGTGAGCCCACGGTCAATCTGAAATAAATCCAAGAGACAAAATTGTTGATTCCGCTCATTCTAAATGGACACAATGCAGCAGTGACGTCACCTAAACGTCTTACTACCAGTCTTCGATACAACAACTATGTCAAGTAATCTACATAAATCTACAGTCCCCCCCCCCCCAAAAAAGCCTCCCACATGATGGTGGATTTTGTCCTTGTTTTCTCGGTGACGTCATGATACGGCAACGTTACGTGTCACTGGGATCCCCGTGCGTCCCTCGTAAACCTCACAAGTGTCATCTGGATCCTTATCTCTCTACTAAGATCCCTGAGAGATTTTTCGATCCCCAAGTATCAATGGGATCTCTAGCCGATCCAAGGATCGAGACGGGCTACCGTCAAGATCAAACTGCCAGTAACCAAACAAGTGACATAGGCGTGACCACTGGGCATAAACTGACCATTTCCTGTCTCAGTATCAGTTTATGAAGCGAGGCTGGACATACACTTGAACATTGTAGATCTCTCAGACATGTGTACTTTGTAAGCTAGACTCTCACTCTTTTCCCCCGTTTCACCACCCACGACATACCAAAGCACGAAAACATCGCCAATGAATATTCTCTGTCTGAAGTTTATTCTACATGTTGTCAGGGCAATTTAGTCTATGTAGAACTAACACGAGAGGACGGTAAATCCTCGGCCTAAGCCGTCCATCATCCCTAGAAACGAGCGCAGAATTCCCCTCTACGTTATTATATGTTGTGTCCGCCTGGAGAGACTCTTGTTACAACTAATACTCTCCAGTAGCTGCCCGAGGTTACATGGTAATCTCCCGCGACCTCTCTAGCCACTCCTGATGAGGAAGTTACCGGCCTCTTACTGGAAGAATACTGAAGTGAGTGACAAAACAAATCAAGACGTCAGGTAATACATCGATTCTTGTGTCAGATTTTCTTGTCACGTAAATTCAAAACACTTGAGTGATGTCTATGCCGTCAGTCTGACTCAGCCGAAACCGGGAAACAGGTTGAAAAATAAACAAACCTACAAGGAGACAGCAATGTAATATTTGTCATAACGGGGAGACACACGAGAAAACTGTAAATATCGCCAGCTCAGTTTTTGTTTTTTCGAAATCTACTTTTTGCACAACTGAGAAATTTGAGGTTAAACGTTTACGACTAAGGTATTATGATAAGCAGTTAGAAGAAATCGGAACCGTGAAACAGCTTGATAAGTGTCATTATGCATTTTAAACACGTGACAAAGTGTGCATTTGTTATAGCTCTTCTGTGTACTTAAAAATTTCCAGTTATTTTTTTTTTTCAGAAAATGGAGATGAAACAAACAAGAACTGAGGTGGCGACATTTTAATACAAAAGTCAAAAGATCGACATTGTTGTGACCAAACCGCAGGCGCACCTGAAACTGGCCATGGAATACATTCTAGCCCAACCAGACTCTAGGACTGGCCTTAAAATAACAAGGACATATCCACACAATCTAACAGAGCTTAAAACATCAGACACAAAGAGGATGATTTTTTTTCCGTGGGAAGGGGGGGGGGGGCAGAGGGAGGAGGGAGGAGGCCATGGCAGAGGTAGTAAAAAACAAACAAAGAAAGAAAAAAAAGAGTAGACAATAAAGAAATGATGTTCCGCTATCAAAAACTGCCGGGGAAATTGAATTGGGCAGTTGACCTGGTCTTCTATGGGGCTCTGGTAATCGATAGCAATACAAGCAATGATCATATGTTGTCTTGTTTAGTTCAGAACGGCAATTATCTGTCCATGTGTTCGCTGGGATGTTTGTTTGTCCCAGATATTGATAGAGAATGGATAGAGAATGGATCTCAGCTGAGGTTGAGTTAAATCACTCATGGCTACCCAGACAGAACCAAGTGGATAAAACTTCACCAAGTGGTTCTTCCATTGATCCACGTAACGCATATAAACTCGCGACTCAGTCAGAAATTGCACTGTGATTGTCTCAGCTAGGGAAGACAATGAAGGTAAACTTTCAGCACAATTAATTGTTGGCTGTGGGAACCAGACAGGCAGGACTTTGGCTTGATTTGTCTGTCTGTGTGCAATGTCAGCCAAACTGCACCTGGGTCCTTCATACTTCATTGTTTCGCTGTCTTTCATTCACCAGTAATAATGATTGTTCAAAACTGGGCCACCACCCCGCCAATGGTCAGTGTGAGCAGGTAAGCAGTACTCACAAATACCTGTGTTTTGCTACGCAGAATGACCAACAAAATCACCTTTCCCAGTTTATGAATGATGAACATCCAGCGCTGGCGCTGAAAGATGGACGATGAACGAGTAATATGACTTGCCTCATCACTTGACATGGGCTAGGTTTTCAGCATTGAACGGTGGACGACGAACGACCATGCCTTTAATAAAACATTTTCACATGAAATTTTTTCCAAAAAATTAAAAAATCCACGTTTACAGATCAGAGTGCTGGGAAGATTGTTCTAGAAAAATGCACAAAACACAGTGAAACATTCATGACTACTCACATTCCTTGTCTGTTGCTGGAGGGTTAATCCTTGAGTAGCTCGGAAACATCAACTGTCACAATAGAAAGGATGATCACACCCGAAGTGAAGCGCTCACTCACAATGACGTGTGGCCGTGCCGAGCAGGGGGAGTTAATCCAGCACGAGCTCTGTCTGTGTGTTTGTGAATGAGTACATGTGTATGTGTGTGTGTGTATAGTAGTCACCTGAAGCCGGCATTGCCTAACGCCTCGTGTGTGTGTATGTGTGAGTGCAGAGAAAGTCACTTTCCGGAGAATGATGATTATTGCTTTCTTGGTTTTTCACTTGGTCTCTCACTCCAGCTGACGTGTGGGCGGGTGGGTGGGTGGATGGGTGGCACGCCAGCAGGTCGCGCGCTAGATCGCGCATTTGCCAGTTGCCGGTGCTGCCAGCTTAGGTTTACCCGTCATTTACCCCAGAATTTGGGATCAGGAAGAAACTTTTTTACAGGCAGCGGTCGGGCCTCAATGAAGGTTGGTTTTTGTTATGTTTCCTGCTGCGAGGATAGACTGAGCGGAGGGCAGCGAGAGATGAGCAGAGAGTGACAGAAAGGGATCGACTAACGGAGTAAAGAAAGACTGGGTAACGATTGTACAGCCGATGAGACGATAAGACAACTTTGGGAAGAGTGAATGAAAAACAGCGAAGGGGAGAGAAGCGAGATGGGTTGTGGAACTTGGTTGTGAAATCCAAATAGTGGGGAGAACTGCGCTAGTGCAGTGCCGTGACCAGATCACACGAACTCTCTCAGTTTCACAGACAAGTTGACGAATTCGCCCGCTCGCTGGAAGATGATAGCGCGGAATGTGAAAGAAATGAAAAATTATGAGTTTTTAGGATTTAAGATTAAAAAAGAGGAGACATTCAAACGAGAGCCCGGCGGACAGGCGGAAGATTGGATGACCAGAGGAAATGAAGGCAGTGGAGATGACATTACATAATTATGAAGTGGATCAGAATGATCAAGACTTAATCTTCCCAGTGCAGTCCACAAGTTCTACAAGCTGTAAGATTCCTAGAACAATGACGTCAGTATTATTTTTGACTTTCTTCATTCACTTTGCTTTGGACATCTTTGCTTGTTATAATTACGTCACAAAAGGTATTTAATTTCTTTTACTTACGTCACCCAAAAGTGTGATGTTGACAGCACGACATCCCCACTGTCGCGATGTGGGTTAGATGGGGAGAATTCGACTGACACTCTTTCGAGGTCCGCTCCCACAATCGACGAACACAAAAAAATACTTGCACTCTAAAAACTAAATAAATCAATTGCTTTGATTTTTAGCAGAACTGTAGGGCAGTTTAATTACAGGAATTAATGTAACAAATATAATTATAAATATAAATATCAATTCAAAGGCAACTGAATCTAACTAATGAAACTACAGCTTTCTATAAAGACTAACTTATTCACTCTAACTACTTGCAGATCATATGAGTTATATGCCAAATAGAATCCGCGCACGTGGCGACGGATATAACAGTTTAAATTCTATTAATTCAATGAGACATGTTATGATATGGACATTTCCTCTAGACACGCCATGGAGAATGCTTGTACAACCATGCGTTGTCTGGCGGTAGCTCTGAAACTGTCTTCAAAAGTAAGTAGAACGGTTCACTTTCATCATTACAAATTAGTATGGACTCTCACCATGAGGCCCTCACTAGGAGTGAGAGCGCTGGATGTAAACGCTGTGGGTTCATATCAAACCAAGTAGCTTAGGCTCTGGAGCTTTAAAATCATGCTCCTCACAATATGGACTGCTCAACTGCGTCTTAAATGTCTCTCATCTGGCTGAGGACTATCGCCGTCCACCTCGTAAATGGATTGTCTACATGTGGCCTCTATCTAAGCTCTGCACGGGTTTAAATACTAAAGCTATGTCTCGACCTTCCGTCCAGATTCATACATTTGATTGGTGCAACCACCTCTAGCTCAGCTGCCGAACCGAGTTATTTTAAGTAACAGCCCTACGCAAGGACCTTGTGTCGACATCAAAGGTCGAATCACTCAAGACAATAAAATGTAATTTTATAGCAATAAATTCTTAACATGTTCAAAACCCCGAGCTTTTACTCTGGATCACGGATTTTCCGCACGTCAACAGACGTCTCAATAACATTTAATTCCTACTCACCCCTTCCCTCTCTACTAAACCTAGTTCAAAACACGAGATATAAAAAGTGCTCAGTCATGCACACCTACGCTGTCCGTCTATCCTTCCCCACACCTTCTGTCTATCTATTAGGAAAAAAACTGTTCAAAACAAATTGTTTACGAGACCAAGTTATGCTGGCTCGCACAATAATTACGTTTGTAAAAATTACTCACTGCTCTCTCACAAAAATTTACTCAGTGGAAACATTTATGAATCAAATCTGTTCTTGACACATCCCCCACCCCAGTGAAAACTTAGGGTTTGAACGACATAACTGTCTACTAACGTTGCTATGTAATAGTACTTTGGAAAGGGCTATATAGTAAAAAATATATCGTTACTGAAAGTCAAAAAAAAATAATTCTAAGAACGTGCATTATCGATGGACAATAGCATATGTATATTTATATGCGACGTTCTGTGATAATATATAATTATTGTAGCCACTTAAGAATTAAAGTGATAAACTTCTCTCACACAGACATACTGTAAAGACTGAAATATTGAGCAACTAGCTCATCGCTTCACTGAGCGTAATTAATACATTCATAGAACATGAACGAACAATAGTTAATTAAAGTAATGGTATCCTGGCAGCAGTAGGTCTGGTCGCTCGGTTTGCCATTTTCTCATCTCACTGACCCGCAGACAAAGGCGTCAATGTTGTCTGAAACTCAGGTCATGGTCAGGATGGACGCTAGTGGAAAAAGGAATCACATGGAAATTTTGAGAAAGAATGTCCATAATTGGTAGGACAATATAATGTGAAACCATCCACGGTCTCCGAAAAAGGTGAAAAATGCTCAACCTCAATGCTCAACAGACTCTATATAAAATAGCAACATATTCTGGTTTATCAATTATAAATTTCGCCATAGTGAAGCTGAAATAAACAAACGTCGACAAGATAATTAGCCTGAGGTACTCTTTCAAAATCTGCGTAGCGCTCGTCTTGATTTAAGAATTATATAGCGCTTCTCGCGTTCAACAATAATCTAGATCTCAATTAAATAGCATTATACTTTAACCTATTTCTAATTATATCCAATCCGGGATAGATGAGGTGCCACCAGGCGATAGCAGTTAATTTAATGCGCCGTTTCCGTACGCAAGCCATGCACACGTCAAGTGTCACAGTCATCTCGGTATATAGTCATAATCGGTTCAATTCAATATCCATATCGGGTATGTTCTTAGATAACTCATCCACTGACCGCATGGAGAGTTACAATCATAATCAGTATTCTTACTTGTCATATCTAGTATTACGTTAGATGGTCCACGAAACGCGGAAAACCATAGTCATAATCGGTTGTATAAAAAACACATCTCCACTCTTCTTCACAACTTCTTAAAACGCGACCACGCAGTGTCCTCTGTTACCACTGCAAAAAACTCAAAAACGCGAACACGCAGTGTCCTCTGTTACCACTGCAAAAAACTCAAAAACGCGAACACGCAGTGTCCTCTGTTACCACTGCAAAATATCTCAAAACGCGAATACTCCCTTCCTTACACAACTAGTCGGTCTTACACTGCCCGTCGGTCTTACACTGCCTGCGGCCTTACACTGCCCAGAGGCCTTACACTGCATCTCGGCGTCTTACACTGCCTGTGGCCTTACACTGCCCAGAGGCCTTACACTGCCCTGTGGGGCTTACAATGCCTGTAAGAAGGTTCAACAATAACACGCGAATACGCGATTACGCAGTGTACTACGTTAGCACTGCCAAACATCTCTCAAATAATCGAAAAATACCAATATCATCCATCCCATGAGGCAATCTCATTATTGCTCTCCTCGGGTCGACGTCATACGCAGACGACTAAAAAAAAGTATCCTCAATATATATAATTCACATAGCTCTTATATCGACATCACCTCGATACTGATACAGACTCTTCCCATGAGACAAATTCATTGCTCTTCGGGCGGCGGCACCAGCCGACAATAAAATCAATACTCACTATTCATCACTACACAAAAAAAATCACCTCCCTAAACAGTCTAATACTGCCCTCTCGGGAGCTCGTCAATATAAAGACGAGATCGGTTATACATGACGCTTAATAAGCTCCACAGAGCTGGCAGTGTGCTAACTGCACGGGTTCCAACAATTCAATAAAATCGTTACTCTCAATAACCAGATCAAATTACTCAATCAATGTGTCAATGTAGACACATGAGTTACTTAGCTAAAATAAGAAACAAAGGAATGTACCAACATGATAATGATAAAGGTCTAATGAAAAAAAATACACCAAACACGACGCTAGACAAACAAGAAAAGACGAACGATAACAGACCCTACAGTCTGAATATAATTACAGATAGGTGAGAAGAGAACAAGAGAGACGTCTTCCCAAAGAGACGAGGAAGATGTGAACGCCACAATCTAAACAAATATACAGGTCCCTAACAAAGACTATTCTCAGAATGCGAATCCTCACTGTTTTAATCACCACTGGTTGTTGCAAGACCGCAGACGTTGTCGTCGAAACGGCAAAATCGGCGACCAAGCCACCACTTTGGCACAGAGGACACGCACACGTAAGAACCCTCGCCGACCTCCCGCAGTTCTAACAAAGAAGAAAAGTATAAAAAGCCTGTAAAAAACGAGGAGGAACACTCAACTCCCCAGACGCAGACAAAATTTTAGGATGGAATTACTTAACTTTCAAGGAACTGGGTGGTAATTCCTTTAGCCCTTCCGTACACCACAGTCAGTCTTTTTTGTCTTTCACCGTTCCAAGTTCTGTTCTGTAGTCTCCCTGGCCTCGGTCATCGGGTCAATGGGAGAGCAGCGACATATGTGGAAGTAAAAATAAAGCAGTATACAAAACTAAATAATAAATAATTTTAAACTAGCTCAACGTGCGAGACCCCGTGAGCGACGGATCATGAAAAGAACAAAAATGTAATGCAAACAAAGAGAAAAGGTGATTATAATCTAACGAATTTAAGAAATTTGGTAAGTCCCCTCCAGTGTCGCGATGTGGGTTACATGGGGAGAATTCGACTGACACTCTTTCGAGGTCCGCTCCCACAATCGACGAACACAAAAAAATACTTGCACTCTAAAAACTAAATAAATCAATTGCTTTGATTTTTAGCAGAACTGTAGGGCAGTTTAATTACAGGAATTAATGTAACAAATATAATTATAAATATAAATATCAATTCAAAGGCAACTGAATATAACTAATGAAACTACAGCTTTCTATAAAGACTAACTTATTCACTCTAACTACTAGCAGATCATATGAGTTATATGCCAAATAGAATCCGCGCACGTGGCGACGGATATAACAGTTTAAATTCTATTAATTCAATGAGACATTTTATGATATGGATATTTCCTCTAGACACGCCATGGAGAATGCTTGTACAACCATGCGTTGTCTGGCGGTAGCTCTGAAACTGTCTTCAAAAGTAAGTAGAACGGTTCACTTTCATCATTACAAATTAGTATGGACTCTCACCATGAGGCCCTCACTAGGAGTGAGAGCGCTGGATGTAAACGCTGTGGGTTCATATCAAACCAAGTAGCTTAGGCTCTGGAGCTTTAAAATCATGCTCCTCACAATATGGACTGCTCAACTGCGTCTTAAATGTCTCTCATCTGGCTGAGGACTATCGCCGTCCACCTCGTAAATGGATTGTCTACATGTGGCCTCTATCTAAGCTCTGCACGGGTTTAAATACTAAAGCTATGTCTCGACCTTCCGTCCAGATTCATACATTTGATTGGTGCAACCACCTCTAGCTCAGCTGCCGAACCGAGTTATTTTAAGTA
Organism: Onchidella celtica; assembly: GCA_963931925.1. Classification (NCBI taxonomy): domain Eukaryota; kingdom Metazoa; phylum Mollusca; class Gastropoda; order Systellommatophora; family Onchidiidae; genus Onchidella; species Onchidella celtica. The sequence continues at coordinate 74,593,700 of OZ007570.1, read as the reverse complement.
ACAGCCCTACGCAACGACCTTGTGTCGACATCAAAGGTCGAATCACTCAAGACAATAAAATGTAATTTTATAGCAATAAATTCTTAACATGTTCAAAACCCCGAGCTTTTACTCTGGATCACGGATTTTCCGCACGTCAACAGACGTCTCAATAACATTTAATTCCTACTCACCCCTTCCCCTCTCTACTAAACCTAGTTCAAAACACGAGATATAAAAAGTGCTCAGTCATGCACACCTACGCTGTCTGTCAAGAACAGATTTAATTCATAAATGTTTCCACTGACTAAATTTTTGTGAGAGAGCAGTGAGTAATTTTTACAAACGTAATTATTGTGCGAGCCAGCATAACTTGGTCTCGTGGGCAATTTGTTTTGAACAGTTTTTTTTATAATAGATAGACAGAAGGTGTGGGGAAGGATAGACGGACAGCGTAGGTGTGCATGACAGAGCACTTTTTATATCTCGTGTTTTGAACTAGGTTTAGTAAAGAGGGAAGGGGTGAGTAGGAATTAAATGTTATTGAGATGTCTGTTGACGTACAGAAAATACCGTGATCCAGAGTAAAAGCTCGGGGTTTTGAACATGTTAAGAATTTATTGCTATAAAATTACATTTTATTGTCTTGGGTGATTCGACCTTTGATGTCGACCCAAGGTCGTTGCGTAGGGCTGTTACTTAAAATAACTCAGTTCGGCAGCTGAGCTAGAAGTGGTTGCACCAATCACAATCCAGGAATTAGACGGTAAGCTGCAGATGCAGACCAGTATTTAAGGCCATACAGAACTTAGTTCTGGGCCACATGTAGACAATCCATTTACGAGGTGGTCGGCGATAGTCCTCAGCCAGATGAGAGACATAGAGACGCAGTTGAGCAGTCCATTGTGAGGAGCCTGATTTAAAGCTCCAGAGCCTAAGCTACTTGGTTTGATATAAACCCACAGCGTTTACATCCAGCGCTCTCACTCCCAGTGAGGGCCGCATGGTGAGAGTCCATACTAATTTGTAATGATGAAAGTGAACCGTTCTACTTACTTTTGAAGACAGTTTCAGAGCTACCGCCAGACAACGCATGGTTGTACAAGCATTCTCCATGGCGTGTCTAGAGGAAATGTCCATATTATAACATGTCTCATTGAATTAATAGAATTTAAACTGTTATATCCGTCGCCACGTGCGCGGATTCTATTTGGCATATAACTCATATGACCTGCAAGTAGTTAGATTGAATACGTTAGTCTTTATAGAAAGCTGTAGTTTCATTAGTTAGATTCAGTTGCCTTTGAATTGATATTTATATTTATAATTATATTTGTTACATTAATTCCTGTAATTAAACTGCCCTACAGTTCTGCTAAAAATCAAAGCAATTGATTTATTTAGTTTTTAGAGTGCAAGTATTTTTTTTGTGTGTGTTCGTCGATTGTGGGAGCGGACCTCGAAAGAGTGTCAGTCGAAATATCCCCATCTAACCCACATCGCGACACTGTCCGTCTATCCTTCCCCACACCTTCTGTCTATCTATTAGGAAAAAAACTGTTCAAAACAAATTGTTTACGAGACCAAGTTATGCTGGCTCGCACAATAATTACGTTTGTAAAAATTACTCACTGCTCTCTCACAAAAATTCACTCAGTGGAAATATTTATGAATCAAATCTGTTCTTGACACCCACTCCCCAGTGCACGGCAGTTGAGCATGTGCTCTTGCAAATAATTGGTGTGTCGTATTTTTTTTTTGGGGGGGGGGGGGGGAGACATCGGTCAGCTGAAGGATTCAACTCCTAGGAGAAGGAAACATATGGAGCCAGAATTTGTGACGAAAAAGAGAAATAAACTTAAACATTACGCAGGAACACAAGGTCTGTGACGTCAAATGAAGACAAGCAATTCGCGTCACGCTGCATTTCAAAATGGAGTTGACAAAAGAGACATGAATTACGGTGCTGCACTCTGGCCACCGTGCCAGCAAAATCCACACGTTTGTCGTCATAGAACAGAAGAGAACCCAGAATGTGTTCAACATTAACAAAAATACAAAGACATCTTGCAACTTTCATCTACTTACAGTCTTGTTTAGTGCCAGCCTCAAACCAGCCCTTTTGAGGGCTGGAAAATGCCTCGTTGAGAGCTAAACTTATTGTGTGGGAGATAATTATACCTGTGTGTGTGTGTGCGTGTATGTGTGTGTGTGTGTGTGTGTGTGCGTGTGTGTGTTGGGCGAGGAAGGCCGTGGTTACAACAATACTAGAAGGAAAACGTGAAGAATCAACCTGCAAATGTAAAAATTCTGTTTCCTTCCTCTGCCCTCGTTAGCCTTGTCTCCTGCCATTTTGACACTGGAGGAAAATGATTATTGGACGTAGGAGGAGGCTTGGCGAGACACATTCGGTGCCGCTTATTTTGAGGGTGGGAGATGGGGCAGCAGGAAGAGGAGAGGGAGGGGTGTAAATCAATGCAAGAGCTACAGATATAACGCAACGCAAGGTCACCAAGAGGCAGTTTTGCTGGTAGATAGGGAGTTTGAGTTTAAGTTTAAAGAAAGCACATCAACATTGTTGTCGCCGAGTCTCGGGACAGGAACGAGAAACAATAACTGTCTTGTGGTTGGAGACTTTGCCACATTAATTCTGTTTTCGTTTGAACACATTTTAATTTTTACACCGATACAAACGGGGGATAAACTGTGGATGAGGGACAAAGAGTGGTTGAAATCAGCACTATGGGACTCCCAGCTGCCTTGTGGCGGAAAACATCGGGGTCTAATCCTGGACAGAACTT
>OZ007570.1:74540920-74583420 GCA_963931925.1 Onchidella celtica | reverse complement strand
AAAAACAACCCAAAAAAAAACTGACAATTATTCAGGATTATCACAATACACATACAAACAGGCTTGTTTGTTACAGCCCCCAACCCAAGGCAGATCCAGGGACTGCAAGGTTTGTGGATTGCGCATTATAGACCTTAGAGGCCAGACACAGTGCTTCACATTTCGTTTCGCTTTCGGCTCGTTTCGGCAGTTTTTTTCAGACACGACTGTCTGGTGGGCTCTTTCCTACCACGAGCTGATTCTTTTAGTCCCCACGTGTTTGAGCAAATCCTTGTCAGTCCTCATCTAAACCGTTGTGAATCTAAAGCTATAGTAAACTGTAGCGCCCTATCTTCACACCTAAATGCAGCATGCAACAGCAAACATAAATCTCGGTCATGAAATCACGAAAAATCTTGGACGTGAATTTACCGGCTCGGTATTCGGAATGCTATCGTCATTTTGCAGAATTTCTCTATCCATTTTTGTCTGTCTTCAAATTTTGGGAAAAAAGTATTTAAATCTGGCCCCAAATGGGCAGGTCTCAGTGATATTTAATTCTTAACAGTCCAGTACACTATACAAGGTTAACTGCTTTGCCCTCAACAATCAGTCCCGACCGTGAAAAAAACAAACACATTCAGGGTCAATTTCCCTGGCAAATCTCCATCAGTTTTGTTGATGTACCATCTATCTGAATAAAATTGTCTGTTTCATCATAAATAATCTATCCCTTTTGAACTGCAGGTAATTAATGCCTGTGTCAATTTTGTAATCCACTCTTACTCCCCTGATGATGTGTGTTGACTGCGACTGACCATGTCCGATTTGTAGCCGTTTACTATCGCCAACCGTTTGGATGTTTGCGTTGCAGTAAAAGTGAAGCGCTTCACGTTCGATATGGCTACGAGTGGAAAGCACACAGAACCACTCCCAACATTTCTGGTACAAATTAATGAAGCCGTTCCTGAATTTCATAAAGTTCAGACAGTAAAACGGTTCTGCAGAGATCACTCCGAGCAAGCCTTCACGTGCACGATCAGCTGTTTGCAGCGGCCCTATGTTTAACAATCTTTCTTATCTGACCAGAGAGGGCAAAGTTCGATCCTTGTGCAATTATCTTGGTCAACATGGCTGTCAGCAAAATAAATGTAACTTTTCCGTAACCATCAAATATTCAAGAAAAAAAAATCCTGGAGCTTCAGTCGTTTCAAAATTTGAGAAACTGGTGATAAAACAATATTTCACACGCTTTTGACAATTGTTCATCGTCCCTCCCCGTCTCTCTCTCTCTCTCTCTCTCTCTCTCTCTCTCTCTCTCTCTCTCTCTCTCACATACACACACAGATGCACACACACATACACATGCGCCCTTCCGCAAAGAAAGAATAAACATACATGCAGACACACAGGCAAAACATAAGACATGAAAAACGGTAAACAATTTTGGTATGGCCTGATCTACTGGAAAGAAATCACCCAGGTCCTCTTTCTTTAAAGCTTATCATCAGTGACAACAAAGGGAAGTAAGTTCTGGTAATATCTTCAGGTTCCAGGGATTGATTCTGTTCATTTGTCATGGAGGTCATTTTGTTATTTTAGATATTGGTAAGATATTGGTATGGAGACCTGGAATGTTCTAGTACAGAATGCAATGATCAGTTTCAATTCAAGCTGATTTCTTTTGTTTTACCACTGGACACGTCAACCATATTGTTCACCAACTAGTTCCGACAAACACAACAAATGTTGAAGGATAAGGAAGCCAGGTCAGTTTGTATGTCAGGGTCCGCCAGACAGGAATTCCTCACGTCCAGTCTCAGCTCCCGTTGTTGAAGTCACGTGTGTGTGTGTCCCCTCTTGACTGGACTCTCTTTCTTTCCATTTCCCTGTAAGACGTAGAAGGACGTTGCACTTGTTAGTTGCTAGAAACTGAGCATGGAATACATGCCTAGTACAAATTCTCACTGGACTCACACTGACCACAAACGCCATACAGCCTAGCTCTGTGATTGCCCGTCGCAGATTCTGTTGGCGCTAATTGTTGTAAAACACATGCAATTTTCTCTGTAAATCCGTTCCATTGTCTGTCTGTGTGTCACTTTGTCTTGTATCTGTATATGTTTCGCTTACAAAAAAAAATAAAATGAAATAAAAAAAATTGACTGGAAATTTCTGTCTAAATTTGACCCATTTTTTTCTCTCTGTCTGTTATTCCTGGTCACTTAATACACAAACAGGTTAAACGGCAATCAAAATGTTATATATTGGTAATAACTTCATCTCAACGAGATGGCAGGAAAGATGGGATTGAACACACAACGAACAAACTACATACACACTCTGTCCAAGACTAAGGGTAGCCACACAAAGGTCACCGAATTCGGTCACCGAGCCACTAGGCGCTTTAGGTGAGAAGAATTGCAATACATAAACGGGCCGAATCTAGGTGGGCTCTGTGTGCAGTTGTTGAAATTATGTAGTGCAACTCTTCTCACCTAAAGCGCCTAGTGGCTCGGTGACCGAATTCGGTGGCCTTTGTGTGGCTACCCTAACTTCCATAGTGGACTCATGCTTTGCAAAATCGGTGAGATGAAATAAGCAGATTCGGTTTGTATCATACCCATCTCACATACAGCTTTTTTACTCGAGGGGGAAGATACTCGCGATTTTTTAGCATGTGGTTGCCAACTTTTAACAGAATGTGCGGATTTCACCAAAATCCAAAAAAGAGCATAATTTGTCTGCGAATCATTTCCTTGCGTGGACCTACAGCTCATCTTGTCGTTTCTGGAGGATCCCGAAATCTACAAGTTGATTGAACAGATTTTTTTTTTTTTATCATATTATACGAAACTGATATCTTATATAAAAAGACATACTTTACATTTGGGCAGTTTTTCCGGTCAAAGTTTTAATTTCACCTTTATTTGATTTTATTGGTAAGAATTTGAATGTTGAAAATTCACCCAAAGTAAGATATCAAAAAAAAAAAAAAAAACTGGCAAGAAATGGAAATTGGCCATTATCGTAGCAATAAAAAAAAAAGAGAGAGAGAAAAAAAGTTTGAAGAAGAAGAAGATGTCCCAAAGGAAGTTAAAAAAACAACCAAAAAATGTAACAAGAAAAAAAAAGTCAAAAGAAGGAAAAACCATGAGGAGAGAGAAACAACCAGGAAAGTTGTAAATGCCGAGGGCAGGGAAACTCTTAAACCAAATACCTAAACTCAGTTATCCCGGCCCGCCAACCTTCTCTTTAACCCAAACTCAATCTCAAAGTGTTACACAGTCTGGCGAGAAGACAATGCGGGGGGGGGGGGGGTCGGAAGTTTGCAAAAGGTGAAGGACGAGCTGTTGTTTTGACAGGTGACAGTTCTCAATCCTGTAGCTGTGCCAGGCTACCGTCACTTTGCCATGTCCTGACCTCTGACACGTGTTCTTTGTTCTTGTTACATAGTCGGACCAGCAAAGTCAGGCTGGAACATGATCCCTCTCTAGTGCACGTTTGTTTTATAGGATGGCAGGCAGCAAAGTAAATGTTTCTTTTAAATCTAATAATAAAACATTGAAATCTGGAGTGGGCATGTGGGTTGCTCGCCTTGGGACTCCGTAAGGGAGCCAAGGAGGATAAGCTTAACCCTAACACAAGGAAATCAAAGCATAAGGAAATACCAGATAACCAAATAATCATCTTCTGCTAGCTTACATCAGGTTACACAATAGGCCATTAGTATATCATATTATTGTATTGTAAGGCTTCGCACTATACTAGGTGAGTACTAACAATGAAGCTTCTAGAATAGGAACGAGCATGGGACCAAAAAAAAAAATTGAACTAAGAAGACAGACAGACAGACATGGTTTGAAGCTACCTTTTGGAAACTGTTGGAGAAATCACCATGGCAACTCTTCGCGTTAGGACATCACACATTTTTTACTGTTTTCATTACTAACCTCCCCCCCCCCCCCCACACACACACATCTCTTCCCTTTTTTTTCCAACTACTCTGTACGCCCCATGTTTGAAAGCGTGGACACACAAACACACACACCTACATACACATACACCCACACACACACACATACTTACATCATGTCTGTAGACGCAACTCAAACACACGGGCAAGACATAATATAATTATGACTATCACTCACTACAGAATGGATTTCCGGCATTATCTTTCATTAAAACATTTCTGTATATACTTGGACTTTAATTCATCACTCAGGTTGACATTTCCATTTGGATTGGGGGGGGGGGGTGAGCAAGAGGAGGAACGGCCATGAAAGAACGGTAAACCAACAGCATTTTTCAATGGCCGATCTACACAAGAGAAATCAGCCAGTCCTCTTTACTAAACCTTGATCAGCAGCAACAATAAAGGGAAGTAAGTTTTAGTAATACCCGCAGGTTCCAGAGATTGGCTATGTTTATTTATCATGGAGGTCATTTTGTTATTTCAGATATTGGCATAGACATCGGATTGTTCTAGTACAGAATACAATGGTCAGCTTTAATTCTAGATGATTTCTCTTGTTTTACCACTGGACACGTCAACCATCTTGTCCACCAACTAGTTCAGACAAACACAACAAATGTTGAAAGATAAGGAAGCCAAGGCAGTTTGTATGTCAGGGCCCGCCAGACAGGAATTCCTCACGTCCAGTTTCACCCTCCTTGCTATTGTATCATGCGCGTGTCTCCCCTCCTGATCTGTCTCTTCTTCTCTCACTTTCTCTGTATGAAATAGAAGGAGCTTGCACTTGCCAGTCGCCAGCAATTGCACATTGAACTCTCGTCTATTACAAGCTCTCACTGGACCACACTGACCACAAACCTCTCACGGCTAAAGTCCGTAATTCCCAGCAGCAGATTATATAGACACTAATCAATAAACGTATGTCCTTTGACCGAAAATTGTTTTGTGATATTTGTTCATTTATATGTCTGTTTGTCGCTGTGTCTATATCTGTATGTTTCAGTTTGAATTTTAAAAAAATGAAATAGTAAAAAAATAAATTAATAAAACTAACTGGATATTTCTGCCTAAGTTTGACCCAATATATATTTTTTTTTATCTGTCAAAATGCACACAGAATGGCTATAGACTGGATATTTCTGGACATGTATAAATTTTTGTTGCAGTTAGTGGAATGACGTCATGACAACGTGTGGCAAAAATTCGTGTGTTAGACAACTTAGCCTTAACACTCTCTTCAAATCTAACAAATGGCTTTTTTTTACATTTTTCTCCTTCGACTCATTGTCCTGTCTCTAGGCTTTGAAATTCCAAATATAAGAACTCATGAAATCCACAAACTGTTACAATACATTGACGCTCTATCGCACAGGGGACGCGAAATTGTTCTCTGTTGGATCCATGGCCAGGTCGGCATCAAGGGAAGTGAGACAGCAAACATCCTTGCCAAAGAAGCGTTGAAGCGGCCGCCATAGCGATTTTAGGTCAGTCATAATTAACTTCATCTCGTCGAGATGGGAGGGAGATGGGATCAACAAACAGTGAACAAAGTACACTTTGTCCAAGATCAACTTGGTCAGTGGACTCTTGGTTCTTAGCAAAATCGCAGAGATGATGTCCTGAGTAGACTCAGTCTGGGTCATAAACGCCACACACACAGACATTTTTATCAGGGACCCCCCCCCCCCAACCACCACACCACACACACCCCAGCTAACTGCCAGCCACAGTTTAACAGAATGTGTGGATTTCACCAATAACCGAAACGACCATTTGCCTACGGATCCGTACGGAAATCTCGTGAATCAAAAACACAACATATCCGTTTAAATCAATGGAATTTAAAAAAAAACGTTTACAATACTGACATGAACTCTCCCAGTCAATTATTGAAATATTAAATTCGACTGGTTCAAACTGCATCGGTGTTTTTCCCTTGTTTTCACAAAAGCAATCGAATGGCACTTAGATCCCTGCTAATTATACCGTCTCCCCCCTTCAATTTATCAATACCCAGAAAAATCCAGTCTGTAGACATTTTGTGTGCAGTGTGACCTTTTGTTGTTTATGTGACCTAAGAGAGAGAGAGAGAGAGAGAGAGAGAGATAGATAGAGAGAGAGAGAGAGAGAGAGAGAGAGAGAGAGAGAGAGAGACAGCCTAAAATGGTATTTAAATTTGAGAAACTTTAAAAAAAAAAAAAATCTCTGGTACTTTTGACAAACTGTTGCGGTAAGAACATAGCAAACGTTGCTGTTTTGATTATACTACAACCTCCCCCGACCCTCCTCTCCCAGCTGACCCATGATGAAAGGTGAAAACACACACACATACACACAGACATATACACGCCAATAATCGTACGCAATCCCGCGCACACACACAAGACACAATCACCCAGTCCTCTATCCAAAAGAGTTATCAACAGCAAAAAACAAAGGGAAGTCAGTTTTGGTTATACCCCAGGTTTCCAGAGATTGGCTAGGTTCATTTATCATCGAGGTCATTTTGTTATTTTAAATATTGGCATAGACACCTGGAATGTTGTAGTACAGAATTCAATAGTTAGCTTTAATTCTAGCTGTTTTCTTTTGTTTTACCACTTGACACATCAACCATATTGTCTACCTACTAGTTCAGACAAACACAACAAATGTTGAAAAATTAACTGAATATTTGTGCCTAAATTTGAACCGCATTTCTTTCCTGGCCACATAAAACACAAGCAGGTCAAACACACAATATAAAAATAGACTGGATGTTTATGGACAACTATATATTTGAACTAGTAGAATGGCATCATTACAAAGTGTGGTAGAAATTCATACAGACGATTTAATCTCAAAAAAGTTTTTCAAATCCAAAAACCCGCTTTTTAAAAATATTTCTCTCCTCCGACTCACTGTCCTGTCTTCAGGTTTTGAGAACCTAAATATGAAAACTCATGAAACCAACAAACTGCTACAACTCATTCACGCTCTGTTGGACATGGGACGCAGAATTGTTCTCTGTTGGATCCATGGCCATGTCGGCATCAAGGGGAACGAGACGGCCGACATCCTTGCCAAAGAAACGTTAAAGCAGCCGCCATAGCGATTTTAAGTCGGTCATAAATAACTTCATCTCAACGAGCTGGCAGAGATGATGGAGTGATCAAACAATGAACATACTAAACTCTGCCCATAATGGACTCATGCTTCTCGGCACAATCGGAGAGATGGAATTGTCCATCGTGGACCCCGTCAGTATCATTCGCCACCTCACACACAGCTAAATGTCAGCCACATTTTAACAGAATATGTGAATTTCACCAATACCCGAAAATGGCATTTGCCCGCAGATCCATGAAAGAATCATTTCCTGAGGTGGACCCATAGCGCATTTTGACGTTTCCGACGGAGGTAGAAATCTAAAAGTTGATGTGATCGATTTTTTAAAAAATCACATTAAATGAAACTGATATCTTTTATTACTGAAAGTCAAACTTTACAGTTCAGGATTTTTCCCCCTTTGATTTTTTATTTCACTTGGTTTTAATGATAAGAATTAGATAATCTGAAAACTGGCCCAAGGTATGATAACGATTTTAAAAAAACGCAAAAGGCCCAAAGTGGCGGTTATGGCGTCAAAAAGAAAAAAAAAAAAGGAAAGGAAAAGAATGTTAAGAAAATGAAAAAGAAGATGTGGCAAAAGAAAGTCAAGAAAGAACCAACAAAGATAAGAAATTAAACAAACAAAAAAAGAAACATGAGAAAAGGCAAACAACAAGGAAAGCCAGTTGTAAATGCCAAGGACCTCAACTCTGTCATCCTGCCAACTTTCTATCAAACCCAAAATGTGAAAGACGAGATTTTTTTTTTTTTTTGGCGTGAGATCACAAGATGACATGTACTAACAATTACTTATCATGTCCTGACGTCTGACATGATCTCTGTCTTGTGCAAATCTGTTTGATAATAAATACAAGCACAATTACATGGTCAATGAACGAAAAAACAAAAATGAGCTGATGTATACAAAGTATTTTCTGTTGATTCACAGGAATGAAATGGCAATCCTAATAAACTTAATAATTTCTCTAGAGGATGTTCTTCGGGTTATAGTGTTTCTACGTTTGTTATCGGGTGACGAGGTAACTTTGGAATTTCTGCTTCTTTGAAAGAGGGGCGTCCATCATTCCATGGGTGTAAACAATGCGGCGTAAATCCAAGCCACAGTCTAAAATGTCAAGCCTTGAGCTTTGTTGATCGCCATTGCATAACATAGCCGCAGTGGTATCGGTAAGACGACATCACACCGTCCAACAGGATTGTTATGTATCAAAAGAGTAATTTCTGGAGCTGTGTCTTGCGCACGCACTCACTCGCTTGCCATCCTTTATTTACCATCTAAATAGAACGTTCACGAACGGGATATCCAGAAACTACGGGATGCATAAAGGCCACCTAATCGCACTTAGACATGTCACAGAATTGCGTCACTCCAAGACCAACCTAGCGTAATTACTCCGACACATAGATAAATAATATACATAGACAGGACATAGACGCTTCGGGCTGTGTCAGTTTCTCCGGAAATTTCCGAGAATGCGCCATCTTGGTATTACTGTAGATCCCGAATTTCAGTGTTCCCAGATTGGGCGGGAAACCGCGGAATTGGGCTGGTTTTGTTCGTGATTTGCGGGTATTTTTTTCCGTGTGCGGGTTTGCTAGTTTTGGGTTGGTTTTGGAAGAGCCTTAATCTGAAGAGGAAATTACAGTTTGGATTGAAAAAATCATGAAACCACTAAACATTTTTTGTGGACAGTCTCTGTGCATAGAGTGATACAATTCTGGGCTTTGCTTGGCTTGCCTCTTGGTTTCAGCAAGACTGCCAGATTGTGTAACTGTAGGAGGTAATTACGGTAGTGGGATGGCCACCCACCGCGGATGTGGGCGATGATGCAAGACTAGTCGCACGTGGTCAGTCCTTTGTTTGAAAGTATAGCCAATCAGGTAAACAGGGCCCGCAAGGTTGGCATGTGTGTGAACCATGGAGGTACTAATAAAACGTTATTAATAGCTCCATGGTGTGAACCTAAAAGTAAGTGAGTGGTCATTCTGCGCGTGCCTGAAGCAACCCTGGTTTGGTCTGATGAAATTCGATCACATATTAATTTCCCCATGCAACCTTGTGGAATGTACTGAGGTACAAATTAAAAAAAAATTGTGGTTTTGTTTTACTCAAGAAACGAAACATATAACTAGAATGGCATTTTCACGTCACGCTAACTTCTCTCGATTAAAATTTCTGAGAAGTAGCCTAGACTTGATGCATTTGGGAATGGGAGTGGCATTATGAATGCAGTTTTAACTGTGCAGTTTAAACCCACGCTCTTCAGAGCGGATGCCGTAAAATCTACAGATAGAAACCTTCGGCTGATTGGGAGTACTTGGTCTCCTCTTTACCTCACTGTCCCCCCCCCCTCCCCCTCTCCCCAAACCGCGGCATTTCTCTCGATCTCACCAACAGCAACAATGAAGCCATGCTAATAGACTATAGACTATGATTCTGCAATCTTCAATTCATAGACGTTACATTTGTCTAATACAGGACACTCGTTTTCTTTTGCTTTAAATAAGTTTCAGATTACCAGAAATTGATGGATGAAGACCGTCGTTCATTAATATTGCTCTTTGGATTATCCATTGAGTTTTATTCTCCTTTATCCTTAATGATGCTGTATCGTCTTTTAAAACTCAGCTCTACTTGCCTTGCACGAGCACGGAACTTTTTTTATCTATAAATTTAATTCATACCCACACATTTTCTCATCAATATCGCACGCATTTCTAACATACTGCTAAGATTAGAGGCAAATAATCCATAGACACATTAGTTATTACCATCACTTGTTTATTTACCTCAATAAAACATGATTATTTTCAGTTGGCGGGTTTGGGCTGGAAAAAAATGGTCAGTTTGGCGGTTTTTGGGCTAGTTTTTTTTTTTGTAACTTTGGCGGGTTTTAAAAAAAAATCTGGGAACACCGATGCCGATGCCATATTGTTTACGTGATGGCGACACGAGGAGCTCGTTATTGCTCTTATATTAATTGTAGCTCTAACTCCAAGACTTCCACTGATCCTAGAACTGGAGCGAGCCTGAAATTCCATAACTATCCAAATCCAGAAAAAGACAGAGAGAGGTAAGTAGACTATGTTATTTATAAGAGAAATCTAGTGCGATTGAACACTCTGACACTGTCACTGTCACTGTCACTGTCACTGTCACTGTCACTGTCACTGTCACTGTCACTGTCACTGTTAGCAATCACAGTGATCGGTGACTGTTATTTTGTTTTTTTTTGACTCGATTGTGGTTACAAGAAAATTTGAAACACAATTCAGTGCGTTTGGGATGTTTGGTTTTCTTCCCAAACATAATGTCACGAGTGGAGTGAGTGCAATTAAGGGGATTGCTACATAGCGGGTGTAGAGTAAGAAGGGCTCACGGCAGACAAGTAGGGAAAGACGGGAAAGGAGGAGAGTAAAATTAACGCACGTAGACAAGTAAGTTAAGCGTGCATGTTGTGAGTAGTGGGGGGGTCTGAATGAGGCGAAAGCGCTGTATTACTATCACTGCAAGTTAGAAGGTCCTACGGAACGGACGCTAATAAGAGCCCATCGGGCGGACATAAGGGGAGCAGTCGAGAGACCAGTGAGAGAGTTTCCAGTGATGAGCACAGGGGATAGGCCAGCATAGGGCCGGAGGCCACACATAGGCCAGAAGTGAGGCTGTCAGTGCAGGACAGTAGAGGCACATAAAGTCGTGGCAGTCTGGCCACGGACAGGGACGTAGATATGAGCGTGAATGTGATACTGTACTATTGCCATGTTGAGGGGCTAGTGAAGTAATAATGTACTATTGAAATGATAATGTCTATTGAAATGATAATGTGTTATTGCCCTGCTGAGGTGCTAGGGGAGTGCTAAGGTGTATGACAATAGGAAGGTGATATTGAGAGACTGCGGTGCCAGTGAATTATTAATGTGCTATTAAGACCCTGAGGGGAGAGGCTGAGGCCGAAGTGCCTTTAGGAGTAACTACCGGGTTGTGGACCCGAGGGAGAGTGTGTGTGAGAATAAGGCCGTTGTACGGCAGTTAATTGCAATAATATAATGTATATAATTGCGCTATTATCTGTATAATTATGTTTAATAAATGTGTGAGTCTGATGGGTTGTTCTGTTAAGTGTTAAACTTGTTTGTTCGTGATTGTTGTCCTGTCATAAACTATTACATCTCCCAGTCTGGGATTTGTGACACTGGGGGCTCGTCCTGTTTATCTGTGGTCATTTTGACATTGTCTATCCGTTATATCTAGTTGTTTTTCTGTTGTGCTAGGAATTCGTGCTGTTGTCTTTGTTCGTCGGATGAATGGAAATTTCATGATGGTATGATTTATGTATATTTATGAATATGTATTGATGCATGTATTTTGATGAATATGTATTAATGTGTACTTAAATTTCTGCAGAGTGTGCGTGCAGCCTGAGGAGACAAGCAGCCAGAGCTCCGATTAAGGGGAGGAGTTAAACTCAAAATTCGAAGTTAAGTGAAACTGAAATTTTGTACCCTGGATTGGGGGCTGTTCCTTTAATCTGTCTTTTTCCCTGTTTTTGCTGTTTTCGTTGTAATTGATTGTACGGGCGGTGGCGCGGGTTTGCTGTGGTGAGCGTAGTTTGTCCTCTTCGGGAGGTGGGCTAAATTTGGAACTTCGTTCATCACAGTGAACAGTTCTGTAGGGACCTGTACTTTTGTTTAGATTGTGCCGTTCCATCTTCCTCGTTGTTTTAGGAAGACGTCTCTCTTGTCCCTCTCTTACCTTTCTGTAGATACGTTCTTTTTTTTCAGACTCTGTTCTTGTTCGTACCTTGTAGTGTAATCGGCGTAGTTAGGTTGCATTTTTTTCCATTATATTTTCTTTTTTAGGTCTTTGTCCTAGTCTGGTTCGTTGTCCTTGACGTCCTTGTGGTCCTTCTACTGAATTTCCTTATTCTTGTCTTTTCTACTCTTTTTTATTATTAATAGGGCAATACATTTTATAAATATAGAATTAGTTAGGAAGTACGTAAATTTCTGAATTGTATTTGGGACAAGTGGGTATTGTTATATCTGGTGTGATCTCAGGTCTCTGGTCGTGTCGTTAGTGATCATACCGACAGGTTAGCCGTTTTCATAATATATACCGTAACCATAAATCTGTGAAATGGCGGAACTCCAACAACTAATGAAGTTGGGTAAGGAACTTGGCCTGGAGGGAGAAGAGCTACGCGGCTGGATTAAAGAACAGCAGGCAGAATTGCGCGATGAGCGTGCTAAGGATAGAGAGCAGGAAAAAGAGGCTCAGGAAAAGGAAAGAGAGGCTAAGGCTCAGGAGCAGGAGAGGGAGTTTAAGTTAAAGGAGTTAGAAGCTCAGCAACAGGAGAGACAGGCTAGGGAAAGGGAGCAGGAGATAAAGTTAAGTGAGATAGAAGCTAGGGATAACCAACAGGAGAGAGAGACGCGAATGAGAATCGCGGAGTTGGAAATCAAAAAGAATGCGCCAACAGAAACAGTTGAGCGGCAGGTACACAATAAAGGTGGCGTTAGGATTAAGATCCCTACGTTCGACGACCGGAAGGACGACATAGACGCTGTTACGAATTCAAGGAAGGGTGTGCCCTGCAGTGTTACGAGGTGGGTCCTCGAATGTTACGGTGGGGATTACTAAATTATAAATTTAGGTGTTCGACTGCATTTAAATCGAGAGGTTTTTAAAAATTACTCTGCCATACCATGCCACATACACTAATAACAATTTCGAGTAGGTTATATCAAGGACCTTGTAGGGCCACAAATTTATTACTTAAAATTCCTAACAATTTCGTCTATCTTTTACATATTAAAAAGACAACATCAGCAGCATCAAATGAAAATACTATAATACATAACTAGAAGTCTCCTCTAGATTCTTACAAGATTAGAAAATCTATATCATTCTGACTCATTCACAGTTTACTTAGTAATTATTTATCTTCAGAAATATGATCTGCCTACTATCTCACAAATAATATTCTTATGTCTCAGACGACAAGGTTAACTCAGTTAATTACTTATAAAGGATCAAACCGTCAAGACACACTGACGTAGTTAAAATAGATCTAGATCTGCTCTAGGATGGGCTGGCAATCCCCAGCCTCATCCAGACACATCAATTACAATTCACAAATGTGTATATCAATCACTCATTCTAGATCTTAATTGCAAGTAAAACTTTATGGTCTTGCATTCCTTTGGTCGCACTTCTACTGGAAGGTTAGGGTCAGATTCACATCATCTCGAATCATGGTGATGACACTTACGATTGGTTCCCTGAAACGATTTCAGGGAACTGGAGAAAATAGCTGTGGATTATTTTCATTGTCTATCCAGGACATAGACATGACGTTAACAGTCTGTTGGTTCTCTCTGGCTGAACCTTGCCGACACCCTCGCAGGATGGAATACGCTGCATGGAGTGAGGTAGCATCACATGTCTCCGCTTATCTTCTGCTGCAAATCCACGTGACTGCTCAAATTTGATTGGTGCATCCACTTCGAGCTCCGCTCGCAGCGCCAATAGATTCTATTAATAGTAACAGACAAAGTAACTCAACTATGTCAAATCCGTTCGCAAAGTCTCTACACCCTAAACGTTTTATGTACGAATTTATTCACTCCTTATTCGCCCCGTCTTTCCCTGTTAAAGTACACCCAAACCACGGGGTCGAAAACTGCATCGTCACTGTTAATTTATCCATTCGTTCTATCTTGCCCCACTTTCTTTCTATCTCTAAGAAAAGCGTTACAAAAACAAACTGTCCACGGGAACAGTTCAAGGACGTTTGCACTGGCCAAAATCAATGATGCCATGTAATGAACAAAGCGTGACCTAGCACGGCAATTCAAATCCTAACCCTGACAGACGCCTACCTTTACAGGTTCGAACTGAACGCACAATTGCAATGGGGGGAAAATAGGGAATTATGGGCCACGTACCTGGCGTCTCTATTGCAGGGGCGAGCGTTAACCTACTTTAAAGAGCTACAGCGCGAAGACGTGCAAGATTACGATAAGCTGAAGGCTTTGCTGCTTCGCCGATTTGCGCGTACCGAGGAATATTTCCGGGAGCAGTTTAGGCGAGCACGTGCGGATACCAGGGAGGACTTTGCTGCCTTCGTCGCGAGATTGACGGAATATTTCGCGAACTGGGTAGACTTGGCGCATGTGGGCGCGGACTTTGCTAAACTGAAAGACTTAATGATCCGTGACCAGCTGTACGCGTCGTGCCACAAAGATCTGGTGGCTTTCCTGAAAGAACACGAACCCGCGACGGTGCAGGAGGCGTCTAAGTTGGCGGAAGCATACCGTACGGCACATCCGTTCAAACCAGTCGCCAGGGCGTACGTCCAAGATGCTGGGTACGTCGCCTTTGTCGAAGGGTCGCCGGCAGGACTTAAGGACAGGTCGCGTCAGCGTGGTGCCTATAGTGGGCAAGCCCAGGGGCAGCGTAGGGGCTATCACCAATCACCGGCATATGGATCCGGTAAGTTTGACCGAGCAGGAGGGCTAGGTCGCGGTAATGGCCGGGGGCGATTTGTGACCTTTGCCGATGACCGACGGCATAGGGACTCTAGTTCCGGTCGCGATGGGTCACGGGGACCCAGGCCTAGTGCAGCACAGGGAGCGGAGTGTTGGACTTGCGGACGCGTGGGTCACTTTTCAGGCGAGTGTAGGGCCGCGAAGTGTTGGAACTGCGGTAGAGCAGATCACATCAGCGTGAATTGCCCTGCAGGTAGGATAGCGGCGAACGTGGACAGTAGCTCCAGTCCATGTTCCCCAAATAAATTTCATCATGCGGCTGCGTGTGTTACATCGGACAACGGAGGCGGACAGTATTCTAAGTGTCCCAGTTGTGAGAAGTTATTATCTTCCGGTGTTTTACCTTGTGGGAGAAAGATCCCCGTTATAAATTCATGTCATACAGGAGGTGGTCTTAGGGTTTATCCGGGGTTTGTTGGGGACGAACCGGTCTCGGTTTTACGAGATATAGGATCTACCGTTGTGGGAGTGCATAGAGACTGCATTCGGGATTCACAGCTTACAGGTGAGACTGTCCCGTGCATCCAATTTTCGGGGGCCATTGAGAAATTACCCATGGCAAGAATAGTGATAGACACACCTTTCCTTAGCGGGGAAGTCGAAGCAGTCGTTGGTTGTTTTCCAGGCGCCCAGCTCATCATTGGGAATGTATCACGGGTAGTTTCCCCTTCCGATGAGAACGTGCAAGCATGGTCGCAATCAAAAGGTATTGACTTTTGCGCCGCGGTCGAAACACGTCGACAGGTAGCTGATAAAGATAAGATTAGACCTTTCGCGACGCCAGCGGTCAACCTAGATATCACGCCAGAGCGCTTGGCGAGAGTACAAAGGGAGGATCCATTGTTAAATCCATGTTTTGGGGAAGCGCGAACCGGGAAAACGAGGAAATATAAAAACGGGTCATCTTCTTTTTTTTGTCCAGGGGGGCATTCTGTTCCGTATGTACGTCACAGTGGCTTCCGTTCAAAAGCAGGTCCTCGTGCCACGGTCGTTAATTGCTACAGTATTGCGTCTGGCCCATGATGTTCCATTAGCGGATCATATGAGAAGTGCTAGAACCAAGCAAAGAGTTCTGAAAATTTTTTATTGGCCGTCAGTATACAGAGATGTACGTTTATATTGTAAGACGTGCAGTGCGTGCCAAAAGACGACGCATAAGGGTCGTACACCCCAGGCTCCTCTTCAAAAGATCCCCACGGTTTCGGAAACGGTTAAAAAGGTTTCGATAGACCTTGTTGATTTAAGAGAAAGATTATCTTCAGAGCGCACTATAGCAGAAGAAGCTTCGAGTATCGCTTCAAAAAGAGCAAAAGCCTATAAAGACAGAGGATCCAAATTGAGAATTTTTAAGCCAGGAGACAAGGTCCTATTGTTATTGCCTACGGACCATAATAAGTTATTGATGTCATGGAAAGGTCCTTATGTTATTGAGCGAATTGTTTCGAAGGTAGATTACGCTATCCACATTGATGGATCAGTAAAGGTTTTCCACGTTGATATGCTGCAGAGGTTTCATGAGAGACCAGAGTATCTGTATTATCATACTGGTATTAAAGGACATACCTAATGTCGTGTCATTCTTTGACGATATAGCATGTCATACGTCGACATGGTCTGATCATATTCAGACACTAACAGTAATTTTTCAACGATTACGCCATTTTGGGTTAACTGCTAAACCCGCAAAGATGGATTTGGCATGTCCAGAGATAGTATTCTTAGGACATATCGTGGGTAGAGGTGTTCAGAGACCTGAAGTAACAAAAATTGACAAATTAGTAGGGTTGCAAATCCCAAAGACAAAGAAACAAGTCAGAAGCTTAGTGGGAATTTTAAATTATTACAGAAAGTTCATTCCAAATTTTTCCTCCTTGTCATCTTCTCTTACTGACCTTACTAAGAAGGGACAACCCGATAAGGTCCAGTGGACGTCTGAATGTCAGACAGCATTTGATAATTTGGTGACAGCATTATCATCGTCACCCATTCTGATATTACCCGATTTTCGATCTAATTTTATCCTCAGAACGGATGCGTCGGACTCTGGTGTCGGCGCTTGTCTTCTACAGGAGAAGAACGAATGTCTCCATCCTGTATGTTATGTCAGTAGGAAGTTATTGCAGAGAGAAAGAAAGTATTCTGTGATAGAGCGTGAGTGTCTTGCCATTGTGTGGTCCGTCCAGAAATTAGGACGTTATCTCATGGGACGAGAATTTTGTATCCAGACAGACCACAAGCCACTGACATTTTTGTCGAAGAATCGTTCGTCCAGCCCACGCTTGTCTAGATGGGCATTGGCTTTGCAGCCGTATACCTTCGTTATTCAACCAATTACAGGAACCAGCAATCATATCGCCGACTACCTTAGTCGAGCCTAGGGGAAGAGTTCGGGAGCTTATACATCGGAGGACAGGAACATTGACAGGATCTGTGTGAATGAGTCGACTTTAAAATATTGACATTATAAATATGATATGAAGAATGGTTGATAGGTTGATTGGTTTTTGATTCTGTATTAAGTATTGTGGTTAGTTAGCTATTCATGATGTGACACATATATGCATATTGCAGGCCATATTGATCCCCATATTTTCCCCTGATTTCGGTATTTTATATACTAGGGGAACTGCTAGGTCAGTTTTTTTAGTGAAGGTATTGCTCACGCTCACTCGTTGACAGTCATCTTGATGCGATTTGAAATTAATTGCATTAATTTTTTTGGGGTGGGGGATGATGTCACGAGTGGAGTGAGTGCAATTAAGGGGATTGCTACAGAGCGGGTGTAGAGTAAGAAGGGCTCACGGCAGACAAGTAGGGAAAGACGGGAAAGGAGGAGAGTAAAATTAACGCACGTAGACAAGTAAGTTAAGCGTGCTGTTGTGAGTAGTGGGGGGTCTGAATGAGGCGAAAGCGCTGTATTACTATCATTGCAAGTTAGAAGGTCCTACGGAACGGACGCTAATAAGAGCCCATCGGGCGGACATAAGGGGAGCAGTCGAGAGACCAGTGAGAGAGTTTCCAGTGATGACTGGTGTCGAGGACGGGCCGCAGAGCCACCTCGATGAGCACAGGGGATAGGCCAGCATAGGGCCGGAGGCCACACATAGGCCAGAAGTGAGGCTGTCAGTGCAGGACAGTAGAGGCACATAAAGTCGTGGCAGTCAGGCCACGGACAGGGACGTAGATATGAGCGTGAATGTGATACTGTACTATTGCCATGTTGAGGGGCTAGTGAAGTAATAATGTACTATTGAAATGATAATGTCTATTGAAATGATAATGTGTTATTGCCCTGCTGAGGTGCTAGGGGAGTGCTAAGGTGTATGACAATAGGAAGGTGATATTGAGAGACTGCGGTGCCAGTGAATTATTAATGTGCTATTAAGACCCTGAGGGGAGAGGCTGAGGCCGAAGTGCCTTTAGGAGTAACTACCGGGTTGTGGACCCGAGGGAGAGTGTGTGTGAGAATAAGGCCGTTGTACGGCAGTTAATTGCAATAATATAATGTATATAATTGCGCTATTATCTGTATAATTATGTTTAATAAATGTGTGAGTCTGATGGGTTGTTCTGTTAAGTGTTAAACTTGTTTGTTCGTGATTGTTGTCCTGTCATAAACTATTACATCTCCCAGTCTGGGATTTGTGACACATAAATGTCACTGGTTTGCAAGGATTTAAAGATTATCAATATCAGTTTAAACAGAGCTGGTGTCCATGAGTGTTTGACTAGGACCTAGGACTAGCAGTGTTTCCAAGATGGCGGAAGGCTAGCAGTAGACGAATTTGAGGTCACGATAGAACGATGTTTCGTGACGTCACACAATGGGAATGTCCCGTCTGGTTTATCCCTACTCTGTGCTCCGACATGAACGATTTGGTACATTCTCGACTGAACTACAATAAACAATTACGTCACACAGCGAGACATCACAGAAAAGTAAAACTAGCACACGAGGGGTCGCCGAGAGCTGCGGACAACATTGTTAGCCCGTATGACTAGGACGCTACACATACATACATACATATCAAATTTGTTTATTTCCATTAAATACATGTCAAATGTATCCGTACAATATCTTATTGGAAAAACAATACTTCACATTGTACAGAAGCGGAAATACATGCTATGGTTGATACAATATTGTTTCACTTTATGCTAAACTACCTCTGTCCTACTTTCTTGCTCTCAGCTTCCATACGTTAAAAGAGCCTAGGCCAATGCTAACACTGCAGTATTTTGCTATAAATTTCGCTTCAGTGTTACTGAGGCCAGGTTTACATAGAGCACTTTTTACCCTCTTGTGGACGTGACCTAATGAACCAAAGATCAAAAGAATTATTTCACAATGATATCCTAGTGATTTAATTTCCAGACACAAGGGATAGTATTTATCAAATTTCGTCTGATAGCACCTGTCAATGAAGGCATCGAATGGGATAGATATTTCAACAAGTTTTACTGCCTTATTATCTGGGTCTATGACTGTGATATCCGGTCTGTTTTGTGAGTGGTTGAAGGATGTGTCACTACTAGACTGAAAAATTGCTGGCGTGAGTGGCGTATCCATGACGACAATTTTATTGTTGGTGCTGCTTCCTTTAATTTTGTTTGTTATAAAGTTAACAATTCTATTGTGTCGCTTCTGATACATGGTCTTGAATTTTGTGCATCCATTTGAAATGTGTGAGGCAGTTTCTGTAGGATGGTTACAAAGTTTACATTTTTTGGAATACACATTAGGATAGTAACGACTCATTAAGCTTTCACATGGAAGTAATTGTAATCGTCCCTTAGTGATAAAACTTCTTATTTTGTCCGGAATGTTGTGGTTTGTCCAGAATGAGTTGGAGAGAGAGAGTGATCGATATTGGGGGATTCCCGTACAATACGTCCCTGAGATTTCTTGGCTTTCCAATTTTCGGTGATTTCGTTTAACTGAAGTTTTTTGTGCGCCACATAAAATCGTGTGGCATCTTCGATGACAGTTGATATCTCTTCATCTATGTGAAGTTCGAAGGCATATTTGTTGTTTCTGTCATGTAGCTTTAGGTTCATTCTAGAACACATTTCGTTCAAATGTACCCATGTTGATCTCGTCCAGTTTACTTTAGACTCTTTCCTGATTATACCTTTTTCATTTGTTTTATATCCCGCGAAAGACGTTTCATCAGTCGTGTTTGCAACCTTGCGCTTGTCCATGTGCAACTTTAGTGATTTTCTCGCTGTTTCTCTAACCTGTGGGTCATCGCTGTTCAATACCGACAGGTAAAATGCCAGGTGTTTCGCATAGTACATTATACGTGGGCTGAGTAGTCCTAGTCCTCCGTGTGACTTTGGTGTAAACATGAAGGCTCTAGTGGCAGAGTTGTTAAGATTTAGCCATTCCCTGACCATATTGGGAATAAGATCTTCAAGGTGATTTATATCCTTTTCAGTGAAGGTGAGGTTTGGATAATAGAAGTTCATCTTTTGGTTGCACATTATGTTGACAGCCTCAATTTTTGCGCTTGATGGTAACAGTGTTTTGTCAATGTTATTGAGTGACTTTTCGAAGTCTCTAATCAGTGTCGCTACTTGCTGTTTATCGGCACTATTTGAGATGTTGAAGCCGTATCCTAGATACGTATAACATTGTTCTTTTTCATACATGGGCAAGGGGCTGCCTTGTACTGTTATCTGGTTATATCCTGTTCTTGGGTTTCTCTTCCAGTTGTTTCCTGTTCTTTGACCATGTAAAATGCACATTTGCGGTGTTTAATTTCCATTCCGCTGGTGTTTAAAAAAGAGTTAGTTTTTAATGCCATTAAAAAATTTCCTTTAGGGCTTCTTCTGTAGTGGCAGTGAAGTTGACATCATCTACACAGCCTTGAACGGGGTTGGGGATGTGCACTAGGTCGTAGGAGTGCTCTATCCACCTCAGCCATTTATCGATGCCCTGTTCGAAGGCTATCACTGACCAAGGGCAGCCTTGGATAATTCTTTAACTACGCTTGATGGGTTGCGTTATTGCACTGGCGGTCATTACTTGAAAAGTTGATCCGTTGTAGATGTCTCTTGTGATATGTATAAATGGTTTAGGGTATCCCGCTGCGCTCATTTCATTCACCATGAACTCGTGGTCGATGCTTCCGAAGGCATCTTTTATGTCGACGAAACCAACAAAGAGTTTTGAACTTGTATGCCAAAAGTCAGAGATTGTTGTTTTTAAGCCAAATGCATGTTCTTGTAGCCCGTTTCTCGGCATAGATCCTTTTTGCCGAGATGATAGTTTCTGTGTTTCCACGATCCATTTTATATGCCGTGCTTGATTTGCTTTCAAAAATATCTTGTAAGAGGTCAGCAATAAAGAAATTGGTCGCCAGTCTTCAATGTTCTCTGGCTTACCGTTCTTTTTCAGTACGAGTGTTATTATCCCGTGTTTCCCAACGGGCGGGACGCGGCGGTGGGCGAGGCAAGTGTTGAAAATTGCTCTAAGCACGGGCGTGAGCTTGTTTATGTTTTGTTTGATGGTATCGTATATGACCCCATCTGCCCCGAGGGAACGTTTAGTTGGTAAGCTTTTAATAACTGTCTAAATTTCGTCATCAGTAAATGGGTCGGTGGACGGTACCCATTCGGGATTTGGGGTGATGACATCATTTTGCCATGGTGGTATCTGGATGGTATTAAGGGATCGCTGACAGCGCTTTATAAAATATTGTTCTATGGTGTCTATATTTATTGAGCACGAGACAGATTTCGGCATTTTCCCTTCGTTGTTAATAATTTCAATGGCTTTATTTTGATTGGTTTGCCATAGAGTGCTGATCTCCTCTTTAGACACCTTGGACTCGTCCGTGTTGTTATTGAGGTGGGGTTTTCCCTTACTGAAACATGGCGGAATATGAACTTTCACAAATGTCAACATGAAATGAATATTGTTAACATACATACATACATACACACATACATACATACATACATACATACATACATACATACATACATACATACATACATACATACATACATACATACATACATACATACATACATACATACATACATACATACATACATACATACATACATACATACATACATACATACATACAGACACATACAGATACATAAAGACACCTACACATACACTCATACACACTACACTAGCACACAAGACACTGAAATCGCTATCACAAACTATATAATACATAGACACCATCGCTCATAAAATCATCCTGTTTAATGCTTAGACTGTTAGTAACTAGAAACTCATGGGGGAGCCGGACAACAGAGAGTCCTCAGAGAAGAAACCCCCCTTGTTCAAGTGTTTCGGCCCTGAACTCCTTACACTCTAAGGGGGCCGGGCCACAACTAGGTCATGACTCCCAGGTGCCTCTCTGACCTACACAATTTTGTTTTTCGGAGGGGTGGGACTGGGCTATGGTGATACAGCTAGATCTACTCAAGAGAAATCACCCAGCCCTCTTTCTAAAAGGTTATTAACAGCAGCAACAAAGGGAAGTTAGTCTTGATAATACCCTCAGATTCCAGAGATTCGTTCTGTTCATTTATCATGGAGGACAGTTTGTTGTTTTAAATATTGGCATGAACACATGGAATGTTCTAGGACAGATTTCATTCGGCCATTTTAATTTTAATTGTTTTCTTCTGTTTTTACCACTGGACACGTCAACCATCTCATCCACCAACTAGTTCAGACAAACACAACAAATGGTCAAAGATAAGGAAGCCAAGTCAGTTTGTATGTCAGGGTCCGCCAGACAGAAATTCCTCACGTCCAGTCCCACACCACTCGTCTTCGTTATATCATGTGTATGTCTCCCCCCTACTGACTGGTCTCTCTTTCTTCCCTTTCTCTGTATGAAATAGAAGGACTTTGCACTTGTCAGTCGCCAGAAACTGGGCATTGAATCTTGTCTATAACAAGCTCTCACGGGACCACACCGACCACAAAAGCCTTACAGCTTACATGTATGTCTGTCCCACTGCAGATTCTACAAGCTCCAATCGTTATATGTGTGTACTTTGTCTGTAAATTCTATTGTGAAATCTGTCCAACTATGCGTCTGTATCTGTATGTTTCAGTTTGAATTTAAAAAAAAATAAAAAATAAAAAAAAGGTAACTGGATATTTCTGCCTAAATTTGACCCAATATTTTTTTTTCTGTCCGTCATATTCCTGATGACATAAAAACACAAACAGGTCAAACTTCACACAGTATGAAAATGGACTGGATATTTCTGGCCAATTATTATAGTACCAGAATGACCTCATGACAAAGTCTGATAGAAATTCTGGCAGATAATTTTGCCTTAAACATTCTTTGCAAATCCAACAACTGGCATTGTTGTTTTTTTTCCCTCTGACTCATTGTCCTACCTTCAGGTTTTGAACCCCAAATATGAAACCTCATGAAATCATCAAACTGTTAACATTCGTGCTCTGTCGGATAGGGGACAAAGTGCTCTCTGTTGGATCCATGGCCACGTCAGCATCAAGGAAAACGGGACAGCGGACGCCCTTGCCAAGAAAGATTGAAGCGGCCACCATAGCGATATCAAGCTTGCAATAAATACTTGCTCTAAAGAAGATGGCAGGGAAGATGAGATGATCAAACAAGGAACTAACTACTCTCTGTCTAAGACAAATGTCTATAATGGACTTAATGCTTTTCTGCAAAATCGGAAATACTGAAATTGTCCATCGTGGACTGGAACAGTATCATATCCAACTCACACACAGCTTTTAACTGGGGGAGAATACCCCCTCCCCCCACCCCCACCCCCCGGAATAAATAGCATGTAATTGCGAGCTATCTGTCAGTCACATTGTAACAGAATGTGCGGATTTCACCAATATCCAAAAAGGGCATTTACTTGAGGCCTCTGAAATAATTTGGAATGGACCCACACACACAGAGCATATCGTCCTGTCTGAAGGAGACCGAAATTTACAAGTTGCTTTAACAGATTTTTATAATACTTCTGAAACTCATAATATTATGCTATTCATATACGCAGACACATAAGCCAAACATAGAGATTTCGTGCACGACGTAAAGGATTTTGGACATGATCATTCATCAAAACTGTCTATACTTGGTCAGTCAGCTTAACGTTTGCACCCGAAGAGACGGGTGGGCAACCGGAGAAGCGACCTTGAAATAACGGTAAAGACACAACATTTTAATAATTATGTCCTGATCTACTCAAGAAAAGTCACTCAATTGTCTGTCAAAAAGGTTTATCAATAGTAAACAACAAAGGGGTGTAACCATCCTAAATACCCTCAAGTTCCAGAGATTAGGTCTGTCTATTTGTCGTGGAGGTCATTTTCTTATTTTAAATATTGGCATAGACAACTGGAATGTTCTAGTACATAATTCAATGGTCAGCGTTAATTCTATCTAATTTGTTTTGTTTTACCACCGGACAGGTCAGCCATCTTGTCCACCACCTAGTTCAGACAAACACAACAAATGTTGAGAAATAAGAAGCCATGTCAGTTTGTATGTCAGGGTCCGCCAGACAGAAATAATTGACCGCCAGTCTCCCACTATTTGTGAGTGTCGTCAAGTGTGCCCAACTGACCGGTTTCTCCTTCTCTCCCATTCT
This sequence comes from Onchidella celtica, assembly GCA_963931925.1. Classification (NCBI taxonomy): domain Eukaryota; kingdom Metazoa; phylum Mollusca; class Gastropoda; order Systellommatophora; family Onchidiidae; genus Onchidella; species Onchidella celtica. The sequence goes on along the minus strand of OZ007570.1, from coordinate 74,559,179 downwards.
CTGTATTGAGTAGAAGGACCTTGCACTTGTCAGTTTCCAGAAATGAGCATTGGATATTACTAGAAGCTCTACGGTGGACGCGCACTGACCACAAACTTTTATAAATTGCGCCAGCCCCGGGTTGGTGACAGAATGTACATACTTGTTAATACATTTCTAATCTACCGATATTATTTCTGGCTTTGTTGCTTAATAAAAAAAATTTTTAAAATCTGTTAAAAAAAAAATACAAATGTTACTGTTGATTGTTCTGAGACTGCGGATTTCTGCCTAAATTTGACCTTTTTACTATTATGTCTCTCAGATCCCTGTCCCTGATTGGCACATCTCAAATCTCAAATAGATCTTCAAGAGGAAGTTAGGCAATGCATTTTTTTTTTATAAATTAAAACTCTTTGATGTTGATGAAATATTGATTTTCTTGTTCTATAAAGCCACAATCGAGAGCATATTAATTTACAGTCTTACAGCATTGGCAGGCAATGCCAAAACAAAGTGACGAGAACAAAGTTAAGAGCATGCAAATCAAGAAATCATGCAACGTCAGACACTACCCAAACACTCGTCCTCATAATGATATCTGGGTAAAGTAATGTATTTCTCTCACAAGTGACAGCCACCGTCCCCTGTATGGTCCAATGTCTACATTAGCCAGGATGGAACCAGACAATAAAACACATCAGAACAAACTGAAAGAAAGATATACCGTAAACATCCTTTCTGCCATCTGCAATTCGCTTCATCAAGGCAATCTAGCTAGACCTGCGCCATTAGGTTCTATGACAATGTTACTTTTGTAGCGTTTCAGTATTATTTTTACCCAAGGCTTTACAACATGAAACTTTTTCTGTTTGCTATAAGTTGATTTTACTTCATGTCTTACGTTCGTTATTGACCTATGAAATGTCCGTGCAATTAATACGCAAGATGTGTATCTCAAATAACATGGGTCGGCTGTTGGAAGCTCGTCTTTTACTTTTTTTTAATGACATCTACAGCACGAGACACATTGGATGCACTTGAAAAAAACAAAAACCAACAAATTCTGCATAATCGTGGAGAAAAGTGATGATGTAATTCTGTTATAGTTATACTCCCGGTAAAGGTCAGCTGGGAGAATGTCGGCGTTTGAACCTCGTTAAACGTTTAGTTTAGTAGCGTTTAGTAGTAAACGTTTAATAGTGTGGCTATTAAATGCACCTTTTCTAACAATTGGAGCTTGGAAAAAAAAAATTTTTAAAAACAAAAGTCGACAAACGCAGTCAATGTAAAAGTCATTAGTCCGCAGTGGTATCATGTTAACACATAAAGAAATTGTGGAAATACAGTAATGCACCATATCTTGTAACTGATAATTATTTTAATGGGTTTGGAAATACAGGGAATATTTTTATTGTGTACAAATTTTATTCACACACAAACACACACACACACAGTAATCAGTAATTAGGTTTTACTAAGTTCAAAATGGCTTTTTTTTTTTTCAAATTACTTTATATAATCATTAATCGTGTCACAGTAAAATCATTGAGTCTGAGGATGAATAAAAAGTAGTCACTTTGAAATTGCCCAGATCTCAAACAGCGTAGATTTTGCATCCGAAGTCAAAGATTTTGTCATTGATGTAATCGCCAACGGTATGGTAAAATTGAATGAATAGGTCAAAGGAAAGAGCGGCGGCGAGTTCACGGTCTTTGAAGTAGCCGCTCAATAGAGCGGACACCGTGGTTGAAGAAAGAAGGACAAGACAGGCGAATATTGGCGTTCTAATGTGACTAAATAAGGTAATGGTGAATATTATATGGGTACATTATATGATTTGATTAATCAATCTGTAATTCACCATGCGAATCTTCGACCCACAGTTTAATAGCTATAAATAATGCCAGTCTCATGTCAATCAGTGACCAGTCAAAGTAAGGCGTCCCACTATGTGAATTTTGAATCCAGTGTTTTCCCATTTGTAATACATAAGCCAATGTGCATTTCCAGCTTGTTCTAACATTTCTTTTGAACAGAGGACAATATTATGGTGCCCTGTTAGAGGAAGATGCCGATCGCATGAGCCTTTGATTGGCGTTGCACACAAACCTTACCAGTGTGAAAGCAGATCTCTTGAAGAAACACATTGCACTAAACTGCAACTCTCTCTCCAAGAACTATACCTAAACTCTCTCTCCAAGAAGTATACCTGAACTCTCTCTCTAAGAACTATACCTGAACTCTCTCTCCAAGAACTATACCTGAACTCTCTCTCCAAGAACTATACCTGAACTCTCTCTCCAAGAACTATACCTGAACTCTCTCACAGAACCATGTGCACAGCTGCCCAAAATGCAACTGTCTCAAAGAAAAAAACATGGAAATCTCTCAGAGAATGAAAATGAAAATCACTCAAGACGCTGAAATGCAGCGATGTCAGTGAGCAAACCAGCAGTTCTCTCTCTATCTCTCTCTCTCTCTCCCTCTCTCTCTCTCTCTATCTCTCTCTCTCTCTCTCTCTCTCTCTCTGTGTGTCTGTCTGTCTGTCTCTCTTTCTGTCTGTGTGTCTGTCTGTCTGTCTGTGTGTCTGTCTCTCTCTCTCTCTCTCTGTCTCTTTCTCTCTCTCGGAACCAGAACGCCACACTTTCAAAGAACAAGATGCAGCTCTCTTAAAGGACTAGATTGCATAACCCTCAAATAACCAAAGTGCAGCGCTCTCAAAACGTCTTCACTCTCTTTCACTCTCTCTCTCTCTCACACACACACAAACACACACACACACACCTGCATACATACATAAATCCAGGCATACAGATACACAGACCCACCCACACAAACACTATCTATAATAGTTCGTCCATCAGGTATGATGATGACCTTAACAACACCAGAGGAATAAAGAACAGAAATTGTTGAGAATTTCAACACATGGACAATAAAGAGAACTAAAGGACACAGAGGACAGAATGGAAAGACTGTTCTTTCATGACTTATGGCTTCTCATGTGACTGATAAGTCCTATTTTTGCCCTGCAGACCCTTCCGCATAAATGACAAGAGTGCTCCGTTGGTTCAGTACCACTGGGCCTTTTCTTGCGCCGTTCTCTTTTTTTGATAGCCTGCTGGACTCTGTCAGCTTCCCATGCTTTGCTGCCTCTGGTAAGAGCCGCCCTCCAATTTGCACGATCAAGCGAGAGCTTTTCCCACTCACTCACATCAATGGCAAAGGCCTTCAGTGATTGCTTGAGAGTGTCTTTGTAACGTCTCTTTGGGGCCCCAACATTCCTCGTTCCATTGGAGAGCTCAGAGAAGAAGATTTGCTTAGGGAGTCTGGAGTCGGGCATTCTGACAACATGTCCTGCCCAACGTAGCTGAATTTTTTTCAGGTGGCAGAAGATGCTCAATTCCTTGGCACGATTGAGGACCTCAGTGTCTGGAATTTTATCCTGCCATTTGATCCTTAGGATCTTTCTAAGGCAGGCCAGATGAAAGTGATTTAGCTTTCTGGCATGCGATTGGTACACTGTCCAGGTTTCAGCCCCATAGAGTAGGGTGGGAAGGACCACAGCATTGTACACTTTCAGCTTAGTGTCTGTGCGAATGCCGGCGACATCCCATACTCTCTTTCGAAGCCTGCCAAATGCAGAGCTGGCTTTGCTGATTCTTGAGAGAATTTCAGTATCAACACGAGCCTCGGAAGACAGTGTACTGCCAAGATAGGTGAAGTTCTCCGACACCTTCAGAAGACTGTCATGGACTTTGATATTTGGGGTCACAGGATACTTGTCGTCTGGAGTAGGCTGATGGAGCACTTCCGTCTTCTTTGTGCTTATTGTGAGGCCAAAGTTGTCACAGGCACTAGAGAACTTATCAACACAGTTTTGCATGCTGTCCTCATCGTGTGCCAGAAGTGCACAATCATCAGCAAATAGTAGGTCACAGACCTGAGTACTTTTGGTTTTGGTTTTTGCCTGAAGTCTCCTGAGATTGAATAGACTGCCATCAGTTCGGTACTTGATGCTTACCCCTTGAGGAGGAGAGCTAAAGGCTTCTTGTAGCATTGCAGAGAACATGATGCTGAACAGAGTTGGGGCTAAGACACAACCCTGTTTTACCCCATTTGTGACAGCAAAGGGCTCTGAAACACTGCCGTTGCTTTTGCCTGCAGCTTGCATGCCATCATGAAACTGGCGCACTATTGTGATGAATTCGGGTGGACACCCAAACTTCGCCAAGATTTTCCAGAGGCCTTCACGACACACTGTGTCAAATGCTTTTGTGAGGTCAACAAATGTGATATACAGCGCTTTATTTTGTTCCATGCATTTTTCCTGAATCTGTCTGGCAGCAAAAATCATATCCGCCGTTCCCCTCTCTTTACGAAAGCCACATTGGCTCTCGGGAAGCAAGTCATTTGACGAGAGGTGATCAAGAAGGCGATTCAGAAGCATTCTTGCCAATATTTTGCCAGCAATTGAAAGTAGAGAGATTCCCCGATGGTTGTCACAGACTTGGCTGTCCCCTTTGTTTTTGTACAGATGGATGATTGAAGCATCTTTGAAGTCCTGTGGCAGCTTCCCTGCTTTCAACATATGATTGAACAACTCGGTCAAACTTTCAATAGGCTTTTCTCCACCGAAGGCATACACCTCAGCAGGAATTGAATCCACGCCTGGTGATTTGTTAAAGGACATCTGATTTGTGGCAGTTCGGGTCTCATTTGCTGTGAATGGCTTGGCAAGAGCTGCATTAATAGGAGTCTGAGGGAGGCGGTCAATGGACTCAGTATTTATATTTGATGGCCGATTTAGCACACCTCCGAAATGTTCTGCCCAACGCTGAATTATGGCATTCAATTCAACAATGCGTGTTGAACCATCTGACGCAAGAAGTGGCGTAGTGCCAGAGCGGGATGGTCCAAACACAGCTCGGAGGCTCTCAAAGAACTTTCTAGTGTTGTTTGTGTCGTCATATTTCTGAGTTTTTCTTACTCGCTCTTCAAGCCAGTCATTTTTCATTTTCCTCAGCTTCTTCTGGAGTACACCCTTACATGCACGCAGTGCATCAGCTTTTGCTGTGGAAGAGGGGTCACTGCAGTGAGCTTGGATGAGACTATTTTTTTCTTTGATGAGCACTTTGATTTCATTATCATTATCATTGAACCAGTCCTGGTGCTTGCGGACAGGAAAACCAACTGTGCTGCTGGCGCAAGAGTGTACAGTCGTATTTAGGTCAGTCCAGCTCTGTTCAATGTTCTCAGGGTCAAAAGTCACGCAATCCAGTTTTGAGGAGAGTTCTGATGAGAGCTCGCTCTGTTTCTCAGCTGAGCAGAGTTTTGAAACATTTAGGCGTTTAGGTGGCGCTTTCCCTTGAGGGCGTCCATTGCGCCTCAATGTTAGTCTGAGCTTGCAAACAATGAGTCTGTGGTCAGTTCCACACTCGGCACCACACATCGCCTTTGTTACAAGGACATCCTTTCTGTCAGTCTTCCTCACAATGACATAGTCTATGAGATGCCAATGCTTTGAGCGGGGATGCATCCATGACGTTCTGTTTCTCACGGGGAGACTAAAATTTGTGTTGGTAATGAACAGGCCAAATTCAGCGCACAAAGTAAGTAAGCGCAACCCATTGTTATTGCATGAACCAACTCCATGAGGGCCCAAAACATTTGGCCACGCTGAGATTTCGGAGCCAACCCTAGCATTGAAGTCCCCCAAGAGAATCAGCTTATCAGCTGCCGGGACAGAGCATATGACAGATTCTAGATCAGAATAGAACTTGTCTTTGGCTTCATCTGGGTTTGTCATGGTGGGCGCATATGCGCTAATGAGGGTGGCTGACTGGCTTTTCCCAACTGGGATCCTGAGTGTCATTAGCCTGTCATTTATTTCAATTGGCATGGACTGCAAGTTTCTGACAAGGTCATTTTTAATTGCAAACCCAACACCATGCTGTCTCGGTTCGACTGCACCCTTGCCTTTCCAGAAGAAGGTGTATCCACCACTGAGCTCTTTGAGTTGGCCACTATCAGGGAGTCTGGTCTCACTGAGTGCCACTATGTCCAGGTTGTACCTGCTGAGCTCAATGGCAATAAGTGCAGTGCGTCTTTCCGGGTTGTTTGAGTTGTCCTGTAGTGTGAGTATATTCCAGGCTCCTAGCCTGAGTAAGCTGAATTTCTTTTTGTTTCGACCGCAAAAAGGGATCCCCACTGGTCGCGGTATACTAGTCAGGGTGATGTGAAGTGGGCTTTCTTTAGGGCACCTTTTCTAGCCCCTTCCTCAGTTGAGGTGAGCAGTGCTATCCTTAAATAAGGCTGCTTAGCTACTGTGGGTGCTGCCTCCCCACGCCTCCACTTCAATCGACGATGAAGCGACCATAGCCCACAGCCACCAACGTGTAGGTCTGTGCTGACAGCTTCCAGTCTATCCAAACCTGCTGCCACCGCACTCGCCCATCGCCGTTGGAATTTTGAGAGGAAAGAAGACGAGACAAAGATGAAAGAAGACGAGGTGAGTGTTAAGACTGGCGCAAAGAATTTGTTTTTAGTGAGAAAGAGCTGCGCAAACATCAGACTCACTCTCTCGCCTGGACACAACTTATCCAAGTGGCAAGACAGGGTCAAGACGACTGGAAATGTATCCAGGTGCAGGAGGATGCCAGAGGGACAGTCATATTGCCTGACCGGCTGCCTGTAGGCTACTCCACAGCCTTGCAGTCCCAACTGACTATGGTGAAAGACCCAAACCAAAGAACACCAATACTGGTGGATGCTCTGTGTCACGATATCCAGGCCAGAGTGACGGTATATTGCCATCTGCCCTATCAATCAACCACTGGCCTGCTGCCGCCAGCTTCGAAGCTGCGTCCGGGAAGTTTGCTCAATTCTTCGTCTGTGATTTAGGCAAACAAGCCTATGACCACACCGCTACCGGGGGCCAATATGAAGGACTCAAGTACTGAGGGTCACATTGTGCCCTAGCATGTGGCCGTTGGGTTAGATGAAACCTCCTCCGCCCCGGCCGTTTGCACCGACAGGTGCACGCCCACTGATACCATGCTAGCGTACCATTTCATGAAACAGGTTGTACTGGATTACATGTTACCAGTAGCAGATTTTTCTGACCTGACAAACACTATCTATACAAGACACTGAAATCACAAACTATATAATGCATTGACGTCATCGCTCATCCAACAGTCCTGTATAATGCTTAGACTGGCGATACTTGGTCAATTCATCTGACCTAAGCAATTTAAATTTTCGGAGGGGAGGGAGAAGGAGGGGGGGGGGAGAGAAAGGAGCTTGAATGAACGGCAAACCAACATTTTGACATGACCTGATCTACTCAAGGGAAATCACCCAGTCCAAAAGAGTTATCAACAGCAAAAACGAAGGGAGGTAAGATTTGGTAAAACCCTCAGGCTCCAAGGATTGGTTCTGTTCATTTATCATGGAGGACATTTTGTTAAATTTAAATATTGGCCCAGAAACCTAGAAGGGTTTAGTACATAATTCAATGGTCAGTTTTAATTCTGTGTTCTTCTGTTTTACCATTGGACACGTCAACCATCTTGTCCACCAACTAGTTCAGACAAACACAACAGATGTTGAAAGATAAGGAAGCCAAGGCAGTTTGTATGTCAGGGTCCGCCAGACAGAAATTTCTAGCATCCAGTCTCAGCCCTTGGATGAGCAGATCATGTGTGTGTCCCCCTGACTGGTCTCTCCTTCTTTCCCTTTCTCTGCATGAAGTAAAAGGACTTTGCACTTGTCAGTTCTAACAGTGAGCAATTAATGTGTACTACACGCTCTCTCTGGACGCACAATGAACAACCTAATTATGTGATTTTGAGTTCTTCTAGAAAGAACCCATCTCTTTATTTGTGATAACTGGTCATGTTTCAGGTGTTTTGCTACATAAGTATCTCACCTGGTCAGACAACCCAGACTTTACACCGGTGTACAATGAGTTGGTTATAGAGACTGGACCTTTCTGTCCAAATTTGACCTATTTTTTTTTTCCTGTTTGTTTCTGTCAGAGTCCCAACGACACGAGACGAACAGGTCAATTAAACGACACAAATCTGGGCCCGGTTTCATGACACACAGTTAGGGCCTAACTAGTAGCTAAATCACTAACTACAAGTTAAATTCTGTCAGTTAGCTTAACTGTTGTTTCATGAGCATTTTAACTAGTAGTTATCCTTAACCTATAGTTAGTTTAGCGGCGAAAATTTAGCGGTGCTATATAGTATCGCTAAGTCTACTAACTATAAGTTAGTGGAGATTTTTGTTGACAAAATGGCCGGCTTGATTCACCAGCACTATCAAAATCAAAGACCTCGGCAGTTCAGAGATCATTTTGATCCTCTGAATGAATACGGCGATCGTGAACTTTTTGCTCGTTTTCGATTCAGGCGGCAAGACATCATTCAAATTGTGGACATGCTGCGAGAGAACTTGCAGTTTGGATACATGCGGAAAGGTGCCCTTTCGCCTGAGTTACAAGTTCTTTTGACTTTGCGGTTCTACGCAACAGGTTCGTTACAAATCGTCGCAGGGGACACCATCAACGTTTCGAAGTCCACAGTGTCACGTACTATTCATCGTGTGACGAGAGCTCTTTGTCAGAGGGCACGTGACCACATTAGACTGCCTAACCAGGTAGAAGGTAATGTCCAGAAACGTCGTTTTATGAGAATGGGACGTAGGCCAGGAATTTCTAATGTATTGGGCTGTGTCGATGACACTCAAGTGCGCATTATAGGACCAAGTCGAAATGAACATGAATATGTGAATAGACGAGGCAAGCACAGCATCAGTGTGCAAATTGTTTGTGATGCTGACCTTAAAGTGATCAATTGTGTAGTAAAAAAACCTGGATCTGTGCATGATGCAAGGATGCTTCGAGAAAGTGCATTGTGGAGGATGTTTGAAAACCAGCCGCCGATATCAGATGGTATAATTTTGGGCGACAGTGCCTACCCTCTTCGAGAGTGGCTGATGACACCATTGCTGAATCCAACTAATGTTCAAGAAAGGAGATACAACCAGGTATTCAAAACAACAAGATGCACGGTGGAACGGTGCATAGGAGTGTTGAAGCGCCGTTTCCATTGCCTCCATGCAGAATTGCGCTACTCACCTGGCAAAGCTTGCAGAATCATTACAGCATAATTTGGCAATTGACTTCGGCACCCCTTTGAACGAAGATGACAGTGATGATGACGCTGATGATGGTGAACCCAATGTGTGTGACATGGTACCAGCCAGAGGCGGCAGGGTTGTTCGCCAAGACATCATCAATCGTGTCCTTGTAAATCAGTAAAGGTAAGTAAAGTTAAAACATATCAACAATCTCAATCAAAAAAAAAATATTGTATGAATGACCAATTTTAAAACCTGCGTTTGTATGCACACATCAATTATAAATCAAATGAAGTGTATATCAAAGATAAAACTATGCAATTTATTATGATTTAATGTTGCAAATGATAAAGTGCATCTTTTACGTCAGGTTTTGCAAATTGCTCATGTGCACTGAGACAATAAAGCACAGACACTGACTTATGAATATACACATATTGTGCAGAATGAGAGAAAGCAACCTTTCAGAGTATGGTTAACAAAAATTATTTATTTGGGGTTGTTTTCAAAATTAAAGACAAAACTCCAAGTTTAAAAAGAAATACTACAAACAAACAACATTTATAAATTAAATCTTAGATCTAATTCATAGAGGTAAATAAAAATAAAACTATAAATTAAATCTTATTAATTCTGACATGTTGTCAGTCATCTCTCAAAACTTGAGAATAGCATCAAACAATACAAATCATACTTTATTGAAATAGGTCAACATTTTTTAACTTTCATAGTCATATTTCAGAGATATAAAATGTTTTATGTTGTAAGTGGTAAATTTTATTTATTGGCATCGATACACTTGGCTTTAAGTGACTGTATTTCCAGTTTCAACTTTTCCTTTTCAAGCTCATAAATTTCATCATCTTGTTTCTTTTTACAAAGTACCCTCTCAAGATTAGCTTGGCTGCACTGAATGTCCAAAAGGGTCTTATCTTTCAGCATCTTTTGAAGTTCATTGTCATGTAAGCCATCTTGCAGTTGTTGCTTCTTAAGTTCTTTAAGTTCAATTGATACAGCAAGATATTTACAATACAGCTCACTTTGGTTTTTTTGAACAGGTGCTCGTCTCTTTACTGGTGATCTTTTGAGTTGCTGGCCAGGCCTGCTTGCAGATGCCGACACTGCTGAGTCATCATCCTCTGGGACAATGGACTCAGGCCTGCTAGACGTGGAGGGAGTGTTGTCTACGACGATCTGCCACACAATGTCACTGCCCAAGTTAAGCTTCTCTTGAGATGGGGACTGACTTCTACAGGAGGCTGCAAAAGAAGCATAACAACATCATTATATGCATTTGTTTTTATTTCATTAGACATGAAATAAAAATTTTGCTAATCAGTCCATTTGCATTTGCTTGTTGGTTTGGTGTGGCACAAACAATAGCAACAATAAGGGACCATTCACAATTGATGTCAATCCAAATTTTGCAAAAAATGAACTCCTCTCCTGTTAAGTTTTGTCAACTTTCCTTTTTGTTTGTTTTGAAAGAAGCGTACTATGTAGTTTTTCGTCTACTTTTATGTTTTAATCATGGTTGACATCAACTTTCTTAGATCTCAAACCCCCAACCCCTCCCTACCCAGTCAGTTTCTGTCAACTGGGTGACACCCCCCCCCCGCCCCTTTTGGTTGAGGAGAATTGTGAACGATCCCTAACATCAAAACAAAATTATTTTTTTTAAACACATAAAATAGTTGTTGTTGCTGATGCTGTCGTTGTTGGTGGTGTTATTGTTGTTGCTGTTGAAGATGATAATGATGATGATGATGGTGGTGATGATGATGATGATGAAAAAAAGATGCTGCTGCTGCTGTTGTTGTTGTCATTGTTGTTGTGGTGGTGGTGGTGGTGGTGGTGGTGGTGGTGGTGGTGGTGGTGGCGGTGGCGGTGGTGGTGGTGGTGGTGGTGGTGGTGGTGGTGGTGGTGGTGGTGGCGGTAATGAATGAAGATTCTTACCTTGGATTGGAGCTGGGTCGCCAGAGTCAAAACCACCAACATCCTCGCTAAGGCCTTCAATCAAATCGGAGTCTCCAAACAATGGGTCAAATAAATGCAGGTCGGGCATTTCATCTACTTTGCCTGACCCAGTCGGGGGGTACTTCCGAGCACGCAGTTGACTTCGGGCCTCTGATGACAACTTCGACCATTTTTCTTTCAACTCCCCCACCGAGCGACCAATTTTTGAAACACTGTTAACGGCCTCACAGATTTCAAGCCACATGTTTTGCTTGTCCTTGTTAGCAGAGTTTGTCTTAAATTTTTGATTCAAAATATCTTTTCTTAAAGAAAACTCTTGGATGAGAGCTGCCCTCTCAGCTGAAGAAAAATGTGCCGTCCTTATTCTTTTCGCCATTTTAATTAACTCCCAACAGATCAGATACAACACAGAAATGAGCACACATTAAATAAAGGTGAATTTCCGGTAAATGGAGTGTGTTGAGTGTGTTGGGTGTGTTGACAAATAGGTCATGCACATGGCAGTTGAGCTTGATTGTTCTCTACCGCGGGAATTCCCGTCAAAACAAGCATCATTATGAGTTTATTATTGTTGGGTAATGGGAATCTCTGAAACTATTTAAAGCTAACTATAAGTTAAGGTCTTAGCTTGGAGTTAGTTAACTAAGTACTAAATCTTGCTCATGAAACAGAGTTAGCTGCCCGCACTACCTTGGCGCTTACAAACTATAAGCTAGCAATTTAACTATCACTGGCTAACTGTGTGTCATGAAACCGGGCCTGATGGATTGGATGTGTCTGGACAAGCATGAGATTGTGATAGCCTCAGTTTTGAATTTGAGTTTAATGACGCGTCAGCACGATAACGATCATTTTGCACCTTTCACTTTTGATTTCGTTATCTGACTTTGGGCAGGCCATTAACCCTCAGATGTCAGCCTGTGGTAGAGATAACGTAATGACACAATGTGCTGGGAAGACAACCCGGTGAAGGGGATGAAGGTAGAGACAGTTTGCCTACATTTAACCCCACGTCTTTATGATTTTTGTTCCTTGTGATTTCATTACCTGTACCCGAGACATGCTAAAACTTTGGAGGTTCCATATTTCAGCCAGTGCGTGTGTACCAAATTGCAAAGTTATCGTTTTATCTCAAACTTCAGTAAAATCCAGTGAACAAAACCGACTGAAAATCTCTATTAGTTCTACTTTCTTCAGACATGATGGGACAGTCATATGTTCAACACTGTAAACGTTTCGACTTAACTTTTCGCTTCCACTACACGTACTGCAGAATAACCTTGCCAGTATTTCGAATCAGCATTGCCAGAGATTTATTTGTTTTATAAAACATTCATTATTATAGAATTCAGAAAGTTAAAAGTTTATTTAAAATGTGTATTTTTACCCATTCACCTTAAACCTTCAGGAAACAAAAGAAATTGACTGCCACAAGGAGATGGCAGGGAAGATGAGATGATCAAACAAGGAACAAACTAGTCTGTCTAATGGACTTATGTTTTTCTGGCAAAATCGGAAAACTGAAATTGTCCATCGTGGACTCGAACAGTATCATATCCAACTCACACACAGCTTTTTACTGGGGGAGAGAGCTATCTCTCAGTCACATTGTAACAGAATGTGCAGATTTCACCAATATCCCAAAAAAGGGCATTTGAGTGAGGATCTCTGAAAGGATCGCGGATGGACCCAAGGAAGCATATCGTCCTGTCTGAAGGAGACCGAAATCTACAAACTGGTTTAACAGATTTTTATATTTACTTCTGAAACTCATACTATTATGTTATTCATATACACAGACACATAAGCAAAACCTAGCGCTTTCGTGCACGACGTAAAGGATTTTGGACATGATCATTCATCAAAACTGTCTATACTTGGTCAGTCAGCTTAACGTTTGCACCCGAAGAGAGGGGTGGGCAACGGGAGAAGCGACCTTGAAATAACGGTAAAGACACAACATTTTAATAATTATGTCCTGATCTACTCAAGAAAAGTCACTCAGTCGTCTTTCCAAAAGATTGATCAATAGTAAACAACAAAGGGGTGTAATCATCCTAAATACTGTAGGGTTCCAGAGATTAGGTCTGTCTATTTGTCGTGGAGGTCATTTTCTTAGTTTATATATTGGCATAGAAAACTGGAATGTTCTAATACATAATTCAATGGTCAGCTTTAATTCTATTCAATTAGTTTTGTTTTACCACAGGACAGGTCAGCCATCTTGTCCACCACCTAGTTCAGACAAACACAACAAATGTTGAGAAATAAGAAGCCATGTCAGTTTGTATGTTAGGGTCCGCCAGACAGAAATAATTTACCGTCAGTCTCCTTAACCGTGAATGTCGTCAAGTGTGCCAAACTGACCGGTCTCTCCTTCTCTCCCATTCTCTGTATGAAGTAGAAGGACCTTGCACCTGTCAGTTTCCAGAAATGATCATTGGATATTACTAGAAGCTCTACAGTGGGCGCGCACTGACCACAAACTTTTATAACTAGCGCCAAACAAAGCAAGAGCCACAATGTATATAGTTGTAAATAAATTATTTCTATTCTTAATGAAAACAAAAAAACCTGCTTAAAAAATAACTTTACAAATGTTTCTCATCTGTTGATATTTATCTAGGAGACTACGGATTTCTGCCTAAATTTGACCTTTTCTTTTTTTCTATTATGTCTGTCAGATCCATGGCCCCGATTGGCACATCTCAAATCTCAAACATATCTTCAAGAGGAAGTTGGGCAATGCATTTTTCTATATAGACTAAAACCCTTTGATGTTGATAAAATATTGATTTTCTTGTTCTATAAAGCCACAATCGAGAGCATATTAATTTACTATCTAACAGCACTGGCAGGCAATGCCAGAACAAAGTGACGAGAACAAAGTTAAAAGCACGCAAATCAAGAAATCATGCAACGTCAGACACTGTACCCAAACACTCGTCCTCATAATGATATCTGGGTAAAGTAATGTATTTCTCTCTCAAGTGGCAGCCACCATCCCCTGTATGGTCCAATGTCTACATTAGCCAGGATGGAACAAGACAATAAAACACATCAGAACAAACAGACAAAGAAAGAAACATCCTTTCTGCCATCTGCAATTCGCTTCATCAAGGCAATCTAGCTAGACCTGCGCCATAAGGTTCTATAACAATGTTACTTTTGTAGCGTTTCACTATTATTCCTTACCCAATGCTTTACAACATGAAACTTTTTCTGTTTGCTATAAGTTGATTTTACTTCATGTCTTACGTTCGTTATTGACCTATGAAATGTCCGTGCAATTAATACGCAAGATGTGTATCTCAAATAACATGGGTCCGCTGTTGGAAGCTCGTCTTTTACCTTTTTTTTAATGACATCTACAGCACGAGACACATTGGATGCACTTGAAAAAAACAAAAACCAACAAATTCTGCATAATCGTGGAGAAAAGTGATGATGTAATTCTGTGTTAGTTATACTCCCGGTAAAGGTCAGCTGGGAGAATGTCGGCGCTTGAACCTCGTTAAAATCGTTTGCAAGGTTATTTATCACTGTCCAAGGCCAATTGTTGGAGCTTAAACCTCGTTAAACGTTTAGTTTAGTAGCGTTTAATAGTAAACGTTTAATAGTGTGGCTATTACATGTACCTTTTCTAACATTTGGCGCTTCGGAAAAAGAATTGTTTAAAAAGCGAAATTCGACGAAAGCACACAGTGTAAAAGTCATCAGTTCGTAGCCCTATCATGTTAACAAATAACGAGATTGTAGAAATTCAGACATGAACCATACCTTGTAACTCATAATTATTCTAATGGTCTGGAAATACAAGAAATAGGTTATTGTGTACATTATTTATTCACACACACACACACACACACACATTCATTGAGTTTAAATAAATTAGAAATGACTTTTTTTTTCTAATTAGTTTATATAATCATTAATTATGTCACAGTAAAATCGTTGATTCTGAGGACGAACAAAAAGTGGTCACTTTTAAATAGCCCAGATCTCAAACGGCGTAGCTTTTGAGTCCGAAGTCTTTGATTGTCATTGATGTAATCGCCGACGGTAGGGTAAAATTGAATGAATAGATCAAAGGAAAGAACGGCGGCGAGTTCAAGGTCTTGGAAGAAAGGAGGAGAAGACAGGCGAATATGGGCGGGTCTGTTGTGATCAAATCAGGTAATGGTAAATAATTATTATTTGGGTAAATTAGATGATTTGATTGATCAATCTATAATTAATCATACGCATCTTCGACCCACAGTTTAATAATTTTAAATAATGTCAGTCTCATATCAATCAGTGACCAATCAAAGTAAGGCACCCCCCTCCCCCCCCCCCCCCCCAACTATGTGAATTTTGAATCCAGTGTTTTCCCGTTTGTAATACATAAGTCAATGTCCATTTCCAACTTGTTATTTTCACCATGTCCTTTGAGCAGAGGACAATATTATATGGTGCAATTAGCACTGCCAAAACCTATTAGAGGAAGATGCCCATCGCAGGAGCCTCTGATTGGTGTTGCACACAAACCTTACTGGTGTGAAAGTAGATATCTTAAAGAAACACAGTGCACTAAACTGCAACTCTCTCTTCAAGAAATGTAGCGGAACTCTCTCACAGAACCAAGTGCACAGCTCTCAAAGACCCAAAGTGCAATTGTCTCAAGGAAATAAACATGTAAATCTCTCAAAGAACGAAAATGAAAATTATCCAACACACTGAAATGCAGCCGTGTCAGTGAGAAAACGAGCAACTCTCTTTCTCTCTCTCTGTGTGTCTCTCTCTCTCTCTCTGTCTCTCTCTGTCTCTCTCTGTCTCTGTCTCTCTCTCTCTCTCTGTCTCTCTTTCTCTCTCTCTCTCTCTCTCTCTCTCTCTCTCTCTCTCTCTCTCTCTCTCTCTCTCTCTCTCTCTCTCTCTCTCTTTCTTTCTCTCGGAACCAGAACACCACACTTCCAAAGAACAAGATGAAGCTCCCTTAAAGAACTAGATTGCATCTCTCTCAAAGAACCAAAGTGCAGCGCTCTCAAACCCTCTTCACTCTCTTTCTCCCCCCCCCCACACACACACACACAAACACACACACACATGCATACATACATAAATCCAGGCACACACATACACAGACAGACCCATACATACACTATCCACACATTAGCACACAAGACATTGAAATCGTGATCACAAACTATATAATGCATTGACATCATCGCTCATCCAACAATCCTGTATAATGCTAAGTCTGGCGATACTTGGTCAATTCACCTGACCTAAGCAATTTAATTTTTCGGAGGGGGGGGGGGGTCCGGGAGAGAAAGGAGCTTGAATGAACGGCAAACCAACATTTTGATATGACCTGATCTACTCAAGGGAAATCACCCAGTCCAAAAGAGTTATTAACAGCAAAAACGAAGGGAGGTAAGATTTGATAAAACCCTCAGGCTCCAGAGATTGGTTCTGTTCATTTATCATGGAGGACTTTTTGTTATTTTCAATATTGGCCTAGACACCTGGAATGTTCTAGTACATAATTCAATGGTCAGTTTTAATTCTGTTTTCTTTTGTTTTACCACTGGACACGTCAACCATCTTGTCCACCAACTAGTTCAGACAAACACAACAAATGTTGAAAGATAAGGAAGCCAGGTCAGTTTGTATGTCAGGGTCCGCCAGACAGAAATATCTAGCATCCAGTCTCAGCCCTTGGATGAGCAGATCATGTGTGTGCCCCTGACTGGTCTCTCCTTCTTTTCCTTTCTCTGCATGAAGTAAAAGGACTTTGCACTTGTCAGTTCTAACAGTGAGCAATGAATGTGTACTACACGCTCTCTCTGGACGCACAATGAACAACCTAATTATGTGATTTTGAGTTCTTCTAGAAAGAACCCATCTCTTTATTTGTGATAACTGGTCATGTTTCAGGTGTTTTGCTACATAAGTATCTCACCTGGTCAGACAACCCAGACTTTACACCGGTGTACAATGAGTTGTTTATAGAGACTGGACCTTTCTGTCTAAATTTGACCTTTTTTTTTTTCCTATTTGTTTCTGTCAGAGTCCCAACGACATAAAACGGACAGGTCAATCAAACGACACAAATCTGATCGATTGGATGTGTCTGGAAAGTCATGAATTTGTGGTAATTTAATCTTTGAGTTTGGGTTTAACGACGCCTCAGCATGATAATGATCATTTGGCGCCATTCACTTATGTTTTCGTTACCTGACTTTGTGCAGGCCACCAACTCTCAGATGGCCTGTGGTAGAGATGACGTCATGATACAAAGTACTGGGAAGATAACATGGTGAGGGGAATGAAGTTAGAGAGGGTTTGCCTTCATTTGACCCCAGGAATTTATTATTTCTGATAGTTATGATTTCATTACCTGTACCCGAGACATGCTAAAACTTTGAAGGTTCCATATTTCAGCCAGTGCGTGTGTACCAAGTTGCAAAGTTATCGTTTTGTCTCAAACTTCAGCAAAATCCAGGGAGCAAAACTGACTGAAAATCTCTATTAGTTTTACTTTCTTCAGATTTGATGGGACAGTCATAATTATGTTCAACACTGTCAACGTTTCGATTTAACTTTTCGCTTCCACTACTCGCACTGCAGAACAACCTTGCCAGTATTTCGAATGAACATTGCCACAGATTTATTTGTTTTATAAAACATTCATTATTATAGAATTCAGAAAGTTAAACGTTTTTAAAAAAGTGTATTTTCATCCATTCATCTTAAATCCTCAGGAAACGCAAGAAATTGTCTGGCACTCTGGTTGTCTCGTTCTCTTGGCCTGTGAAATAAAAAAAATGGCAAAACTTTCAAATCTCGTACCCTAAGGTGCCAATTGGCAAATCCGCTGCGGATAAAATTTCAAACGTTATGACAGCACTAGGGCTGATTGTTGTGGTGGATGAAGCCAAAATCTTGACCATAATAGAAGTTCTCGCTTCACTGCAGACTTTTGGATGTCAATGACATCGAAACATCTATTAGTTTATACTTTGACTGGTCATACATAAAAGTCAAACAGAACTGCCACATCAGGGTAGTCTCACAGCTATTTCATGTTTCATGGCGGATTTCCTGTTGTCACAGTGGACAATACAAATTTCACTGACCACCGTCTGATTTGACACACCTTCAGCGA
>OZ007570.1:74198420-74535920 GCA_963931925.1 Onchidella celtica | reverse complement strand
ACAGATTACACCCGGTTGATGTTTCGAAGACCTTGCCTCTTTTTAGCCTTTCGGTGATGCCTTGGACTACCAGAATTTCCGGTCGGTGAACTCCATTCTGACTTTGGTACAGAAAAGTAATGTGAAAAAAAAATATATTTTTTTTTCCGTGTTCAATTTTTGTCCCGAATATGAAGTACATCTAGGCGAGGGTTTACGATAGCGTCTGGCGTGTACTCCCGTGGTCTCACAACAGAACAAGACCGGGCACAGGAGGAGATTGGGAGGCAAGGGGGGGGGGGGGGGGAATGGTAGTCAAAAACACCTCGTGTAAAAGGTTGGACACAACTGAGAATTGCTCACCCTGAGCACAATTCAAATGCATACCTGTCGCAGTGTGGACCGATCGGTGTTGTGGAATTTACATGAAAAATGTGTATTTTTTCTTGGCCTTGTCTGTTTTCTCGGAGTTGTCGACCTGTTTTGCAACGCATTCTTAATAGTTACTGTCAGTTCTCCTAGTTCGCTGAGAAATCTCATGATGTAAGCACTTTCTAGTCAGAAAGTCCATCAAAAAATCCTTTGACCAAGAGGAAGGCGATGACGTAAGGGCCAGACACAGCGAGGATCTCTGAAAGAGAAAATATTATGGCAACGACAGATTTCCTTTGTGAAATTTCATTGTGGTTCGAGATTCAATTTCCATAACATCAGTGAATTGACCGCATACTTCTAATTTGTCTGCACGCGTGTGTGTTTGTTTGTTTGCAAAAACTGTCCGGACAAAGGGAATCTGTTTGGCCTTGGGATGTTTGTGGCATCGGCAGTTGATGTCAACAGATTTGTTCCACATTAATTCTTTCCTTAAAAAGCAGCAACTCGAGCCTTGTTTTAATGGCAGCGCCATTGTCCCCATTTCTATCTATGACGCAAGTTAAGTAACTTGAGCAGCAAATGGCAAAAATAGCAGGGGAGGGGGTAAGTATTGTCTTTTACAATATTGGGCTTGATTGATCGATCTTTCCCTGATCTTGTTACACTGTGAGCTAATTGAAAGTTTTCCTGCTAAATAATTCAACATTTACAGCCGTCTGCAAGATTTTTATCTTAGTTTTCTTTTCTTTACAAAGCAAAAAAGTGGAGATGGCTCTGTAAATGTTCACATAGAACAAAAGGAAAGTAACTGAAAGAATTATTCGTGGAGAGAATTTTAAAAAAAAATGTTTTCCTCCAACAGCTGTCACCTGGGTGGGGGTGGAATGGATGGTGTTGGACTGCCGTCGGTAACTGGCATTAATGTGCTGGAAAATGAATGTTCTAGCAAATACAACATTACATCAAGCTTAGATTTCCAACCTCCCCTCATTCTGTCACCCTTTAGAACAAGAATAAATCTAGGGTAGATAATTATGTCAGAGCAAAAAAAGCGCCATGCCCCTAACCCCCCCCCCCTTACCCCAATGTAAGGCCATACCCCCCCCCCCCCTTT
This sequence comes from Onchidella celtica, assembly GCA_963931925.1. Lineage (NCBI taxonomy): Eukaryota > Metazoa > Mollusca > Gastropoda > Systellommatophora > Onchidiidae > Onchidella > Onchidella celtica. The sequence goes on along the minus strand of OZ007570.1, from coordinate 74,534,452 downwards.
CTCATCGTGAATTTTTGTGAAATCAGAGAATGAGCCATCGATCCCCTGGCCAGTAAAATACAACCAAAACAACAACAATAACAACAACAATTATGTCCAAGATCAGGAAATTTGAAACCAATAGTAAAGTCTGAGCTAGAACATTCTGGATCGTGTTTGACACAGAAACCTTAAACAATTATTGTTTTCTCTGTTTGCAGAGAAGTTAATTAAAGCGTTTGTTTGATTCTCAACAGCATTAACGTGCAGATGACTCGCTAAATAAATGAAAAATTTGCAGGCTCGGCAGATGTTGTCATCCTACAGTCTCTTATCTCAACATCTGACTGGACATCCCCAATCATAAACAACAATAAAGCGACGCTTGCAAAAGTGCAGCTTTCTACACCAATCATTAATTATACAAAACTGGTGTATTTTGACCAAGTTAGAAAATTGCCTTTCATATTGCCGCTGTACAAGAAAACCTCCTGATGCCTCTGTAGTGAAGATTCTTTGTTAATTTTTAATGAATATTTAAGGCCATTCAAGTGAATGTGAGGGAAATTGCACATAATTGCGCTATAATTAATTGGAAATGAAGACTTTACAACAAAAGTCTCGCTTTTGTACCCAGGAGAATAGTCGGCCAAGAATCCATTTGCACTTTCTGGAGAACTTTGGCGTCAAATAGCAGGACATTACTGTATTACTGGCACTCTGTGTTTCAAATCGTTTCTTTCTTTACTTGCACATTTACACACACAGATGGGCACACACATACACACATGCACCACAGAGAGAGAGGGGGGGAGGAGAAGGAGAGAGAGACAGAAAGAGAGAGAGAGAGGGATCTTCGAGATCTTACTTCTAGTATCAACTCGATTTTTTTGCACAGCTGAGAAATTCAACGTTAAAAGTTTGCAGCTTGGATATTTATATGGAGTTAGAATAAATCGGAATTGTGAAACAGTTTGATAGGTACCACAGCGTATTTTAAATAAATGTCAAAGTGTGCATTTATTATACCTCTTCTATAGTTATACTCAAAGATCTCCAGTTTTTCTGAAAATGGAGATAGAACAAACAAGAGCTAATGCAGCGTCATGATTGACCGGTCGTACTCTACAGGTGATTTTGGCTCCCAAATAACCTTCAGCTGTTCTGTCTCACGTCTTAGATCACCATTTACTTCACCAATTCTGACGGACTCCTGACCTCCAGTGTCTGGACCCCCCCCCTCCCCCCCCCCCCACACTCGTGATTGCCCTGAGCAGTATGGCCAAATTACCCTTCGTCTACATACGATTTAACTCGGGTGAAGCCTAAATTACCAGTAATGGTTTGCATATTTTCCATTAGATATTCAGTTTTCTTAGCTATCTCCCTAGTGAGTCTGCCCCTGGGAGACCTTGAATAATGTTTTGAGATCATGTTAGTGGATACTCGGCAGATCGCAGGCTGAAGAAGGAGGATCAGTCGAGTTTAAAACTGTAGACAAAAGCGAGTCCAGATGGTCACCCTGACGAGTTACCCTTTGCCTGGGACGGTGTCAGAGCCATAGAGTGACGTCATGGATTGTGTCAGTGACTGACATGTATGGTATTCATCAAGTTTCCATTTGCTAGAGACAGGAATCATTTACTTGAATACCGCACGACCTGTCCTATTTGTCTCATAAATCACGTGGAAAAGTACCCGAAACACTCATAATTGTTTTCACCACCAGACATTCAGAGGTTCTGCAGTTCTCACGCTGATGAATTGGTAGGTTTTCCTGTCTACCCAAATCTGTATACATTTTTCTTGCAAGACTTCAGTGAAGTAGAAAACTCTTGACCACGAAGTGTCAAATGTCAGATATCTTTTGTTTAAAATTTGATTTCTCCTTTACGAAAAACACACTTTAGAGACAACCAGGAGAATATTATGTTATGATTGACATCCCTCTGGGGGTTTTGTCCGGCATAATTATATTATACAATAATAAGTGTCGTCTGGAGGACTTTTCCTCTTGCTGATGACAGTGACTGAAGATGTCGCCAGTTTTTTGTTCCTGTTGTTGTTGTTGTTGTTGCCTGTCACAGGTGATGGTGCCCTGAAGGTGCCACATGACATTGTGTTGCTCTAGAGTCTAGAACTCAACTCTGGGGAGAGACTGGTGGGAGAGGAAAAAGTGCAGCGAGAAGAAGGGGTGGGGGGGGTGAAAGGAGGTAAGAGAAAGAAAGAGCAAAAAAAAAAATTGTCTGCCCCCTGGGGTAGGAGACATAGATAGCTAGATATATAGATAGATTGATGGATAGACTCGCTGCTGTTTGACTATTTCACAGGGGCGGGGTGGGGGGATAACTCTTGCCTTCACTTTCGGGTGATTTCCCTTCCATGAAAAGAAAAACAAATATCCCAGCTGTGGCTTCCCTTCCTGTTCTCCCACTGGGGCGGCCTATGAGCGGCTCGTGTGACAAGATTCATGTGTTCTGACATCGGCTTTTGAGGGAAACACCTCCCATGGATGCTGTAATGCCTGGAGGACGCTACAGCAACAAACAATATAATCACCATTCAGTTTCACATTTTACACAGCTGTAACATTCCATAGACAACCAGCAATACGTCAACAAGCCTATAGGCTTTCATTACATTGCGGCCATTGCGTGAGAAATACCCCATGTATTATATACCGGCCTAGTGTGGGAAAAGACCGTATACCCAAAAATGAAATTTTAGAGATGACGAAAAACAGCGATAGAAAAACATTTCATGATGGGCCCCGCTTCATTCTGTGTTCAGTTTCCATTTGTGATGACAGAAAGGAACTAACAGTCAAACACAGTTACGGCCTAACAAGACAAGTAGAAAGATCAAGCACATTTTCATTTCACAAAAAGATGTCAAAACCAGCGATCTGACCTAGATTGGCGGGTACGTTTTTTTTCAGCAACACAGAAGTAAAGTTATCTTGCGCGCGACATTAAATCGGTAGGCAAAATTATCAATACCCCCCCCCCACCCCACTTTCACCCACCAAAGGCCAATTCCTCCAGAGAACATATTAACACTGACGTTATTAGCTTTGCGTGCAGCCAGTTTTTGTTCAAAGCTCTTCTGTCTCCGTTGCGATAACTGCCGGCAACGAGCGCAGTTCCCATGGAGCCATTAGCCCAGTTTACAGAATTATGATCTAATGTAACCAATACCTGCATGGCGGCAGAGAGTTCTTCAGCGGCATTGGATCCGCGACGTGTAGTGTCCATGACATAATTATCTGTACAAATACAGACACACTGGCAGGCAAACTCACATCCACATACGCACAAATTAGCCCGTACATGATGGAACGTTCTGACACTGAAGAACGGAATAGAGCGGGATACACCGATGCTCGCTTTTAAAGACTTGACCTGGGTACTCACTCGCCGATTCTGATGGGCCGACAAATTGGATGATGACGTCACTTCTGGTTGGCTGGCGCGAGGGGATCCTGAGTATCCTGACCTCACAACCCAAACCGTTGCTCCGTCAGAATCGGCTAATGCGTGCCTTGGCGAACACATTTTATCTCTCTCAACAGTTTGTCGCGTGAGCTCTCATGATGACAAATTTTGCCTAGCACAATCAGACAACTGTTCACAGCAACGTCCATCTCCTTGTGCTGTCATGGCCAATAGAAGTTCTACTGAATTATTTTGTTTCTTATACCCTCGGCTTCAGTACTTGGGGGTGTGGGGGGGGGTGGCAAGGGGTGGGGAGTGGGAGGTGGGAGAAATGGGAATGTTTGAAGTGTCACTCGATAAAGGGCAGATAACCTCTTGAGACTTATAGATTGTCTTTAAGCCACGTCAGGGATTTTATTCTTTTTTTTTTCTTTTGGAATAGAGCTGAGTGTGTCTCGTTGGGGGGGGGGGGGCAGCAAGAATTCTTTAGACAAACATTCCCGGGGCGTGCGGGTTGTTTCCTTGGGGTGCCAGTCATGGACATAGATTTGCATGTTACAGTGTATGCCTTTGGTTGCTTGTGTTTAGTACAGTAGTAGAGATGGACACTGACCACTGTGCAGTGAGGCGACGTCCAGGTGCGGCTGGTACCAAGTAAACAGACGGGGCCAAAGTCTACGACAAAACACTGTCAAACTCGACGTTTCATCTACATTTACTTCGTGTTTTTCAGGATGAGTCAGTTACTTTTACTTCCGGTGGCATGATAAACTGACCAATCAGCGATCGGTGTTTCAAACAAACCACCAACCAGAGCCGACACAGCATGGACACACTGACGCGTCGCCCAGCCGAGCTGTTGATTGGCAGGTCAACTTCAGAAATCCCAGGGAAACTTGAGATGTTAATCGCGTGTGTCGCTGGCCGGAGGAACTGAAGACTTAATACTTGCAATTGGTCATTGACCAAACAGGAACTGCCAACACCAGTAATTACATTGACTGGGACGTTTTGTCTTTCGGGAATTCCCGGCTCAAGCGGAAGTGAGATGTGACCTACTTTTAATCAAATGGTCGGAATTTGTCTGGTCTACTCAAATTAAGTTTTTCTTTTTTTATTATTATTAATATTATTTGTGCTGACCACACGTTGCACTACATTATCACGGTAACTAATTCGCTGATGTTGATGAATTGTTTCATTTCGGTTGAATGTAGCTAATCTGTCTGTTGCTAGTTTGTCTAGTTACATTTTGATCCTCAAAAGAAGTGTGTATGTGTGCACAGATGTATGTCAGACTTTATGTTTGTGTATGTGTCTGTGTGTTCCAAGCGGATTTACAACAGACAACAGTTCAGTAATGTTTCCTTTGGCGTGCCCCATGTTGGAATACATGTACTTTCTGTTGCCTACGAAACTTCCAGCATCTACCAATTACACAGTGTAAGGGGGACTCGTAAAGTTTCATTTTCCAAATATTAGATTAGAGATTTGTAAATTACTTAACAACTTTGATTACCATGGCACAGTATATGATGTTACATTTCGGACAAATAATTTTGGAATGACATTTTTTCAAAAAGAGTTACAAAATCAGTACAAAAGAGCAAATGCCGACCGGAATTAAATAATCAGTTCATTTCATCACAGAAATTGTCAAAACTAATCCAAGACTGTTTCCATGATCCACGGACTTTCCCGAGGCTCCAGCTTGACACGCCATCTCTTCATTGGATGTCGAAGCAACGTAACTGTCACTCAGCTTTTAGAAGTCACGCAATAATGACTGATGGGTGACTGATTGGTTTCTTTTAACATTTGAAATGCACTTGGTTAGGTGACTGACGAAAGTGAAGACTTGACCTGAGAAAGCCCCTGGGCCACTTTCTACCCCTCCCCCAACCACCACCACCCCGCAACAACTACGGCAGAGTAATCAGAAGGGCATTCACTCCTACCAACCACAGTAAGTGAGTTCTCCCAACTGACGCAAACAGAATTATCCAGGGCCAGTTCCGGTTCTGTCTTACCCGGGTCAGTTTTGTCCACTCGTGGCGAACTTCTAAGCTGGAATATTTCTGTCCATGTCCCGACCATTTTGTGTGCCAGTGTGTGTACATCTGTGTGTGGGTGTGTTTGTGTGTGTGTCTGTGAGAGAGAGAGAGAGAGAGAGGGGGGGGGGAGTGAAGAGAAGAAACAGAAAGTATTTATCAAGGAGCCTGATCTACCAACTTCACCAAGAGATACTCCGTATTATCTCGGCAGTGACGAATGTTTGTTATTAGATCAACTAATGCTTCGATGTCTGGCTATTTAGTTCACAATGAATGAAATCAAACAAGAAAAATGTTCCATGTTTTCCAAGCAAACACAGCGGATGACAGAGATAGACAGATAGTACGAGGCTCATGGGTCTCATTAACGTCATCCTGGTGATTTGTAGAAAATTCTCAAAAGTTTTGTCTGTCAATGCTCCAACACATCAGACATAGCGGAGGTTTGAACATTTGCCACTTTGATGGGAATAGTTCTGTCTGGGAGTTGTATGGCTGTCCACGTACACACTCACACACATGATAAATAATAGCACACTCATACGCAGACCTGTTCTCGGACACACACACACACTCACGCACACATTCTCACAGAGACAAGGTAATCAGAGAAATAGGACAGATCTATAACGTTTCGACAATCTCGATAGACTGCCAGGCCGGAATGGAACTGAATTAAGTCTGTTTGACAGTCTCTTTCCTCCAGCTGACTCCAGACAGTTCTGACGTGAGAGAAGACAGACTTGGTTCTGTCTCACCATGGTTCCACAGTTCCCATCTCACACAAAAACCGAGACAAAGGAGACTTCCCTCAATCTACCGTCAGCCTAAGTGATAAATGAGTTGGTCACTGATATTCTCAAGTTTTGACGGCCGAATGCCTGCCCTGCCCCGTCTCCTCGCTGGCGATTTGAGGGGTCAAACAGTTCCAGTTCGTAGTCTAAACTGAGGACAAGAACAAATGAGCACATTTTTCTTTTAGATACCTTGTCTCCTTCGCATCTCAAGTTTTGAGATAAATCTCTACAGCCGTCCAGATCCTGATAGTTCAAGGAGATGTTCAAAAATGCCATTTATATCAGACAGAAAGAAAAAAAAAGGTTGGAGGGCTGAGAGAGTCAAATGTCAACATAAAAAATGGCCTTGATAACTGGAACCACGAAACTTGGTACAGACATTTGCCTTATGATAATGTTTAAGAATAATTTATTGTGTTGGAAACCAAAAAAATAAATCGAACAATGCGGCAGAATCCAAGATGGCCTCTAACAATATAATAATCCATAATTTCTCTTCTCAGCAGCTCAGCATCGAGTTTACAATATTATATGTTATAATTAACATAACCTTGTCTTTATCAAGCCTGTCTGTTTCATTCATTATCAATATTATTTAACAAGCAACTAAAAGCAAAAAATTGTCCAAGCGACATTTCAACATATGGGTGTCCAGCACTTTCTTCAGTATATTAATATCAAAAAAATTATTGCTGATTTGAGTACTTAGATGGTCACTGACTTCAATTGTGTTTGAGGTCACGTGATGCCAGTTGAACATTTTTATAGGAGGCAGAGATGTTTCTCTATCAAGAGCTGAGCAATGCCTTAGTCGGCGCCGATATTTGACACACTCGATATAGGGTCTAGCCAGCGATCTTTTGACATTGCCCCTTAAGACGTCACAACATAATTTTGGAATATCGATACGCCTTAGTAAATGAGCGCCCGATACGATTCCAACTTGGGAAATACTGAGGGAGGCACAATTTTAGCTGGGATGAACTAACTGGTCAACTTGCAACGACCTGGGTAATGAAATTAGACGTAAAGGATTTCTTGGGACCAGTACTTACCATTTGGACCAGAGCACAGACTAATAAATTAACCAGACTGGAAACACGAGCTTCGGGCTGCGTCGTTTTTTACGGAATTCCCGAGCGGCGACTGTATAACCAACATGGTCGCCGCCCGGGAAATTCCGATTCTAGTTCTATCTGCAATAGAAATTTCTGTTTATTTGTCAAGATTGGTTGTATATGTATTAATTTCTTGGTGCGGAACCAAACTTCCGCGTTCAGTAGGCGCGTCAAAATGGTATCATTCAAAATTGTAGCTATGCTGAAGCGCCGGTCGCTGCCGTAAACCTAGAATGGCGGATGGTTCATGACCTTTCGCTGTGTTGTGACGTCACACAATGGGATCATCCAGTCTGGGTATTTTATTAGTCTGTGGACCAGAGTACACAGGGTAGCAGGCCTCAGACATGTTGGAAGTGATAAAAAAAGGAATGTCAACGAGCGACACAATCATGAGTAAACGTCCTGACTGAGACAGCATTTATTATGGTGGCATTTGTACAGACAGAGTGATAAGAAGATGTCTGGCCACCTCATTTGCTTGCCGTTACAGGCTGTGTATTACCCAGGTTCCAGGCAGTGACTTCATCCTGACCATATCCATTTCAAGAAACGTCTCTCTGGCAGTCTGTCTGGCACCATGACGACAGTCTGTGGCACGGCATTCGCTCAATGTTTTTCATTAAAACGACCTACAAAAAAAGAAAACTGGCTCTAGAAGGAAAACAGATCATTGTATCACTGGCCCTTTTCTAAAATTGCACAGAGTAGGAATGTTATAAAAGGGGATGGGCACAACTGCTGTAGTTGAAGAACATTCGGCATCATAAATATAATTATGTTGGTTATAAAGTTATCAATAATTGAAATCATAAATATAATTATGTTGGTTATAAAGTTATCAATAATTGAAATCATAAATATAATTATGTTGGTTATAAAGTTATCAATAATTGAAATCATAAATATAATTATGTTGGTTATAAAGTTATCAATAATTGAAATCATAAATATAATTATGTTGGTTATAAAGTTATCAATAATTGAAATCATAAATATAATTATGTTGGTTATAAAGTTAGAAATAATTGAAATATTTTACTTTTGCCTCCTTCTCCAACTGTAAAAAAATTCTGCAAAAAAGCCCCCCCCCCCCCCTTTTCAACCTCTCAACCCGCATACAAACATTAAATAAACAACCAGTAGATCAGTGTTGAAGGTACTTTTTTTGCTTGCCACTTAGTGCAAGTTCTCTACTTAAACAAAGTCCTGGGGTTCCTGAGGTCATCATTATTGTTGCCTGTGGGCATGTGCAATGGCGAGTTCTTCCAGCCAAAGTGTCTGACTCCATCACTTCAGCAGTGAATGTACCAATCCGTCTTGGTGAGAATATAGATGTTCTGCATGAGTTTTTGGCAAAATATTCAAGCTGATTTAAAAATCCTACTGCAAGGTCTTGCAAGGGTAGTTACAGCTTTGGTCCAGAGCTTGACCGCACATAATACCACCTGGCTGCGCTGCTCCGTGAATGTTATCTATCAGGGCTGCTTTTGTTGGTGGCAGAATGTCGAACTGAGTGAGAGGCCGTTCATGGCATTATCAACATTAATTGTATTGTACATGTATAGGATAACCTCTCTATAACCTCTCTATCTTCTAAATGTCTTTATTACCAACACTCATTAGGAATCTGCTCAGTTTGGGAAAGGTTTCCGCTGCATCTGGAAAGAACATTACATGTCTATCCATCTCTGAAGAAAAAAAATGTTCCTTTACATGACGTACTTCCTGAAGGCTGAGGCGGTATCACAACCGCTGCGGCCATGAATGAAAAGTACTTTCCATTTTGATGCTACAAGACCTCGTGCTGTTTTTTCTCGACTTGTCAATGGAGACTCAAAGTTGCTGCAGACGGCGTAGTTTAAGCGAATGACACAGCAATAGTTGTTATGTCTGTGTGATTTGAAGGAATTCAGGCAGTTGTAAAACAGGCGCGTTCAACTGCAGGCTACACGTGCACGAATATTCTTTAATTGGCCTTTTCATATATGCGAGGGGTTGTCTGCCTGGCTATCTTCTTGTAAACTGTTTTCGTTTCCTCCTATACAATGCCATTTTGTACGTTATGTGTACTTTTAGCCAGCAGAAGAAATAATTCTGATTTGTTGTCTTTGTTCTGTAAATAAATGAAGACCGCTCTTCGGCACTCTTCTAATTGGTGTCACGTGACGTATACTCTAACCCCTTCTTGATTTCTTACATAGGCCCTAAAGCCGTCAGATTTATATTGATCAAACATTTTATCAGCTTGCACATGTCTCCAAGCAAGAAGATCAATTTTTTGTTGTTTTTTTTGGGGGGGGGGGGGGGGGGGGGAGGACCGATTTCTGAATACTCTTAAAACGTGACTGCTACTGAGTGGAGACAACGAAGGAAACCAGAGCCATCTATAATCAGTGCATCAGTTTGTGGTTGACATTATTTGTTCTCTGTGAGCTCGCCACGCATGTTGATACTGTCTGCTTTCTGAGGTGCTATATAGTTTTCAATTGTTGCTGGTGGATGTAGGGCATGGCTGTATTTAAACATTCGCCGAAGTCAAACTGACGGATGCAGCACATAAGATCAGTATAAAATACACTCTTGCTGCAGACTTTTCCCGTTGTTGTTTTTTTTTTTTGCTGTCAAACATCCTCAAAGACAGCAAAGTTATCTTAAGATAATAAAAAAATGAGATTATCAGATATTTCTGCATAACAAACTAGTCAATTTCCGCGCCACATTTCTACACTCAGAAACATTAACAAGGTTGACCATCTTGAATTAAGCAGCCATCTTGAAGTTTTGTTCGTCGTCAAAACATTATTTCATATAGAAGATTTATTCTTTCCAACATCACAATTATTTTGAGATGTACATTGTGTTTGAGACAGTTAATTACTTTTCTGTACAACATGATTGTGTAAGGTAGCCCATTTCCAACCATCTTGAATTTTGGGCGTCATTTTGAATTTTTCTTGGCCTACAACTTTTTCTTAAAACACCTCTCAAGGACAACATTATGCCATGTTTCATGCTTCTATCAGTTTTTGAACGGTTGTGCCCAAAAGATAAACTTATCAAGGCCACTGTAAAGCAAAAACGGTGGTGGGGGATACAAAAAGGAGTGAGAGAAAAGATGGAAGAAATAACAGAAATAAACCAAATTACAGCTTCCTCTGACCGATCCTGGACAAGGAAACCGATCGGGAGGCACGGTGGTAGTACATAGGCATTGCTTCTTTGGTAAGATCTCCACTCTCTTCTCAGGGGTGAGCTCTGGGGGCAAATGGGGGGAAATCCGGACGTCTTCCCCCCCCCCCCCCCCCCAAACAGTCACATAATCTTTGCGAAATGTCACTTAAAGAATTAGAACATTAAATTTCTCGTGATCTTATGAATATTCACTATTCTAATGGCCATGTGCTCATACAAAGGAAAGGGGGGGGGGGTGTTGGAGCCGTATGAATGAAAGGCATACTTGGGTGAGAAGACAGGGGTGGGCGGTTGGGGAAGGGAGGGAGGTCAAAATTCGCCAAAACCCGGTCTTACGTCCTTTATACACAGCCGCTAATGCCATGATTGACGGAGCGTCACCACACGAGTGTACACAACATTTTCTCCCACTGACTCTCGCAGGCCAAAATCTGCTGACCTGCCGATATATTTCAATGGTCGAGCAAAGGGAGAGAAGCTATGGGGGTCTCCTCCTCGTGAATGGTCCCAGGGTCAACACAGGAATTGCCACCACCAATCGGTCTCGCGGTTTTCTCCTGCACGCGTGGAAAGATGGACGCCATCTTAGGTTATTTATGTGACAGCTGGTGGGCCCAGGAACCTGGGGAGATGGACAGAATAATGCAGGGATTTGAATGAATGATTTCCTGTTCTGTAAGGCAACTCAGTAACGGCAGCCACCAATTCAAATTTCGAGTGTAGAACCTTTTTTTTATTGTCGATTCATTTCCTCAAAAAGTATAATTAATCCCAGAGACTTTGGAAGTGACTTTTCGTGGTTTCATCAAATAATCACTGTGTTTTGTTTTTGTTTTTTTTATGCCCCTCAAGGTAGAAATCCAAGATTCCTATAATAAAACATAGATACAACACAATCCTGGCCAAATCTGCCCCATATCTTATGAAGTTTCCATGTCATGTCACTTGTACATCACGTGTTATGTCTGCAATTGACCTGTAACGTTTATGTAATACTACTTAGGATGTGTGTTATGTGCTATTAGAACAGTCTTTCGAAACGAAATTCCTTACACGGAATACTGAAGTGATTATTGTTTTATTTTATCCATTTTTATATTCTGTTTCATTCAAGACAGGAGTGGGAAAAACAGCTTTAATGATCACTAAATTATCAATAACATTAGTTAAAAGACCCAACAAAAGTGAGTGGCACAAAAAACAAAAAAAAAATTCTCCAGACTACATTCTTATTTCTGATATGTACGATGAAAAATATTTGACACACGACGAGAGGTCTCTGACCTCTTTCGAACCCCCTCCCCTCACCCCCCCCCCCCTTTTCGATTTTTTATTTCAGAAATCCCCAGTGATTATAAGCAACATCGAAAGTGGCTCAATGATCTCAAGTAGAGAAGACGTTCGATTTTATCTGTTTGAGAAAAAAAAATTGGGAGTTGTGTTTGTGTGTTTAGGGAGGGGGGGGGGGTGGAGATGGCAGAATCAGGGAGAAAAGTTCTCCCCAACCCAAACCTCTATGACACTCCCCTCCCCCTCCCTCTCACCCAAAAACCCCTGTGACCAGCCCTGAATGCACGACTAGTCTAATGGTTATTCAGGATTCGTGTGCGGTCAAAGTTTCTTCGATTTCCTTGGACATTCCTCGGTTCTGATGAGGGAAGGGAGCGCATTCACCCGTGTTTACAGAGTAACCATTTTCCACGGGCATGTTGAGAGTGTTCGCCCTAAGAGAAGTGGTCTCCCCTTCCTTCCGGTGGCCATTTTTCTTTCAGTCGGCGTCATGGCGGGGCGTTGGACACTGTAGGCACGAGATAACTAGTTTTGATGAAGAAAAAGCACAACTCAGAAGAAAAAAAACCCAGCAATGTGGAAACAGAAAAGAAAAATACCCCCACCCCCTTTTTTTCCTGTTTTCCCATCACATCGATATTTGTGGCCATGGCATTGAATTATGGGTATCTTTTTGCTCTGGCCTTCTATTTCATCATGCCCTCTTCTTTTTTCTTTCAGCGGTGTAATTCCTGTATACATAATGTATCCAATATGGCATTTGAGGAAACACAGACAGAGAAGGAACGGTTGGTTTGGGAAATGTAATCAATGAAAAGGACACATCTTAATTAGCTCCCCATATCCACTCTGTCAAAGATTTTACTTTTTCTTTGGAAATGACGAACTCGCCAGTTTGACCCAAATTTCTTGTGAAAAAGAAAATGTTCCTGCGAGTAGAAGCTCAAGAACGCCAACCTCAAGCGTCATAATGCTTTACTAAAAACTCACGGGGCTGAACTAGACGCCATCAGTAGGTAAGTGTATTCGTCTCCTTATTCTCTCTTTGTCGCTCTCTGAGCAGTTTCCCGAAGTGGCGGATCTTCTCGTGAATCTGTGTTGTTCTGGCAGACAGGGGGAAATTTCCCTCCGTTACCTAAGCAGTTTCATGTGATTACTTTCAAAAGAGATGCAAATTATTATTGTGCGTGGATAAACTTTGCAAGTGTGTTGAGGTCTTTGTTTTCGGAGGGATCAGTTGTTTTTGTCTTTTGTTTATTTTGCCTCGGCAGCCGGCGTTGTTAGGCATGCTCTTCTCGACTTGCAACTGCCAAGGTATCCTTAACATCAGCAACATACACAAGGGCCATCCGACTTTTCCGTCCTTATCCGAGAAGACCAGATGCTCGATCCTGCTTACCATAGAATCAGGGACAGAAAATTCCCCCAAATTTCCAACATGCCTGCTCCAACCGCCAACCGAACCCGGTACCTCGTCGGATTGACTGACTGTAATTACGTGACAGCAGCAAGAATTGCGGGCTTGAGTCAGAGAACTGTGGGGTGTTCATCAGCGGCATCAGCACGGTGTTGCGGCAGCTCTAGAGATGTTTGAGACTCCTACGATATAACAATGAACTAAAAGTTGACTGGTAGAGCAGAGAACGTGGGTGAATCTGGCACATGATGCCACTGACTGCCAGGATCAAAGCAACAGATGTAGAGAAGGCGAGGAAGATTGATGTACAGTATTTCTTTCCTGTCTCTCGATTCCTTTTCCTTCCCACCGTCTATCTAGTTTCCCTCCTATTCCACCATCTTCCCCTCCCCCGTCCGTATCCTGACACTTACTGAGAAAGTTGAGGGGAGACTAGTCTTGTCCTTAACTGTTTGTCCATCACATTGACACGTTCATCTCCCTTCCTCTCTTTCACTCTCCTGCCTTTCGTGAGTCTTTCTTCTATTTTTCAGTCTTGTCCCTCGCCGTCTTTCTCTCTGCCCCCTTAATTCCCACCGCCGTTTTTCTATCCCCTCCACCATAACCCCCTTCCCCCTCTCTCTCTCTCTCTCTCTCTCTCTCTCTCTCTCTCTCTCTCTCTCTCTCTCTCTCATCCCCCGCCCCTTCTCCTAGTTCAGCCACAGTTTGGACATTCTCCCACCAGGTCAATCAACATTGACTCCGTGCCCAATAAAACATTAACCCTCTCAGACCGCCATCTTGACTTAACCCATTAACCCTGTGGCGTCCCTGGCTCCAGACTTGATGAGTTCAGGCCAGATTAGGCAGTCTTCAAATATTACATCCTGTCTTCTTCTCAGCCCCCTCCCGGCACGTCACGCTGCCCCCCCCCCCACCTCTTGTGCATCCATTCAACATCCGCTCTTTCTGTATATTATTTCCTACCTTGTCTCCCTCTCCCCCCCCCCCTCCCTCCTCCCCAAGGGGTTGTTGACTGACGGTTTGTTCCTTCTCCGGGTTTTGCAGGACAGGTTTTTTATTTTTATTCTTGGAAGTGTATATATCCGTACATGTTTACCAAAAAGCGCGACTGGTGAAGGTTTGCTGAAACAAAACTTGGTATGGTGTTCACGAATGACAACACATGGAATAGTCAGATGGACCTGGGGGCGTGAGGGTCTAGTCAGTTTGTATCAATGGGCGGTAGTCAGATTGACAAATCAGGCGAAAAGGGGTTGGGGTAGCCATTGGTGATCGACGTACACTCAAGTATATTATTAGCGCAGATCACGCAATCTCTGAGCAGAGGTTTTTGCTACTCAACCTGTTCATATTTTTTAAAAACTATGCAAATTAACAAGGTCAGTAATATAGTATTCCGATGTGTGTTCTACGTCATCGAATTGTGTGCGTTGTACGGATATGCGCTTCCTTTATTATTATTATTGTTTATTATTGTTTTAGCATTTCAGAGAGCACACTGCCTTGTGCGAGTTTAATCTCTTCACTGCTACCAGTGAAAGTGGTGCATTTTGTGGCAGGTACAAATAACTTGTCAACACCTCGTTTATGTAATGGAAATACGCCAAATTTTTTTTTCTGGAGATATTTCAGATATGACATTTCTATTGTTACTGTAAGACGTTTAATGTTCATTAGCGCATACAATGTCGCTTTGTAGTTTACTACATTTTGACCTTTTCAAAGGTCCGGAAATTCTCCCCGTGTCCAGCATGACACAAGCATAGCCCGGCGTGCTACCATCCAGTCAGGAGAATGAATAGGTTAACACTGGAAAGCACTACCCTTTGATTACTCAGCTGGGTTAGTAATATAGTACAGGTGTGAGTCTCCTTTTGGGAAAGTGAAGAATTTTTGTGAGATCCTTACGCTTTGAGAACAGTGACAATAATGCGAATATGTTTGATCTAAGACATGGCAGATCTCAAACAGATGTTACCATAATAATTGGGGACAAAAGATCTGACGTTTATCATATCCCTTCAACTGGCGCCATTATGTGAGCAGCTAGGGCCGACTGTCACGTCAAATAATGACTACTATTCCATAGTACAAACCATGGCCATAGACAGAAACATGCTAATCTTTCGTGTCAATAGAACCAAGAAATATTGATGTAAGAATACTAAAGGCATTCTATAAAAGCCACAACGGTATGAAACTTCGAGAAAGTGTTGAAGAAACCCAAGGTTTCTGGCAAGTAATTAATGACGAAGGGAGTAATCATTGTTGCAGACCATTTTTGCTCTTCACGTACGGACATCACACATGTTCTAGTGACGCAGGTTGCAGTGAGCTGCCTCTAAACACGTTCGGATAGTTGACCAGCTACAGAAGCTGTGACGTCATTGCTGAGTTCCATTAAATTTCCTGCATGAAAATTACTATCAGACGAGCTGATCACGCAAGGAATGAGAGGGATACAGAGTTCTGGGAGTGACGTCTACCTTGTGAGCCAGTAAGGATAAAAATGAGGTCAAATCTGTTCTTCTCTTGAATCTAACAAGGCAAAAATTGAATGCAGGTCAAAGTTTTCTGATTTTTGTATTTTCAAATGCTAGAAGAATTTGCCAGTGATTCCCCCTGTCCATGTTCATTGCATTTCTTGATAATGAAAAGAGGAGGAAATGGCAAAGGGAAATAATTCTCTCTTATCACTGAAAATTTGCTCTTGTTGCCGTTGAATTTGATCAGTTTCCTACCTGGTATGAGCTTTTATAATGTTGTTCCATGTCCAATAATTATCCATAAAAAGTAAAAAAAAAACGTCGTGGTCAGAGAAATGGAATGCCAAATTAACTCGACAGGGTTATTGAAAAGGAAGGAGACAAGAACTGTTATAGTGCGTATTTTCGAGAAATGCAGATACATTATTAACCATCATTAAAGTGTTCTAGAGCGTCAAGAAATGGATTTTATAAACCCTTTTCAGTTCCTCGTGAGACGTCACATGATCTCATTGGACACCAGACTGGGCGAGGCAGCTACATCAGGAGATCAGACAGGTCACTGCTCCACAGACTCCAGTTTAGTTGCTTTTTTTTTTTAAAGTAAAATCGGGGGGTGGGGGGGTCATCATCCCTGGGGTTAGCACCATGTTTCCTGCATTACACGAAAGGCGGGGGGGGGGGGGTTCTCCGACAAGAAACATGAAATGGAGTATTGATTCAAGTCAAATTTGATACAGCAACTCTTATGGTTCTTTTGGGAAATGTTGACGACTGCACATTATGTGCGATGACCTGCAATGGTTTTGGTATTCCAAACTGTGATAGGACAACTGGAATAAATCTTCTGGTAAGCACAGATTTAACAATAGATGGGAGATTATGTTTTTGTGTTTGTCTATGTCTGTGTATCTTGGCAGAGAGAGAGAGAGAGAGAGAGACAGAGAGAGAGAGAGAGAGAGGTGGGGGGGGGGATAAGACGGACAAACTGACAGACAGATGGATAGACAGAAACACAGACAGACTAGCACGAATTGCACATACACCCGGGAATTGCCAGAAGATGACACTCACTGGCCAGAATTCGCTCACACAAAACCGTCAGATTAAAACTACAGAGGTGGGACCAATTGAAAGTCCAACCTGATCGTTTAATCTCCTGCCTTGCCAGGGGCAGCTGAGGCCAGAGACAGACGCAGTGTGGACATCCAGACACCAGGTTCAGGAACGATTCAGAATCGAACTTCACTGCAACTATCTGAACAGATGCCGGGAACTTTGAAGAAAATTACAAAGTATTGTCCCAGTATAATTGGGGACAAGGTGGTCTAGAGGCAAGGTGCTCGCCTCTCATGCCAAGGGTCCCGGGTTCAAAACCCGGGCAGTGCAGTTATGTTGGAAATTGGATTTTTCTCATATTTTCAAGTCCCTGGTCCTATTGGGGGGTAGGATCGAGTACCTAGTCTTCTCGGATAAGGACGAAAAAATTCGGAGGGCCCGTGTGTACGTTGCGCACGTTAAAGATACCTTGGCAGTTGGAAATCGTAAAGAGCAGGCCGAAAGGCCGCGACCCGGGCAAAATTGAAATTGAAATTAATAGATTAAGATTTATCCATATCATCCCCCCTCCCCCACCAGCAACAAAAATTTTTATTATTATTCATTATTAAATATATATTGTTATTAATAAATATTATTTGAGTTGTATGTTGTGAACTGTTGTGAGTAGTGAACTGTTGTGAGTTGTGGACTGCGCCTAAACAGGCTGCGTTACAATTTGCTCTGAGATAGAGAGAGAGAGTGAGTGAGACAGGGAGAGAGAAAAGAAGCAGTGCAGTGTGTTCAGCGCCTCGCAGGCAGCTCCATTCTGCTCTGTGGTTGACATGAGATTGTGTGCATATTATGTACAATTAGAATGTGGGAGTGAATGCGTTTGTAAAGTAGTAAATAAGTTCTGTAAAGCGCTTAGAGCCTGTGAAACAGGGTTAGGCGCTATATAAATGCCATTTATTATTATTTATTATTATTAATTATTCTAATCTCGATCTTACTGTCAAATGTAACATTTATCACGTTCATCTTAGTTTTGCTTAGAATATAACAAGATCTATACATTGCAGGCGAAGTCTTTTGGAGAACACACAACATGTAATTAAACCGACCCACAATTTATCGCCACATTAGTTCTTGTTTGTTACATCTCCTTTTTCTGAAAAGTTGGAGATCATTTAGTGTGTAGAAGAGATATAACAATTGCACACTTTGCCGTTAGTTTAAAATGCCTTGTGGCACCTATGAATCATTTTCTCAGTTCCTAAAGCCGCAAACGTTCAACGTCGAATTTCTCAGTTGTTTAGAAAGTGGAGTTGGATCAAACAAGCGTGGAGGCCGTGTTATGTATTTTCAAATATTGAAGATGCCGCTAGTCAGGTGGAGGGAAATGGCGTCTATGAGGAGATAAGGCCGGGAGAAGCGTGTAACTGGAACAAAGAGTGAACTGACCACACCAAGCACAACAGATTTAAGGACGATTACAGTAAAGGTCCCTGCTTCCCAACATTCCCACCAGCTTATGGGTGACAAGTCAACAGTTAATACCCGAATCCAGACCGATGCATGATGTATAATGTTGACATGTGTCGTATACTGATGATGTATGTGTTATAAGGATACTGTAGGATGAACTACAGCAAGATGAATAATAACGGGGGAAGAAAAAACTGAAAACAAAAGCAAAATGGCCATGCGCTGACCACCAGCTCCACAGTCAGTGTAGCATCACAGAAACTTGCCACACTAAGGGTCAAAACCAACCCGTTCTGCGTTTTTACAACTGTCATCAGTGACACTACTCAGTGACAGAGAGATGAAAGTTGTTAATGATGGAAAAGATGACACATTTTTGGTTTGTTTGTTACCTCGTCATCACGTACATCTTTGCCTCGTGTTTGTTGCGGGGTGGGTGGGTGGTGGGGGGGGGGGGTCTTGTTAGTGCCAAATCAACGTGAGGCAAAGGATGAACTCTAAAAGAAGTACACGGTACTGTACGATGTATATCATTGAATGAAACAATGGAACAAGCAAAAAGAGTTAAAAATTCGAACAAGAAAGGAGGAAAAACTGCGAGAGAAAGACAGAAAGAAAGGGAAGAAAATTCACCAAAATTCCCTCCCCTCTCTCCCTCCCCTCTCTCCCTCCCCTCTCTCCCTCCCAACTGGCGGAGATACCCGCAATAACTTACCGCTGTAGCGATGCTGGTCTATGGCCACCCGGCGCTAGGGTCTTCTCTGGCTATTGATCCTCAACTTTTCTAGTCCACTGCAAGAGCCAATATCCGTCCCAGTAGACTTCCCCTGGTGTCCTTTGCTCAGTCGTAGCCCATTGCCTGCACTTTACACGGAAAGGTCTCCGATCTCAGCTAATCGTCTTGAACATTGAGAGTAGGTCACGCTTGCTGTCCGAACCTTTCTACATGGGACTGCTCGCGTGTGTTTGTGTAGATGTGTGTGTGTGTCTAAGTCATCTACAGTTGGACAGTTCGTTAGTTTATAGATTTTATTTTTCTTTCCCAATTCCACACTCAGGATAAAAACTGTATGAAATGAAATATGATAGTATTACAGTGTAAGATTTGACAAATCCCAGCTGGATAGATCTAATGGCACGTCACGTGTAAACAAATCTGAGATATTGTACCATCATAAATTTATGATAGACCATATTATTGTCCTTTTGTCAGAAAATGTCAAAGAGCGGTCAACAAATGAAAGGTTCTCACATTAACAGACTTTACTTTTAAATACTGTATTTTGTCAAGTTTATTTCTGGTCGCTTATTTAGGAGCTTGACAAGTGGCATCAAAACCATTATTTCTAATGTAATCAGCGTCCTATTTCTACACAAACCGTGACGCACGGGGTCACGAAATACAATAAAGCCTTTGAAATTCATGAACCGTCATCCAAACACAGATGGTCGGTATTATTCTGGCGTCTGTTGAGTTGCTTCAGAATCCCAGAGAAATGAAACTGTTCAGAAATTTTGGAAACTGGCAAATACTGTGATTAAACAAAGACCTCAGAATCTCCAGACGGATCCGCCCACGATGCTAGTGGACAGACAATAGTAGGCGCCACAACACGAGCGGTGACGAATCAGCGCGGGTAGATCACATGTACCGGGGAATAACGGACAAATCTTGAGAAATGTTGGCGGTTTCCTTTTAAACAACACACATTACAATCTTTGTACCTATTTCACTCTAATTTATAGTCTAGTGTAGCTCTAGCAGAATAGATTCTAGTCACGTGGACAGAAGAAAAAAACAAAAAACCTAATAGATCCAATGAAATCTGATCATGTCCGTTCTGCCATCATCTGGCGGACAGTCCACCCAGGCATCAAGAATTGACAGTCAGCATGAATGAGTGAATGACTACACACTGACTCGACTGAGAGTGTGAGTGTGCTGAGTGGATAGGGAACTGTATCATGCAGAGTAATATAACTGTGTTGCAAGTGTGAGGCTGTATCAGCCAGCCATTTGCATAACTCTACTCTAATTTCTGTGCCGCTATGTGGATCAATACAAGTTAATGGCTGTCATGAAAATTATGTTCTGGCCTGAACTGTCAAAAGCAGACCAAAGCTACTGGTTCAGTCAGTCAGGGCACATAACAGAAAAAGGTTAACACTTGGCGCGCACTGTGAATTTTTTGTCGGGTTCCCAGTTGTGTGTTAGTTTGATGTTTCCGTTGACTCTGTCATCTGCCCTTGTCTCTCATGTGTGCGCAGCTCAATTCTCTCTCCTAAGTTTAAACCACATACACATACAACTGGCTTTCATGGCAAACAAATCACATGCGTCAGTCCAAATACCTTAGGGATGGAGTGTCGCGATGTGGGTTACATGGGGATATTTCGACTGACACTCTTTCGAGGTCCGCTCCCACAATCGACGAACACACAAAAATAAATACTTGCACTCTAAAAACTAAATAAATCAATTGCTTTCAATTTTAGCAGAACTGTAGGGCAGTTTAATTACAGGAATTAATGTAACAAATATAATTATAAATATAAATATCAATTCAAAGGCAACTGAATCTAACTAATGGAACTACAGCTTTTATAAAGACTAACGTATTCAATCTAACTACTTGCAGGTCATATGAGTTATATGGCAAAAAGAATCCGCGCACGTGGCGACGGATATAACAGTTTAAATTCTATTAATTCAATGAGACATGTTATGATATGGACATTTCCTCTAGACACGCCATGGAGAATGCTTGTACAACCATGCGTTGTCTGGCGGTAGCTCTGAAACTGTCTTCAAAAGTAAGTAGAACGGTTCACTTTCATCATTACAAATTAGTATGGACTCTCACCATGCGGCCCTCACTAGGAGTGAGAGCGCTGGATGTAAACGCTGTGGGTTTATATCAAACCAAGTAGCTTAGGCTCTGGAGCTTTAAATCAGGCTCCTCACAATGGACTGCTCAACTGCGTCTCTATGTCTCTCATCTGGCTGAGGACTATCGCCGACCACCTCGTAAATGGATTGTCTACATGTGGCCCAGAACTAAGTTCTGTATGGCCTTAAATACTGGACTGCATCTGCAGCTTACCGTCTAATTCCTGGATTGTGATTGGTGCAACCACTTCTAGCTCAGCTGCCGAACCGAGTTATTTTAAGTAACAGCCCTACGCAACGACCTTGGGTCGACATCAAAGGTCGAATTACTTCATACAATATAATGTAATTTTATAGCAATAAATTCTTAACATGTTCAAAACCCCGAGCTTTTACTCTGGATCACGGTATTTTCTGTACGTCAACAGACGTCTCAATAACATTTAATTCCTACTCACCCCTTCCCTCTTTACTAAACCTAGTTCAAAACACGAGATATAACAAGTGCTCAGTCATGCACACTTACGCTGTCCGTCTATCCTTCCCCACACCTTCTGTCTATCTATTATAAAAAAAACTGTTCAAAACAAATTGCCCACGAGACCAAGTTATGCTGGCTCGCACAATAATTACGTTTGTAAAAATTACTCACTGCTCTCTCACAAAAATTTAGTCAGTGGAAACATTTATGAACCAAATCTGTTCTTGACAAAACTCTAGATCGGCTGATAGTTTACAAAAATAGCCTGTTTCTTTCACTATAACACAGATGATCATGACCGATTTTCATTTTCTTTTGACAATGTGCGTCTCAGTTCTCGCCCTTTCAGTCAGTCAATCATTCCTATCATCATGAGTTTTTTCTCTCCTTCCTTCTGTTTTCATGCTCAAACTCGGTTGCCACTGAATTCAGAAACGCTCGGCTCCGCCTACATCACGCCAACATCGTGCGCAATTGGTTTACCCCTGAAGTATAGAGTTTTAAAACAATAAAATCCTTTATATGATTGTGCTGTATCTGAGAGCCCAGGACGTACGACTAGGGGTAGGACTATAATTTCCACAATGAACTCGTCTTCAAAGGCGTGGTATCTGGGGGACGAGTAGTGAAGATGCATGTACATTGGTGAGCAGGCACGTGCATACAACGTACATTGGTGAGCAGGCACGTGCATGTACCTTGGTGAGCAGGCACGTGCATATTTTAACAATTTCAAACCACGGGAAGATGAGTAATGACGTCATTAGGAGACTTCTGGAATTTCAAGAAAAAAATCCCAGAAACAAGATAATTACAAACGTTTCCAATTGCGTCTGAGTTCACCAGACCCACGACGTATGGCGCGGGTTAAATAATGTTCCAGTAAGTTCTCTGACAAGCAGGCCAGATTACCTAGACACCGTATATGGGACCGCGCGACGATGCACGTGACTGCAAAATATTCACCTGCCTGGGCTAAAAACGTTTAAAGTGATGACGCCATGTATTAATGATATAATTTAAAGTAGTCGCGATTGATCTCAGATGTAGCTACTGCAATTATCTCACGAACTAAACTGGATCTATCTCAGTGCGAGTATGTCAGATTAAAAGTAAGACAAAAAGCGACAATTTCACAGGTCAGTGTGTGAAAAACTGTTGATGACTATAGCTCAGACACTGGTACAGCAAAGGGCGGATGATAAAAATAATTAACAAATTAATGCTAAAAAATCTATCAGTTTCATTTTCGTCTACAGTTACAAAATAGTGAAACCTGAGAAAGGATACATTGACCGATTCATTCAACACAGCCTGCATTCAAATGTGCTCTGGAAAAATAATGTCTGATGACATAACTATCAGTTCAACTTTAGATAGACAGTAACAGTAACACATGGACATGTAATAAAGATAATGGATGTGGACCTCGATGATGGTGGAGACGTCCAGCCGATGGTACTTGGAGCAGGTCATAAAAATACTACCTCATGTATTAATAATGGAAAGTAGCAGTTGATGTCGTAATGGCGTTGGTAGTGCTAGGAGTTGTTGTATATGGCAGAGGTGGTGATTGAGATCGAGCGTGGTTAGTAGATACAAACTTAAAATTAGTGTGTGTGTGGGGGGGGGGGGGTTGTATGTTGCGAAATCCTACGTCAGAAGCAAAGAATACAACTTATACCGTTCTAGGTTAGATCCAAAGCAATAGGATTGGGGGAAAAAATTGATAAGCTTTCGGTCAGAAAACGACATTCTCCAGACAAATTCCAAACATAAAATACACGTACATGTAGAATTTAATTTTAAAGAAAAGTTTTCAAACATTACACAAAAGCGGATATTGATTTGTTTGGTTCCGAGTCCTTTGATGTCTCCGCTGCCATCATCATGGTTCTGATTAAATAATATTATTCTCCTAAGTATTTTATCTGGTAAGCAATATATTAGACATTGTACAATGTACCTTGTCGTGGATGCTACGTACGCCTGTGTGTGAGATATTATGCAGATTTAGTGCTGTTGCTGATGGTAGCCACATTGTCGGTACTCTTCAATCCAGCCTCGTAGAATCGAAATCCTGGCTAGTGTGTGTATTGGGGGGGGGGGGGGGGGAGGGAGGAGACACCCAGTGAGGCTACACCACTAGGCCAACAGAAGTGAAAGGCAACAACAAAAGAAAGCTTCTATGCGAAAAGATCACGATTAATTAGACTTTACCATAAACTTATGTGTAAAAGTCTGTGGACCTTACTCAGCTTCTTTGCCAGATTCTAAAGAACTGCCGACCGTTTGAGGACAACGGCCGGTATTAGTGCTAATGGCGGATGGCGGCCGACGGTCGGGCTTTGGACGGAAAAAAGACGTAAGAAACAGAAAAAAGCCCGTTGTTTTTTTTTTCATTTGATAAAGAATGTTTTTTGTTTTACAATGAGCAATCACTGTCATTAACGAGCCTTTGAAAAATTTACCCTCATAATTGGTGTGTGTCAAAATTTTTGTGAGAGAGCAGTGAGTAATTTTTACAAACGTAATTATTGTGCGAGCCAGCATAACTTGGTCTCGTAAACAATTTGTTTTGAACAGTTTTTTTCCTAATAGATAGACAGAAGGTGTGGGGAAGGATAGACGGACAGCGTAAGTGTGCATGACTGAGCACTTTTTATATCTCGTGTTTTGAACTAGGTTTAGTAGAGAGGGAAGGGGTGAGTAGGAATTAAATGTTATTGAGACGTCTGTTGACGTACAGAAAATCCGTGATCCAGAGTAAAAGCTCGGGGTTTTGAAATGTTAAGAATTTATTACTATAAAATTACATTTTATTGTCTTGAGTGATTCGACCTTTGATGTCGACCCAAGGTCGTTGCGTAGGGCTGTTACTTAAAATAACTCGGTTCGGCAGCTGAGCTAGAGGTGGTTGCACCAATCAAATGTATGAATCTGGACGGAAGGTCGAGACATAGCTTTAGTATTTAAAACCGTGCAGAGCTTAGATAGATGCCACATGTAGACAATCCATTTACGAGGTGGACGGCGATAGTCCTCAGCCAGATGAGAGACATAAGAGACGCAGTTGAGCAGTCCATATTGTGAGGAGCGCCATGATTTAAAGCTCCAGAGCCTAAGCTACTTGGTTTGATATCAACCCACAGCGTTTACATCCAGCGCTCTCACTCCTAGTGAGGGCCTCATGGTGAGAGTCCATACTAATTTGTAATGATGAAAGTGAACCGTTCTACTTGTTACGGGCTGGACTGGGTGATAGTGCCCTCCAGCGTTACAGAGTGGGTATTATGAGTTATTGGTGTTATGACTGCATTTTAAATCGAGAGGTATTTACTAATTAATCTTTCGTACCATGCCACACACTAAGAACAATCTGAATAAGTTTCATGAACAGACCTGCAGGGCCACAAATTTAATTACCTTAAATTTCCTAACAATTTTGTCTAGATCTCTTACATACTAAAAGACAACATCAGCAGCATCAAATGAAAATTCAATAATATGTCACTAGAAGTCTCCTCTAGATTCCTATAAGATTAAGATCATTCTGACTCACTAACAATTTAAGTACTAGTTATATATCTCTCAGATATAGTCTGCCTACTATCTATCAAGCAATATACTAATGTCTCTGGCGACGATGTCCTCTCAGCTATTTGTGCCTACCGCTTATAATGGATCAAGCTCGTCAATATAAACTGACGTAGTTAAGTCTATTGGATCTACTCTAGGATGGGCTGGCAATCCCCAGCCTCATCCAGACAAATCAATCCCAATTCACCGATGTGTATGCCAAACATTCATACTAGTTGCAAGTTAATATAATTCTTTGTCTTGCATTCTTGGGTAGCACTCCTAGCATATGCGGCAATCCTGTTCTACTGGATAAATTATGTTCAGCTCCTCGTTCATAGTTGAATCATCAAAGGACAAACACTTACACTTGGTCCCTGGTAAGGAAAACCAGGGAACAGTAGACAACAGCAGTGGGCATATATCATTCAAGCATATGGCTTCATCTCAATGCCTATAATGGACTAGACATGAATCAACAGTCTTATGATTCTTCAGGCAGAATCGTGCCGACGCCTGCACAGATTGGAATTTTCTGTATGGAGTAATGAACATAGGTATGGCTACGCTTTTATACTGTGCAGCCACCTGCAAATTACCGTCCAAATGCCTAGATTTGATTGGTGCATCCATGCGAGCTCAGCTCGCAGTATTAATAGATTCTACGTGGGAGTTGGTCACGGCCTTGTACTAAAAACAGACAAGGTCAAATTAAAATGTCAAAACCATTACTGAAATCTCTAAACCCTCGTGCTTTCTACATTTTATGTACGAATTTCTGAACGCGACTAAGCGTCTTAAACTATTTATCCTTATTCACCCCTTCTCTTCCCTTGTAAGTGTTCATCAAAATCACGGGGTCGAGAATTGCACTGTCACTCCTAACTTATCCATTTATTCTATCTTGCCCCACTTTCTTTCCATCTCTAAGAAAAAGTGTTTCAAAAACAAACTGTTCACGAGAACAGTTCAAGGACAATTTACGCTGGTTATAATCAACGAGACCGTGCAAACTCAAGTCTTCGCAAGTCGTGACCCAGCACGACAATTATATCATTAACCCTTGACATCCCCCACCCCAGTGAAAATTTTAAGAAAAATTTACACGATAGGATCCAAGAAACCACTAAGTTATTGTGGTGGGGGCTCAAGTACTACTGTAGAAAAGTCAGCCTTAAGCTTGAGAACAAAAACTCTAACTAAGAACGTGCATATTGGATGGACAAAAAGCATACAATTATTGATGCCACGTTCTATAGAATCTAGTCTATCGAAACATTCTCACTGCACACAATCAAACTTCTCACGAACTTTTATAATAACAATGAGTATATCACTGTATACTGCTGGATTAAAGTATAACTACAATCAAACAATCAGGCCTTACTGAAGCAATAGGCTCATAATTATCTAGTCAACACACATAATTGCTGCTTATATACACATTCACAAACAATATATTGTTAATTAAAATACTGTGGTATCCAATGGCAGCAGTAGCTCTGGTAGCTTGGTTTGCCATGTCTCCATCTCATTGACCCGCTGACAAGGGCGTCAGGTTTGTCAGAAGTTCAGGTCACAGTCCGGAATGACGCTGGTGGAAAGAGGATATTCACAAAAAAAGGATTGTAAAACTGGTTCATAAAGTAATGAACAAGATAAATGTGAATCCATCCACCGTCTAGAATTGAGGGGGAAAAGTACTATCCAACCCCAATACAAGACACAACACTCTTTAATAGGGAACTAAATTAGACGTGACAAAACATCAGCTTGGGAATTGTCACCGCCAGGGATAGCCCGGATAACAAACCGGTATTCCTGGAGTGCAAGACTCCACCTCGTTAATCGAGCATTTTTCGCCCTGTTAGCCTTCAAGAATAACAACGGACGATGGTCCGTTTCAATTATAAACTCGGACATGAGTAGATATCGCGAAAATGCGTTTACAGCAAAAATGATAGCGAGGCACTCTCGCTCGATAATTGCATAGCGGCATTCCCTATCTAGCAACTTGCGGCTGGCGTATAGACATGGCCGCAAGGTATCGTCTCGTTCCTGTAACAACACAGCTCCTAATCCCTTGTCCGACGCATCAGTGCGGACAATAAATATTTGGTTTATATCTGGCAGTATGAGAATGGGGGAAGTCGAAAACAATCGTTGAACGGTACGAAGTGTATCCGTACATTCGGTTGTCCATTTCACTTTATTAGGAAAATTCTTTCTTGTGAGGTCCGACAACGGAGCTGTAAGCGAAGAAAAATTTGGAATGAACTTCCTATAATAATTAAGAAAGCCCAATAAACTACGAACTTCTTTCTTAGTTCGAGGGGCTTGGAGCTTTAAGATGGTAGTTATCTTCTTGTCATCAGGGGTCTGAACGCCGTGGGCAATTGTATGGCCCAGAAAATTAATTTCATTATATCCTAAAAACACTTTACTGGGTTTCGCCGTAAGGCCAGCTCGACGAAGAGCAATAAAAACTTGACGTAGGGCTGCGAGGTGGCCCGACCAATTGGTTTCATAAATACAAATGTCGTCAAAATACGACAACACGGAATTCATATTCTGGAGCAATATTGTCATCATACGCGCGAAAGTGGCAGGGGCTGTAACTAATCCGAAAGGCATATAGCGCCACTGCATAAGACCCAACGGGGTCTGAAAAGCGGTATATTGCTTGCTATTCTCATCAAGCGGAATTTGCCAATAGCCTTTGGAAAGGTCAATTTTAGAAAAAATCGTTGCCCTCGCTAACTGCGCAAAAAGATTCTCCTGGTTGGGAATCGGTTCAGCGTCATATATCGTAACCTCATTAAGTTTACGATAGTCAATACAAAAACGCACTGTATCATCTTTTTTTTTCACTAAGACGATGGGTGAGTTATATGGGCTCGTCGATCGCTCTATCACTCCCAGGTGAAACATGTTAGGGTACCTCGGTTATTATAGTCTCCTGTGCGTGCAGCGGACGCGGGTATGGTTTAACAAAGACGGGTATATCCGTCTTTAATCTTATAACATGCTGTACCAATGAAGTATTACCTGGTAGATCAGTAAAGACCGTAGTAAACTCGTTAAGCAAATCTCTTATATCTTGTCTTTGCGATTCAGACAGATCTGGATTTATATGTACATCCGAAGTGTTTTCAGAAAATTGAAGTGCGGGGATTGAATGCTCTATCTTAATAGGATCATCATCGTCAATTGAAACTAAGGCCGCATTGGCCTGAGCAACCACATTTCGGCGATTATACTGACGATTATCATCGTCGGACAGGTACTGCTTTAACATATTTATATGGAACACTTTGTCCTGTCCCCGAATCTTGATAAGATAATTTAGTCGAGAAAGTCTCTTTAGGACTTTAAAAGGTCCCTTCCATGTAAGAAGGAGTTTATTTTTCGTCTCCGGAAGGAGAACAAGAGTTTGGTCTCCGACGGCCAAGGTTCGCAATCGGCTACCCTGATCACGATATAGTTTATAAAGACTCGCATGCGCAGCCGAAGATTTTTTTGCGAGCTGACATGCATTAAGAATTCGATGTCGCAAGTCTACAACGTATTGATATGCAGACCGCGTATCGTTGTCGTCGGTGTCTGATCCGGCGAATAAATCACGGAGTATGGCCATTGGACCACGCGGCTTGCGACCATACAATAATTCGAAGGGGGAAAAACCCGTCGATGCGTTCGGTAGTTCTCGGTATGCAAAAAGAATAGCGGGGAGTTGTCGATCCCAATCACTCGGCTTGTCGGCCGAAACCCGCGCAAGCATAGCTTTCATGGTAGCATTCCAACGTTCACAGCAGCCATTAGACTGTGGGTGGTATGGAGATGTCAATCTTTGTTTAATCCCTACCAATTCCAAGACTTTCTTAAAAAGCTCAGAGGTAAACTGTGGACCTCTGTCCGATAAAATTTCAACCGGAAATCCAAGACGCGAAAAAACAGTAATAAGGGCTTCAGCCACATGATCGGCTGAAATGTCTTTTAGTGGAATGGCCTCTGGCCAACGGGTTGCGTAGTCAATGTCACAAATCCCAGACTGGGAGATGTAATAGTTTATGACAGGACGACAATCACGAACAAACAAGTTTAACACTTAACAAAACAACCCATCAGACTCACACATTTATTAAACATAATTATACATATAATAGCGCAATTACATACATTATATTATTGAAATGAACTGCCGTACAACGGCCTTATTCTCACACACACTCTCCCTCGGATCCACAATCCGGTAGTTACTCCTAAAGGCACTTCGGCCTCAGCCTCTCCCCTCAGGGTCTTAATAGCACATTAATAATTTACTGGCACCGCAGTCTCTCAATATCCCCTTCCTATTGTCCTACGCCTTAGCACTCCCCTAGCACCTCAGCAGGGCAATAACACGTTATTATTTCCATAGCCATCAACATGGCAACAACATAGTATCAGTTCACTAGCCTATCAACATGGCAACAACATAGTATCAGTTCACTAGCCTATCAACATGGCAACAATATAGTATCTCATTCACTCTCATATCTACGTCCCTGTCCGTGGCCTGACTGCCACGACTGTATGTGCCTCTACTGTCCTGCACCGACAGCCTCACTTCTGGCCTATGTGTGGCCTCCGGCCCTATGCTGGCCTATCCCCTGTGCTCATCGAGGTGGCTCTGCGGCCCGTCCTCGACACCAGTCATTACTGGAACAACACTCATCCGTCTCCCGACTGCTTTCACTTATGTCCGCCCGCTGGGCTCTTATTCACAGGTCCGCTCCGTCGGACCTTCTAACTTGCAGTGATAGTTATACAGCGCTTTCGCCTCATTCAGACCCCCCCACTACTCACAACAGCACGCTTAACTTGCTGTCTACTGTGAGTCCTTCTTACTCTACACCCGCTCTGTAGCAATCCCCTTAATTGCACTCACTCCACTCGTGACAGTCAATGACAGAAAGTATGAAGCGATGTCCTCTGTCTGACTTGTGTAGAGGCCCAACTATATCTACGGCAACGCGTTCAAATGGTCTGGAGACCATTGGCATCTCCTGCAGAGGAGCCCGCGATGCTCTCCCTTTAGGAGTACGTCTCTGACATACGTCACATGTTGATACGAACCGGTTTACATCTGCGTAAATACTGGGCCAAAAAAATTGCGATAGTATTCGAGACTTAGTTCTGGCCTTTCCTTGGTGACCCGCCAAGGAAGTGTCATGCGCGAGACGAATAATGTCGCGACGAAAAGATCTTGGTACTACAAGCTGCATAACGGCCTCTCGCTTATTCCGAAAATTACGATATAATAAGTCATCTTTAATAAGAAACTTAGAGGTATCCGGCGCTGTAGGATCAACTTTAGTAAACAAATGTTTCAATGTGGGGTCTGACTGTTGCTCATCATGGAATGCACTAGACGTTATGTTCACTTCAATAGTAGGGTTACTTAATGCACTGTCTGCTCGTCGACTCGATTGTAGGCGTGTTGTCGCACAAGCAACACTCTCATCCTCAGTCCAAACTTCCAAGTTACCGATAGGAAACTTTATTACTTGAGGTACATTCCCTATGATTAAATCAGCCACCGGATTAGGCAGTACACATGCGGTAACAATACCTGTGAGAAAAGGTGTATCAATATAAACTTCTGCAAGACGGAATCGCTCTACAGATCCGCCAAAAGTAATACAAGTTACATCCTTATCCAAAAATTGTGTTGGACGGACTAGTGACTGCCGAACGCCGATAGCCGTGCATCCGGAGTCACGTAGAACGGAAGCGCGAATCGCGTTCACGCGGCCCTGGTAAAATGTTAATTCCCCCAGTTCATGTAGGGCCGACATGACTGGAATAGCTTTTGATTGTCATGAAGATTCAGAATGACCGTCAGTCTCATAAGGTGTAGATTTAACAGAGCAGGCATTCGCCGCTTCCATTTTGACGTTACAAAATGTTTGTATGTGGCCTACCCTATTACACCTAAAACACATAATACGATGAGGATCGTTTCCACGATAAGGCAGACTCTGCGGTCTATCATAATCATGATTATTATCAAAATGCACTGGTCGCGGCGGTCCCTGAGGCCGGTTATATTGTTGGCCTGGATAGTTGCCACGATAATATGGGCGAGGCTCGTAAAAAGAATGGCTCTGGTATCCTCGACGCGGGGATAAATTACCTCGATTCGGAAAATCCCTCTGTCTAAAAAAAGGCGGCTCTGATTGAGAGCGCGGATTTGGGGCCTGACGCCGAGTCGGCCTTGAACGATCGTGTCCGGTTGGCGCTCCTTTGCCCACGTTGGCATAACACGGTGCTGTAGTTGAAGGCTTTGCCAAAGGACGATTTGGGTGGGCGGACGCATAACGTTCCGCACACGATGTGATCTCTTCAGAGGATGTCGGTGCCCTCTCTTTAAGGTGGGCAACCAAATCGGAATGACATGCCGTATAGATTTGGTCTTTTAAGACCAAATCATAAAGTTGAAAATAATTTCCGGTAGTCACGTTCGCGAGTTCGATCCAGCGATCTAAGTAATGTTTCAGCCGATTCACATAAGTTGAGAAATTTTCAGATGGCTCAGGTTTACATGCGCGAAATCTCTGATGAAAGCCATCTTCGGTATGTTGGAATCGTTTAAGCAGTGCTGTTTTAAGCTTGTCATAGTCGTTGGCATCCTCTACTTTGAGGCTATGAAATACTTCTAGAGCCTTACCTGTTAGTAAATTAGACAGGCATGAACTGTACATCGCCTGCTGCCATCCGACGCATTTAGCGTGTAGCTCGAACCGATGCAAATATGCGTCGATCCGGTCCAGTTTTTCATTAAACGTCGGAAGCTTCGGTTTTGTAGCATATGTATTGCTGGCAGCAGTGGGGGCTATAAGCGATTCTCGCTCTAATTTCTTTATTGCGAGTTCATGCTCCCTTTTTTCCCTCTCTACAGCCTCTTTTTCTCTCTCTCTCTCTCTTGCTTCTTTTTCTCGTTCTCTTTCTCTTTCCTTTTCTCTCTCTCTTTCTTTTTCTCTTTCTCTTTCTTCTTTTTCTCTCTCTCTTTCTCTTTCTTCTTTTTCTCTCTCTCTTGCTTCTTTTCGATCCTCTCGGTCTCGGTCCTGCTGTATTTGTCGTTCGCACCACGAGGCGCGTTCTTCTTCTGGTATACCCAGGGCCTTGGCAGATTCAATGTATTTCAGAAATTCGGCCATAATGTGTATTAAAATCTGTTACTCGTATGGATTCGTATAGAATCAAAACACTGGCACGCTAGTGTGTGCACAATTAGTAAGTATTTACCTACTGTTACGGTATATCGCGGTATCAATTATATTATCTCTAACAGTTACTCTCTCTCAATATTAATCCAGTGTCCTATGTTACCACTGCTTCGCGAAAAGAACGTTCTATCTCTCTCTGTAAATTGCAGGCAGTGTCACTTCCACTGCAAAAATTTTATTTCTCTCTCTCTGAATATGAATACTAGTAAGGCAGTGCCGTCTATCCGTTGCTCCCACTGCAATAAAATATATATGTATCGCCTTCAATGCGACAAATCAGTGTCTTGAGTGATCACTCTCAAAATTTATGTCTCTCTCAACGCGAGGAACCAGTGTCCTCTGTTATCACTGTCAAAAATGTATCGCTCTCTCAATGCGACGAATCAAAAATATATCTCTCTCTCAACGCGACAAATTTGGAATATCTCTCTCTTCTTAAAACGCGCACACGCAGTGTCCTCTGTTACCACTGCAAAAACTCTCAAAACGCGAACACGCAGTGTCCTCTGTTATCACTGCAAAATTATTCTCTCTATATTCGACGTGAAATTAACACGTGACCAAAAATTTATTATCTCTCTCTCTCTCACATATCAATACCAGATTACAATTCAACGTGGATTTAGCACGTGAAACACCTCAGGCATATATTGTAAACATAGCAATGTTAATATACTAGTATAAAGTTTATAAGGAAGGAAAAAAAAAATACAGTAAACAGGACGCTAGACTCACAAGAAAGACGAACGATAACAGACCCTACAAGTCCTAACTTATGTTACAGAAAGTTTAAGAAAAAGACAGGAGAGACATCTTCCTAAAGAAATGTGAGGAAGCAAAAGAAACGCCACAATCTATACGAATAATGGATCCCTAATAGAACTATTCACAGTGAAGCAAATCCCCCCGAGTTATCAATAGCCACCAAGGCACTCCAATATCCTTCGTAATGGCAAAGAAGATATGCTATACTATGATCCCTACCAACCTCCCGCTCTTAAACTAAACATATAGTAAAGGAAAAAAAGCCTGGAAACACTGAGAGCGGAAAGCACCTCGCCCTCCTCAAAACTGACAATCAGATGGTTCACTTAACTTTAATAGAGGAATTCAGATCGTGATGTCCTCAATCCATAGCTCGTTCCAAGCCCAAAAAAAATGTCGTGTTTCTGTCACAGGTAGATCTCTAAGGTGAATGGTGTCCCTCGCCGGTGTCGTCGGGTCAATGGGATGATCAGCTCGTTATGTGAAATTGAAAGAAAAAGTCATATTAATACAACTTAACTACAACCTAAAGTAAAAAGGGCCTGAAATCACAATGTTACAACAGTACAATATGTGTAACAGCTGAGGTTGTTCTAGCACGTTATAGTAGGGGGGAGTTAGTTGATCTAACTACAACCCTTTAGAAAACGAAACTATTACAGCTGTAAAATAAATAAACACGAGATCCGACGATAGATTAAATAATACTAAAGTTTAATAACTGTATAGTGAACAATAAATTACTAGGAAGACGCCAGCGAAACTAAATATCTACGCCACACAAAAGGAAACTCACTTACTCACCCCCAACCACTCACACAGGTCTATATATATAAACATTCCTACAGAAAGTTCCCGAAATAAACGTTACCTTTGCCCTCGCACAAACTAACCAATCACGCATCAATACGTTATCAGGTTACATCACTCAAGGCCAAATCTGGCGTAAACATCCTTATCCACAGTGTTATCGAATGTTCGGGAACATACTAATATTTACTGAACGAGTCAAAACACCTGACAACAAGCGGGCGAGGAAAAAACTACTCACTAGGAGAAGAAGGTCAGGTCACGGAGTACAGTACACTCTAGCGGTCGTCAACAATAAAATGAAAACAGAAATGAACACATGCTCACCAGTGTAACAAGAAAACGGGGGAGGGCAAGGGATAGCTTGCAGATGCTACACAACTCCCCAATTTAAGTTGAATATTTTTCAACTCCGAAACATCATTCAGCGTCTGCAATATCTTGAAATAACAATCTTACAGTACTCCCAATCTCACAAAGGTAGTTGCTAATTCTATTACAATTATTAACAATTTCAGTGTCTTCCCGAATGTCATCACAAATACAATACAATGCAGTGTACTTTGCATCACTAATACCATAACTAATACAATACCATCATTGTGACAAACCAATAGTTAACAGTAGGCCTACTAGTCAAAATAACACAACGCCACCACTGTGGTGAAACAATGGTCAATGATATTATTACAAATCATATATGGTGAAACGATGGCCCATCGTTTACATAATGCTTCGTGCACGAATCATAGCATATAACTTGTTGTACATAACATGGTTATCTCCAAAATGTATAACTCATACGTACAATGGCCAAAAATACCAATACATACCGACCACTGATTAGGGTCCTTCTTCATCATATTAGGTCAAAACAAGTTACAACATTGCAATATAACACAAACACTGCTTGCTCGCAGTCCCCATTTGGGTTACATTTTCCAAAAATTACACCAAGTTCCATTGGTAACTAATATGACATAGCATAAAATCAAAATGTGACTAACACATCATGACTCTCTATCAGCCACCAATTCAATATTCAGTTACAGATGAACTATGTCCCCAATTACAGTACAATACTGCCGTCCTAGCAATTCATCTAGTAGGCAAAAGTATGGGTTACAATGCATTTCACTGATAGTGTACTACTTTAAAATACCCTGCTCAGGAAATCGGCACAGACATTTTCTCTGCCTTTTACGTAGTGAATCCTAAATCGATAAGACTGTAAAAATAAACTCCATCGTAAAAACTTTGGACTGTCAAACTTGGCAGAGTTCAAAAACTCTAATGACCGATGGTCAGTTTGGAGCACAAACTCCTTTCCATATAAATTCAAAGTAAACTTTTTTACAGCCCAAACAATAGCTAAACATTCGCGCTCTGAGACCGAATATTTTGTCTCACAGGGTACAACTTTCCCTCGTGTTCCTGCATAAGACTAGCGCCTAATCCGCGATCTGATGCATCAGTTGCTAAGACAAACTCTTTGGAAAAATCTGGCAAACATAACACAGGTTTGGAGATAATGACATTCTTCAAAGAGGTGTACGCTTTCTCCTGCGTTTCATCCCACTGAACTATATTGGGCTGACCCTTTCTAAGTAAATCAGACAGTGGTGATGCAATCGCTGAAAAGTTAGGAATAAATTCATGGTAATATCCCACTAATCCTAAGAATGCTTTCACTTCCTTCTTAGTGGTGGGTCTGGGTGCGTCTCGTACCTTACATACATTCTCTTCTAACAGGCCAATCATACCTTCTCCCACTAAGTGTCCAACAAAGTCTACTTCAGACGTTCCAATCAGACACTTCGATGGTCTTGCAGTTAATCCAGCTTGGTCCATCCTCTGCAGTAAGTCCTTGAGAGTCTTCACATGCTCGTCGAATGTCTCTGTATGAATCAGCAGGTCGTCCACATATGCTGTCACATTGTTCATTCCACGGATCAATGGCTTTACGATCCTGTTCAGCGTGCCTCCTGAGTTCATCATCCCAAAAGGCATCCGAATGAATTCATAGTGTTCGCCCATGGTGACGAACGCCGTCTTGGGAATGTCTTGCTCTCGAACTTTCACTTGCCAGTATCCCTTGCTCAGGTCAATCCGAGAGAATAATTTTCCTCTCGAGAGACTCTGAAACACTTCTGATGGCGCTGCTGTCGGATGAGGGTCGAATACTGTGATCTTGTTTAACCTCCTGTAGTCGATGCAGACTCGGTTGGATCCGTCCTTCTTCTTGACGACAACAACAGGTGAAGCATAAGCTGATGAGCTCCTTCGAATGATGCCCAGCCGTTTCATGGTGCTAAGCTCCTCCTTCAATGAGTCGCGCATAGCGTAGGGCACCGGGTATGGTCGTTGACGAACTGGTACTTCTGTCGTCAGGTCGATGCGATGTTCACCCAACTGACAGCATCCAGGGAGATTGGTGAAGACATGCTGGTAATTCTTCACCACATCGCAGAGTTCTTGACGTTGTTCCGATGTCAGTTGCGTTCCATACTGGACATCTCTGTAGCCTTCATTCTGGTCCCAGCTTCCTAGGTCGGCAAGGTCCTCCGTCGTTCCACCGTTGTCGCCTTCCAGGTCGCAATCCTCGATAATTGTCATGCCAGCTGACTCCACGGGTTGACTCTTGTCCATCATGTCGTCCTCTGCCAGTACAGTCTCAGCACTATCACCGCCGCCGTCCTTTATGGCGTTGACATGTCCAGGCGTGGTATCTCTCCTACTGTTGTCCATCCCACACATCTCGGTCACAATAGGTCTCGGTTCCATTGCCACTGCTGCTGCTTTTGACGTCCTTGGAATGTATCTCTTGAGGAGGTTGGCGTGCAAGGTCTTTTCTTTTGCACCCATCTTGACTCTATAGTCGTTAACACCGACAACTGAGACTACCTTATATGGTCCCTTCCATTGGACTAGGAGCTTGTTAGTGTTCGTCGGCAGTAGCACCAACACTTCATCTCCGGGGCGGAACTTCCTCTCTCGCGCTTTCCGGTCGTAGTAGGTCTTCTGTCTACCTTGAGCCTTGGAGAGTTCTTCCGTCGCTAACTTCCATGTGTCCTCCAGCCTCTCACGTAGTTCCATGACGTACTGGTAACTGGTCTTCGTTTCCGGCTCCTCTACATCCTTGGTCCATAGTTGTCGTAAGATGTGCATTGGTCCTCTCACAGTTCTCCCATACAGCAACTCGAATGGGGCAAACTTGGTCGACTCTTGGGGAACTTCCCGATATGCGAAGAGCAGCGGGTTGATGTATCTGTGCCACTGCTTGGGTTGCTCTGCGCACAGTCGCCTTAAGGTCTTCTTCAGTGTGCCGTTAAATCGCTCCACCAACCCGTTGCACATAGGGTGGTAGACTGTAGTGGTCGACTGTCGAATTCCCAGTAGTCTATTCGTTTCCTTCATGACATCTGACATAAACTGGGTCCCTTGGTCCGACAAGATCTCTTCGGGCACACCCAAACGGCTGTAGATGTTCACTAAGGCTTCTGCTACCGTTTCTGCGTCGATCTTCTTCAAGGGTGTGGCTTCAGGGTAACGAGTAGCGTAGTCTATGTACACCAGGATATACCGATGTCCACCTTCACTTGGGGGGTCGATAGGTCCTACTAAGTCCACGGCCACTTGCCTAAATGGTACGTCCACTACTGGCATACTCTGCAGGTGCACCTTTGGGGTCGCTCCTTTGTTCACCGTCCTCTGGCATATGTCGCATGAGCGGCAGTATCTCGCGACGTCACCTTCAATTCCAGGCCAATAAAAATTGCTCATAACTCTGTCTTTGGTTTTCTTCACGCCGAGGTGTCCTCCGACGATCGAGTCGTGGGCTACACTCAGTACATACTCTCTCAGTTTTTCGGGTAGTACCACTTGCCTTATAACCGTCGCCTGTCTCAGGTCCTTGTAGATCCGGTACAGTACTCCTCCATGTTTCTCAAAATGAACAGATTTATTGCCTCTATTAGTTGGGATCTTCTTCTGCTCTAACTTCCTAATGACTTCGTCTTCTTCTTGGAGTCGGATAAGTTCCTCTCTATCCACTCCCGCGTGCCGTTCTGCCCTCGGCACCTTCAGCGACGTAGACCGGTCCTTCCTCTTCTCCTGGGCCCTCGTGGTCACCGCTCCTACCATCACCTCAGTATCAGGGTCGTACGGATCCTTCGCTCCGTCCACGTTCCCGACTACTAGGTCGCAGATGGTCTCCGGGAGACACAGCGCCGTCACTTTGCCCGTCAGGTAAGGCGTCTTCACGTCGATAACGGCTTCCTCCGCCGCTAGCAAGGAGTTATCGATCTTCGCGATAAGTTTCTTCCCACCGGTGAGCTGTCCGTCGTCCACCAGTGCTCGCCGCACCACTACACCTTCACAGCCGGTATCTCTTAGGACATCTACCGCTCGATTTCCAATCAAGCGATTCATCACTGGTAACTTCAGTTTCTCCACGGTCCTTCCGTCACTGCATCCTCCGCACGTAACAGGCACCGCTAACTGTAGCTTCCCGTCCTTCATTACCGCTTGAACGTTGATGCTGGTGTCAGCCGTCGTCGCATCCTGTCTCGACGACTCGTCCGCCGCTATAATTACGGCCGCCGCCGCCTTGTTCGGCTTGCCTCGCCCCGTATCCTTCTGGGCTGGACACATTCTCCGAACGTGGCCTGGCTTTCCACAAAGGTAACATTTCAACTCACCTTTGTCGTTTAACTTTGCACGACACTCCGTCGCCTTGTGTCCCGGCCTCTGGCACCTATGGCAGACCTGTGCGCTTCTGTCTCCGTTGGGCCTCTGTCGCACTGGCCGGCTCTGCAGTCTGGCGCTCCCGCTGAGCGTCCGGTTCCTCGCTACCAGGTACGCCTCCGCTGAATCTGCGATGTCCTGTAGCGTCTTTGGTTTCCTCTCCCTCACATGGGTTGCAAGGTCTGGTGGGCAGGCATCCATGAATTGCTCTCTGACGAACAGATCTCTCACTCCTTCGTAGGTCTTCTCCGTCTTCGACAGCTTTATCCACCTCTCTAGATAGGTCTTGATCCTGGTCAAAAACATTCCAACATCTTCTCCATCTTCAGGCTTACCTTGTCTGAACATGAGTCTGTATCCGTCCTCTGACAGGTTGTACCTCTTCTGCAACGCTTCCTTGACCTTGTCGTAGTCCTTGGCTTCGTCGATCGGTAGTCTGCAGAAGCACTCCAAAGCTCTCCCGGTCAGCAGGGCAGACAGTGATGTCGTCCAGGTGGATCTGGGCCATTCAGCTGTCTCGGCAAACCTCTCAAACCGCAGCAACCAGCTATCCAGATCGTCCTTCTTGTCCTGAAATGCAGGTAGCTTGGGTCTCTTAGAACTGGCGTGGTCGCTGGTCCCCTGCGTCGACTCGCCTCCACCCTGATGGCGGATCCTCTCCATCTCCAGCTCGTGGTTCATCTCCTTCTCCCGAGCCTGTCGTTCAGCCTCCTTCTCCTGTCGTTGAGCCTCCAGCTGTCTTTCTCTTTCCAGGCCTTCACGGAGGTAGTCCCGTCTCTCCTGCCCAGTGAGCTCCATAGCGTCCGCTTCCTGGCTAAGCCTTCCAATAACCTCCGACATGTTGTAGATAGCTTGTCGATGATATTCTACAATAAACTATGTAAATAAATCTAGTAATTTTGATCTGGTCCGCTCGAATATGGTCGGATCCCGGACGAGCCCCCAATATGTAACAGCTGAGGTTGTTCTAGCACGTTATAGTAGGGGGGAGTTAGTTGATCTAACTACAACCCTTTAGAAAACGAAACTATTACAGCTGTAAAATAAATAAACACGAGATCCGACGATAGATTAAATAATACTAAAGTTTAATAACTGTATAGTGAACAATAAATTACTAGGAAGACGCCAGCGAAACTAAATATCTACGCCACACAAAAGGAAACTCACTTACTCACCCCCAACCACTCACACAGGTCTATATATATAAACATTCCTACAGAAAGTTCCCGAAATAAACGTTACCTTTGCCCTCGCACAAACTAACCAATCACGCATCAATACGTTATCAGGTTACATCACTCAAGGCCAAATCTGGCGTAAACATCCTTATCCACAGTGTTATCGAATGTTCGGGAACATACTAATATTTACTGAACGAGTCAAAACACCTGACAACAAGCGGGCGAGGAAAAAACTACTCACTAGGAGAAGAAGGTCAGGTCACGGAGTACAGTACACTCTAGCGGTCGTCAACAATAAAATGAAAGAAGAAATGAACACATGCTCACCAGTGTAACAAGAAAACGGGGGAGGGCAAGGGATAGCTTGCAGATGCTACAATATGAAATAATGGAATAAAATGCAATAGGTTTTAAGAATAATTTATCTAAATGACATGGCGTTCTTTAAGTTCTTTAGGGGGTCCCTCTCCAGTGTTACGGGCTGGACTGGGTGATAGTGCCCTCCAGCGTTACAGAGTGGGTATTATGAGTTATTGGTGTTATGACTGCATTTTAAATCGAGAGGTATTTACTAATTAATCTTTCGTACCATGCCACACACTAAGAACAATCTGAATAAGTTTCATGAACAGACCTGCAGGGCCACAAATTTAATTACCTTAAATTTCCTAACAATTTTGTCTAGATCTCTTACATACTAAAAGACAACATCAGCAGCATCAAATGAAAATTCAATAATATGTCACTAGAAGTCTCCTCTAGATTCCTATAAGATTAAGATCATTCTGACTCACTAACAATTTAAGTACTAGTTATATATCTCTCAGATATAGTCTGCCTACTATCTATCAAGCAATATACTAATGTCTCTGGCGACGATGTCCTCTCAGCTATTTGTGCCTACCGCTTATAATGGATCAAGCTCGTCAATATAAACTGACGTAGTTAAGTCTATTGGATCTACTCTAGGATGGGCTGGCAATCCCCAGCCTCATCCAGACAAATCAATCCCAATTCACCGATGTGTATGCCAAACATTCATACTAGTTGCAAGTTAATATAATTCTTTGTCTTGCATTCTTGGGTAGCACTCCTAGCATATGCGGCAATCCTGTTCTACTGGATAAATTATGTTCAGCTCCTCGTTCATAGTTGAATCATCAAAGGACAAACACTTACACTTGGTCCCTGGTAAGGAAAACCAGGGAACAGTAGACAACAGCAGTGGGCATATATCATTCAAGCATATGGCTTCATCTCAATGCCTATAATGGACTAGACATGAATCAACAGTCTTATGATTCTTCAGGCAGAATCGTGCCGACGCCTGCACAGATTGGAATTTTCTGTATGGAGTAATGAACATAGGTATGGCTACGCTTTTATACTGTGCAGCCACCTGCAAATTACCGTCCAAATGCCTAGATTTGATTGGTGCATCCATGCGAGCTCAGCTCGCAGTATTAATAGATTCTACGTGGGAGTTGGTCACGGCCTTGTACTAAAAACAGACAAGGTCAAATTAAAATGTCAAAACCATTACTGAAATCTCTAAACCCTCGTGCTTTCTACATTTTATGTACGAATTTCTGAACGCGACTAAGCGTCTTAAACTATCTATCCTTATTCACCCCTTCTCTTCCCTTGTAAGTGTTCATCAAAATCACGGGGTCGAGAATTGCACTGTCACTCCTAACTTATCCATTTATTCTATCTTGCCCCACTTTCTTTCCATCTCTAAGAAAAAGTGTTTCAAAAACAAACTGTTCACGAGAACAGTTCAAGGACAATTTACGCTGGTTATAATCAACGAGACCGTGCAAACTCAAGTCTTCGCAAGTCGTGACCCAGCACGACAATTATATCATTAACCCTTGACACTACTTACTTTTGAAGACAGTTTCAGAGCTACCGCCAGACAACGCATGGTTGTACAAGCATTCTCCATGGCGTGTCTAGAGGAAATGTCCATATCATAACATGTCTCATTGAATTAATAGAATTTAAACTGTTATATCCGTCGCCACGTGCGCGGATTCTATTTGGCATATAACTCATATGATCTGCAAGTAGTTAGAGTGAATAAGTTAGTCTTTATAGAAAGCTGTAGTTTCATTAGTTAGATTCAGTTGCCTTTGAATTGATATTTATATTTATAATTATATTTGTTACATTAATTCCTGTAATTAAACTGCCCTACAGTTCTGCTAAAAATCAAAGCAATTGATTTATTTAGTTTTTAGAGTGCAAGTATTTTTTTGTGTTCGTCGATTGTGGGAGCGGACCTCGAAAGAGTGTCAGTCGAATTCTCCCCATCTAACCCACATCGCGACAGTGTGTGGTCTGTCTTCTTGACAGATAATTATAATAATAACAATAATGAATGGCATTTATATAGCGCATATCCATTTAAAATGCTCTATGCGATTTACAGAAACAATATGTCAACCAAAGAGAAGAATGGGGCGCCTCAGAAGCGCTCAACACACTACACTGATTCTTTCTCTCTCCCTGTCTCGCTCACTCTCTCTCTACCTCTCTGTATCTCAGAGCAAATTGTAACGCAGCCTGTTAGGCGCAGTTCACAACTCACAACAGTTCACAACTCACGAGTCAAATAATATTTGAATATTTATTTTATTAATAGTAATATACATGTATTTAATAATGAATAATGAATAATACATTTTGTTGTTGCTGGTGGGGGCTGACATGGATAAATTTTAATAAATGTAGATCTGTTGGTTTGTTGTGTTGTAGGAGCGGGGGTGGGAGTTCAGAAAAAGTGTGTGGGTGATGAGAGAACAGTTGGAAGGTTCTAAGGGTGCTGTTGCAAGATGAAGGGTTGAGAACCACAGTACAGGGTCCTGTCCTCCTCCCCTCCCCTTCCCCTAGTTATGTTGTAACGTGTTAAGTTTGTCTGCATCCTGTTCATCTTCCGCGTAGGAT
Organism: Onchidella celtica; assembly: GCA_963931925.1. Lineage (NCBI taxonomy): Eukaryota > Metazoa > Mollusca > Gastropoda > Systellommatophora > Onchidiidae > Onchidella > Onchidella celtica. The sequence continues at coordinate 74,491,478 of OZ007570.1, read as the reverse complement.
ATCATTAAAATCTGGATGGATGGAGTCAAAAACTTCTAACGAAGCTTCCAGCTCTCCAGACACTTCCGAGCCTTTACACTAGCGTTTCTCGCCCACCCGCTCCCCACGGAGGAGATCCCCCCCCCCCCCCCCCCGTGGGAAGTACTGACCCATACTCAACCATTATGCCACTTGACTTGTAGATGATCCTAAATGCCATAACGGTCATCTAGTTCAAAATCATCACTGACCATAAAGAGCCGTTGTCCGAATGTGACCTGGCATGACAATATCAGGACAGGATATGATTTACGGCTGCGGCATTTTCTAGTGGATTGATGAACAGTGATCACGTGACCAGGGTCATTGCTTCTCCGGGCGTGTCCCAGTCAGCAACGGCGGGATAATTAGCCAGTAGTTCATCTCTCCCAGAACCCTAACATAACTCAGAAACCCTGTTATTTCGCAGACACCAACACTACGTCAATCCGACGTAGACTTCCGTAAGATTGATGGGATTAACATAGGGGAGGGTTCCCTATAATAGTTAATACACCGAGGTCGCAGCGATGTAGCTACCAGTTAGATGTACGTAGGAATGATGACGTCAGTCATATAGGTTGGATATCCGTCGGGTTGCTGGTTGGCTTGATTCCGTTTTTGCCCGGCGTGCACTAACCGATTATATTCGACCGTCTCCATGTAGTCTGATGGTGACGTTATGATATCAGTGAGATCTCGCACAACAGGCAACTCGTTGGATCACACTGAAATTCAATCTCGTGGCGTCATCATCCAACCAGTGCTCAAATCAAACACGTTAGTGCTCGCCTGGCTATAGTTCTCGCCTATTAGTTTTCTCACGTAAGTTCCGAGAGAAGAGATACATGATGTATAAACTAAGCAACTGATTGTGATACCCATTTTTCGTATGAGGAGATAAACCCAGACAACTACACTGCACACACGGAAACTGAGAAAGGAAGAAAGCAGCATTGTTTTCTTTTGGGCAATTTATTACAATTGGTAGTAAATCATTACCGTATGCTTCCTCTTTTCTTTTACTTTTAGTCTTACACCTGTTGTGCCCCGGTGGTTGTGATTGTGTGTTTGCTCCAATTTATCATGTCACGCGGCTATGTGGAAATACATGTACAAGAGAAAGACAGACAGAGAGAGAGCGAGAGAGAGAGAGAGAGAGAGGGAGAGAGACAGACAGACAGACAGACACTGAGACAAGCAGACAGAAAGAACATACATGTAATGTGTGTGTTATGTATGAATGTATTTGTGTATGTCAGACAGACAGACCCCATTATCTGCAGTGAGCTTATTTTCTCTATCCAAGGCCAAACTTTAGCATCATACACAAACACGCACACACACGTTCACGGATAGATTATTGCATATTACTTTAGTGGACCTATTAACAGCCTAACTGTTTGTAGCATGACACCAGCTGTCCATCTAAATTCAGTACATTGTAATATGCTGTACCGCTCCAGTAAAAAGCACCTTAGGCAAGGGGACAGAACTCCGGTTAGTCTAAAAGAAATGGATTTCAAACATTTGGCCCACAGATTTAGGGGGAATGAAATTTTTTGGTTTGAATTTGGCCAATATTTGGGGATTAAAACTTTTAAGGGCTGTAAGTGCAACACGTGATCTTCTGGTCGAAATAATAATAATAAATAACGAAACTTCGTATACGCACCGGTATGCACATATACATTCACTGTATACATCATTACATGTGTGGTAAACTCAAATTATTTGAAGAATTACTTTATGTAAGATGAAAAAAAAAAAAACTCAGTTTGACAGTTTTGACCTTAGTGACATTTTCTTTGAATGCCGTGGCCTAGAGTTTGGGATTTCTTTGTTGTAAATTTTGTATAATTATTACAGTTACACAATACAGTACATGGCATGCCAAGGCTGCAGGGGACATGCCCAAGTAGAGTTACTAGAGCTCGGCTAATACAAATAGACAAAGAGCCACGTGTAATTCCTTGTGGTTTCGCCAGTTAAATTCAGATGAATATTGAGGTCATGATCCTTTCATTTTCATCTTATGGGTATTGGAAATTGTTCCAGTCCACTTCAAGGAATTGTGTGACTGATTTGGGATCAAAATAAGGGAAGTTACTCCAGCATGACTTTGCTTAGCGGAGATAACCGTCAAAATCGAAATGCGATACAAATAATACGATTACGCCCCTTGACTTTTTCTTTTTGTACGTGAACTCCAGACAGCGTTGAGCGGCTCTCCCATTTAAAATTATGCCGGGCAAATAGCTGTTACAATTTTCTTTCCCCAGTAGGTCATTCTTCCTGTTCTTTGCTTCCCTCAACTTGACATCACAAAAGAGAGTTTGTGAGCCAAACAGAAAAAAAAAAAAATTTCCTTTAGTGTATAAAAGTAGGTAGACCAAACTGATTGATACTTTTGATCATAATCTCACTAGTTATTGTCCAATCTGATGGAGCTTGTCTGGACAAACAGCATTGAAGAGCGCCTTTCCAAAACTGGGAATGTCAAATTTTGCATGGGTTATATTTATAGCCCCTTTCAGACAGTCATTCAAACTTAGAAGTTAGTGTAAGACCGTGACGCTGTGGAAGTGTTGAGTTAAAACTTCAAAGTGTTCAGCTAAAACTTCGGATAAAGACGGGACATACAAAAAGTTTTAACTGAACACTTAATACAGTAAAAACCTCGCTATACCGCCACCCGTTATACCGCCATTCCCACATGCCGCCAGCTTTTCGCCGTGGTACGGATCTGACACCTATACAAAATAACTAAAAATCTCGTTATACCGCCATCCGCCAACAGTTTGACTGCTACTTTCATAACTTGAGTATAGTAAATATTGCTCGTTATAGCGCCAACGTAAATTTAAACCCCCATTCCCCACATCTACCCAAATCCAGCTAACAGTCGGAACATTCCTTGGCACCACAGTCTGTGCTTGTTACTCAAACACCAATCCTACTACACAGTCTCCGCTTTTGAAGTCCTGACAGGCCTACTGATGGGGCATGCAGTGGGAAAGACGGGTCACAGTTCAATAGAGAGTTTGCGAACGAACGTAAGCGCGCGCGAGGTGATGCTTCAATTGGTTCATACCGGTCGCGGGGTACTATGTAAACAACGCACGTTTGTTGCTGAATTATAATGTCGCTCATTATTTGACGTGTTGCAATACATAATACTTTTACTCTTAAGGTGCGGTTTCTTGAATAAATAAACTCCAACACACATAAACACAAAAAACAACAACAAAAAAATGCAAATTATGAAAGCAATGTAAACTTCAAAATGACAACGGAGGCTTATGTCTAGTGGAGAGATAAGGAAGATCACTGCAATATTTTAGACAATGTTAGCCAGTCCAATGTTGGTAAATTACTTAATTACTTATTTCCTTTGTTCTACATGGTATTTTCGTTGTACCGCCATTCTCGTTATACCGCCTATTTTCTGTTTGCCCCTTACTTGGCAGTATAACGAGGTTTTACTGTACATCACGTGTTACAGTGTACACTAATTTGGAATGGACCATCTGAAAAGGGCTTGACAAAACTTGACTAACCCAGTTTCGGAAAAAACGCTCTTCAATTTCTTTGATGAACAAATACCATTTCCCTCTCTTCCTCCCCCCCCCCCCCCCCCCCCCCTTAAAATATATAGAGATCTGAAAAATGTTTGAGGACAATTTGACAATAATCAATGGAATGGTCCTTGTTCACGTATACAGAAACTTTCCTGCCATTCAGTGAAATCTTTCACATCAGTACAGAATGTACTGTACCACTTACATCATCAGTTCCCAGCCGCAGTAATTAACTAATTCACAGTGAGTAATTCCTTAAAACATTTATGAAACAGGAAACTGTGTTTCCTCACAATTCACAGATTGCCTTCTGTGTGTCCATTTTATTTCTCCTCAAAAAAAACAACAAAAACAAGTCAGTTCCCCCCCCCCCCCCCCCCCCCCCCCCCCCCCCCGAATAATAATACAGCTACAACTACAAAATACAATGTCACACATGGTTTCAAAACCTGGCAGCTTTGGGTCTTTGGGAGTGTGTCAAATCACAACTGGGGCCATTCTGAAATGATGCACTCTTGATTCCGGCAACCCCCCCCCCCTCCCCACCTACGTTCAATTTTCATATTTGCTTGGCTCCTACCCCCTTGCACAATCCTGTACCATTAGTCTGATAAATGTCCATGGAAAAGCCTTCATATTCTGAAAGTTTAAGAGGCATTTTGTATCAACTATTTGACGGTTTGATATGATACATGTACATAGCCCACACTCAGTTTTCATGTAATCCTGGCAGTGCAAATGGTTTTATTTTTTAAAAATGGCGCCAGCCTATACAAACCTTAGCAAAGCCTGCAGACTTTATTCAGGAACATATTTTGATGAAATTTTGCATAAAAATAAAAAAACCAAATTGAACTACTCACTTTTGCCATGAAATACATGTTCCCTTTACTGGAAATAGTGGGGCAGGTAGTATTTGTTTTGAGTTCGCTTTGTGTCCGTAATTTCATCCCACGATCCTTCTTTTTTCATGAATGCATGACCCCATAAGGTCATCAGTCACTGCCAGTTGATTTGGATTAGCAAGGAGGTCAATGCTCTAATGTTGTTGTTTTTTTCTTGAAGTGTTAGTGGGGAGAGAACACAACTCCATTTTTCTCTATTCGGTTTTACTAAAAGTTTTCACACCACAGCCCTTCTTTCTTTTTTGTAATTTATGAGTTCGGTACACGCAGACCCACACAAAAACCCAACCTCTGTTAGCGATCATTAGCACAGCCAATCAGAAGTTACCCAGTAAATAATGTGCTGGCGACTAAAATTAAAAGATAGTCATTTTCATAGCATTGGAAACATTAGGCCTATTTCTTTCATTCATAACAGTATCTCTCCCCAACCGCTTTCATTTCAATTGTTCATACACTAATGTGGTTGGTTTGGACGAGAGAAGATCAGGGGCGAAACCTAACTTTTTGTCCTGATTCTTTTATGTCTGAAGTGGTACCTTATGTCTGTTATGATAATAAACCAGAAGTGAAACTAAAAAGATTTATCCCATGCAGGGCCAAGACCTCTGATTGTAAGTACATAAATGCAAAACTTACAATTTTTTAATTCATTACTATACAATGTACTTGAAAGTGTGCCCACACTCACCAAAAACCCTTTCTTCCGATCTTTGCATTTAAACCTTTCATACGTTGTTGGCAAACCCTTCTTCGTTTTCTAAGCGCAGGCTCTGTATGGATGGCCGGTAGCTTGTCCTTTACACTTGCACCTAACCTTCTGGTATAGATACTAATGATATAGTATATCTATGAGACAGAATGGCATACAACTACAAAACCCACAGAACAAATCAAATCTCAGTAAGAAATCTGGTTTATTCCTGACCAATGTGAAGTGATGACCCAGTGATGGTAGATACAATGACCCAATGACATCAACATTCATCAGGACATGAACAATGATGTTTTTGTTTAACAAATAACAGAAATTGGGAAAAACATCCCAGGACTCAGCTGAGGCAAGGTCAGACCTGTGGCATTGACAATCATTGACTTGCAATCAGTGAACACATGTAGGCTGCTCAAACATTATTAATTTAAAAAAGCCAAAATTGAAAATAATCCTGTCTGGTCAGACTGAATTGCCCTGTTGGTGGCTTGATGTTATCACATTAGGCTACTTGATCTAGTACAGTAGAAGCCTACCTGTTATTTCTCCTCTGTACTGCAATGACCTGCTCCAACCAAATCCAGAAATAATACACACAAATCATCAACAATTTCAGAATTTCCAGACAAAACTCATCATTCATTCTCAACAACATGCAACTACAACATCTTTAAAACTGCCGCCTTCCTCGTCCCATAGGAGGTAACCCACCAGCTCTTGGTGGACAGATTGCTATGTCCAGATAATCTCCTATCGTAAACTTTTTCTGGGCGAGGGTTACAGTATCATCTGGAGATTTCCGACCAGCGCAGGTTGTGCCAATCTCTCGCATGCGGAATGTCGGAGCACGAGAATCAGGAAACACAATTGCAAAGTCAAAGAAAGTTCCTTTTCTCCTGGCATCTGGATTAACTTCTTTCACCAAGCTGGTCAATTCCTTCAATGTAGCGTCCATCCTGTGGGGTAAGACAGAAAGAGGAAAAACCTACCATTAAAATAACAATAAATTTGGCAAACACGAAAACCTGTGGGAGATCATATCGATGATGTTGTACTCTAATCGTGTAACTGGTTTTGGGATTGTTTTCCAGGAGACGAAAAAAACATCTTTTTGCCAGTTTTTTTAATACAGGACTACATCTTTTTGGTCGTATTCATGAAACAAAGCGTGTATTTTTGTCGTAATAAATATATTTTTTTTTTGAATGCAGGTCTTTAAGCCGGTTAATCCTGTTATGCGGTTATCAAACAAAGTATTGTCAGGCACTGTAACGAAATGCCGCGTAATGACTGTCCACTTGCCCGTTCGATCGGTCCACCTTCCTGATCTATTGTTCAAAGTTATATCTCAGGCTACCTGCGGGTGGAGCAATTATCTCTGACCCGTCCACCTAATACCCCAGCGTCCGAGTTTGGCCACCGTAGAATCTTTGTGCACGTTTTTATGGCTCACGAATTTGAGCTAGGTAGAACCTCCCAGTTTTCTCCTCTGTAATTTTGAGTTTCTGTATATATTCCAGAGCAAATCTGGAGACGTCAGTCCGCTTGCGATAGACTCACTGCGAGGTCCTGCTCGTGCGAAGCAGTGTACCTGCCTGTTAATAGTTCTTATTGTAGAACTCAGGCGTGTATTAACAGTGCCTAGTAAGGCCTGCATTAAAATTTAGCTCGTGTGGAGCGAGGTCCTGCTCACGTAGAGTGGTGTACCTGTCTGTCGTTCTTATTGTAAGACACAGACGTATATTAACATAGCCTATACAGTGTGTTAAGTTAGCTCGTGTACAGAGCGTTTATGACTTTCAAGTTCGCGTAGGACTTAGTCATAGTAAATGACTGTATTTCTTGCTTTGTCAAAGCATGAAATAAGCTCGGTTCAAGCGGCGTGTGAGTCTAGGCTTAAAGTTAAAGTTAGCTCATGTACGCGGTGCATGTTGCACATATCTTAAGTTCTTAAGGAACTCGTTAATTTCCAGTGTTATACTCGCTTCTTGTGGCAGTGTTAGACCTGTAAGTCTCAGCGTGACCAGGCAGGCTTCTGTCCGCGTGTAGAGCATTGTACCCGGCGTGTCTGTTAATTGTACAGAACAGCGGGAAGGCTAGAGGCCAAGACCATAAAGTAACCACCTGTTTTAAAGTATCCTGTGCATATTGTTAGGACATTTCGATCCTGTTGTGTATCCTGTGACTGTGACCAGAGCCTTATCAGGACATTAGTTATATATAGTTCTAGTAGTCATCTTGTGGATGTGAACAGTGTTTTTTATGTGGAGTAAGGACACATTTGTAATTGAGTGTATCCTGTAGTTGTGCCCAGGACAGTATTGACAGTGTAACCTGTAGTGAATTTAAGAGAACATTATCTTTGTGGAGTCCAGTTCCTCAAGAGACCAGACATTCTTCGGTTAGGACCATCATCGTCAAGGTTACAGATTCAGAATATAGGACAAGTTTTGGTAACATTTTAGTTATATTGGAAAAGTGTAAATATATTCTGTGTGAAACATTCTTTAAGTGCAGAGCTGGTGAGATATACAACTACCTTTTATCTGCGTTTTAGTGTAACATATTATAATCCATTTTATCGTCATTTCATTGCATTAATCAGAAACCTTTTCTTTCAGGGTAATTATCTTAGCTGTTGTTAAACGCATTATCTTTTGAATTTGATCATTGTCATAATATCTGTATGAAATATTTGTCCATCTCTTCTGACACGTTATTTAGACTATTTTACCAACATTAATTTAGCCCCCATCCCACGTGTCCCAATAAATTTAGTGTGTATAACTGTAAAGCACTTGTTTCCATTGGTGTGTTGTAGTCCCTCATAGGCCGGAACATCCCAAGGTTGCAAACTGCATTTGCAGTATCATTGCCTGCACCTGCGCTTTGTGACAGGCACTTGCTCAGTTAGAGATACGCACGACTAGAGCATGAGAAAATTCCCCCATAGAAATCAGTTATGCGATTAGAACAGCCACATACACGGTTAGAATTGTAACTATTGAAGGTGTCGAAGCCTTTTTTGCTATTTATAGTGCGTGTAGACTTCCCATTTGGATAGGGAACCCCCGGAAAGGCGTGGTGACTATTTTCAGCTAAAAAAATGAGTTGGTCAATTTTTTTCAGTTACACAGTTAAAGCACAACACCATCGATATGCAACATCTGCCTTTGTGGTGATCAGACTGTCACTCCAGTGATACAGTAGTCTAGAACATCATTCTGATCATCTGCAATTCAACTGAACAACGCACAATCCAGCTAGATCTGTGCTTAATTTGATCAGGGTTCCATGCCATGTTGCTTCATGAGTTATGTCTGTTAATTGAGTTACATGTTCAATTGATCATGTTTGTGTGCATACAGTGTTCTTGAATGCTTTGACAAAACGAATTTTCTTTTATGAGACAACAATGTAATTCTGATATCTTTTAATGAAAGACATGGCTAAAAAACAAAGATTATTACTATGTCAGTAGAACAACAATATGTATAGGCATAGATTTAGTGCAAGTACAATGCACAAAGTTGGTCCAGACTTCATCTGAATGCGAATGCATTGATATGTGACAAGTTCCTCTTGAAAATCAGTGCAATCATGAACGAGTGAGACCAGAGTTTTACTCTGTGAACATTCCTCTGTTTACTTGATTGATGATAACTCAGGTATTCGTGGTGCCAAAAATTTCATTTGATGGACTGCTATAATTAATAGCTGGATAAAAGGAAAGAGAAAGTGCTTTATTAGGAGAGAAAATATTTGTCTTCAAAGTATATAAACTGCTGTTTCAAGTCAGCTTTCAGTTTGTGATTTGTTACTTTAGAGTGCATAATGCACTGCAAAATATTACATCCATGGTATTCACTGTATTCAGTTCGCATCCAACTTCTGATCAACAAATAGCATTGCTACCATCAAACTGACCATGTGTAGATCTGCAGCTCATTGGTTGGTGTGCTGCCTCTGGAGAATTCCATCAGTGCATGATGTCTATCATTGCTGCAAAAAACTCGCAGGAGTAGCGGACAAGTCTGAAAGAAAATGTGACAGAAACAAATCAAAATACTTGATTTTACTTTAATTTAATTAGAAAGCAAACACGAAATGAAATAAACAGTTTGCATGCCAAGTCATCAAGCATGCACCAAGAGCTGACAAACACAATAAAATTGAGTGCTATAGACGCCATCATATCACCTCTAAAAAGCCTGCAGGCAGAAACCAGAAATTTCAAAAAGCCTGCTAATCCTTGAAGTTGCCATAAAGTAAAGATGTCATTATCAAGTGACATTTGCAACATGATCACCCCCAAAAATAAATAGTGATGCCTGAGATGAGAAAAGAGAAGACAGAGATTACTGGCTAATGAAAAAATATAATATAATATATATTATATACAATCAAGATAATCTCATTTAACATTCAGAAGTCGACACACAAAGATGTAATTACTCAATGACACATATGCCACTCTATAAAAACGAAAATCTGAATCAAAAGATAGATAAAAAATTGTAATCTGGCAAAAAAAACAAATCTTAATCAGTGCGAATGACGACGAAATGTGCCGATGCTCAGCTGCATTTTCTTTTGTGTCACACAGGTATGGGCTCAAAATAAACTTACACTATATCTCAGTTCAATTCAAGCTCATCTCATTATTGGCTCTTTGTATTCACCTTGGCCAAAAAAACTGAAAAATAACCCAGTCAAGAGAAGCACTGCAGCCATTTGATCTCGCTCTGGATTTGTGTTTTTGCCACAAATGTCAGAGAGGAACTGCCTTGACATGCTGGATAAAGACTGTGATGATGCACCTTGAACAATTTCTGTTCATTCTGGGCCATTTTAGTGTTTCACAACTGTCTTGGCAGTTTGTGCCCATGCAACATCAGCTTCCTTCTCCATTACTTACAGGTAAGAAATCTAGGTCTAGATAAGTTTAGAAATGATTCTCTTTCCGTTACAATCGCCATCTACAGATGTTGCTATTGTTATTTAAGTCGGATAATTCCTCCTTCTGTCACAGTTGCCACCAAATAAATCACTTTTACACTTAGATGAAGCTAGATTTAGAATTGATTGACCTAGGATCTAACTAGGTTTACAACTGATTCTGAACTCCTTCCGTTAGTGTTACAGCCAAATGTATCACTTGGACTTGGACTCAGGTGAATTTGATCAAGCTAGATGTAGAATTGCTGTCAGTTGAAAAACCATACAAAGAACATAAACAATGTTTGTAGCAAGATAACAAATTGCTAAATGGTGCCAATGAACTACTAAGGAAGAAGGACTAACTTTCCTTGTTTATTTTAAATGACTGCGAAATTCCGATTGAATGTAATTTTGTAAAAGTTATATACTTAAAATCAAGAAACTGGACGATGAAAACTGAACAGGAAACATGCCCATTGTGGGAAGTAGCAAACATCAAAATATTGGCCTAGCTAACTGGAAAATTGGATCCATACGGTTTTTCATGAAAAGTCGGAATGATCCGATCATATCAGAACAGGTGGCATCTCTGCAAGGAAAATCAGCAGGTGGGCAAAAAGTTTTAGATGTTTCAGACTTGATCATTAATAAATTTACAGTCATGAGTCATGTCACAATCCCAGAGTCAGTCAGAACCTGCATAAAAATCATGAAGTTTGATCCTTTTAGTAGCCTGGTAGTGTGCAGCCTGTACCCGTCTACTGGTACTGAGATATAAAATTTATACACAGAGAGAGCATTTTATTGTAGTTGATCAGACTGTGGATTTGTTGCCACTGGTACTGGTGGGAGAATAACACCAGAGTAAACGAGCTTATAAATCTGAAACATTCTTGCTCCGCCTTGCATCACACACTGCCCAAAAACTCCCCAAGTCAGTGGTTGGACTGTCTATAGGTAACACTAACAGACAAATCAAACAAACAGACAGATCAAGTTTAGCCTTGGGGCCTGAGACATGTCTGACTTTCACCTACACTCTAGCCTAATTCAGAATGTCCTAAAAGTTACTACAGTGGATCATCATGTTTAATGACACTGCTAATAACAAGACCTTGCTGACAGAGAGAACATTTTAAATCCCCATCCTTTTCTGCTATAAAACTAGCTATATATATAATAAAATATCCAAATAATGACGATCAATAATCAAAGCACCTGCTACAGCCAGAAAATTAATTTTGCGCGTGTACAGCAAATGGTGAGGACGGCCGCAGAACGTGTTGGGAGACACAATATAACAACATGTACTGTTTTTTGTTTGTTACTATAATTATGCCCACCACGCCCGCCTTGCGTGTTGTGGCCCCACCTGGCCATCTCTCGTTTTTGCCAAGTATGCTTTTCTCCCTACTGACAACGTGCTGTGACAGCACACTACGCGCAGCCAGTTCAAAGTGATGAGTCATCACTCACTGAGGTGAACTGTGGGGCAGGCCATGAAAGCCACAACAGTGTAGCTTCGTCAGACACGTGCTACACATAATAATTATCGCAAATCACAGGTAGTTACCACAGAGTGCGTTTCTTCATTTCTTGGTGCTATTGTGGAAAAGTTCCTCCGCCCGATCACGGTCTGCGGTGGCGCAATGGCTAGCATCAGCGGTTATTAGTCTGAGAGTGAGACTATAGGTTCAATCTGTCTTGGGTTCAATCCCGCACAGGAGCATTTTTCTTTTTTTAAGCCTAATACTGCTCCTTATTACTATTAGGAATCATTTTCTTTCCTAAGGATTTTGCAAAACTGATGTCGTGGGGAAACTGATCATTACTAGTGTGCTCCAGATTACTTTTATTTATTCCTGTTCATTTTAATTTTTATTTATTGAATGGGAAAGCTGCTTATTAGAAATAAAAATGAAAATCAAATTTTAAACATGAAAATGATCTCTTGTCGTCAGTGTGAACTGAAAATTTCGTTTCTCTCTGTCGTGACTTAGATCTATTCTGTATTTATTTTGGAGGTCTTCTGCTTCAGCTATTTGTCATGTTTTGCTTTATTACTTTTTATGTTTGCCTGGAAATTAAGTTCATTTTCTGACTTTCTCTGTGATTTCACACCCGACAAAATTGGCCAATAATTCATCTACAAAAAAAAAAAAAAAAACCTCTAACAATCCAAGCCACAATTTTATACTCTGGAGCAAAGCAAAGATGATCAGTGCGGGGAAAAGCAGACCCCCCCGCCCCCCCCAAAAGGTCAGCTCTTGCGGGGATTCCACCACCATTTACCAACTCGGTAAGCAAGTTACTTAGCATGCCATCGGAGAACCTGAGTAAAAGTAAAAGCGTTACTAAGCAGGGTCTCTCTAGCTACCGAGGACACGATAACCAATAAGTATCAGTATTATTTTATTACTAAAAAAAAAGGAGAACCTGGTGTATCACTGCCATAAAAGAAACACCATGTGTTACTCCCACGCAATGCAGCTTAGCGAGTGAAGAGCCTAATTATTCAACAAAACAAGCCAAATTGTGATCTAAAGGAGCTCTTCCTAAATAAAATTAAAAATCACAAAATCAAACATCCATCTGATCTGAGAATAAGATCAGAATCTTATTCGCAGACGCCTGCGATTAAGATCCAGATCTTATCCGCAGACACAGCGTGTCCTTCCTGGAATAGTGAGACCTTTGGTGTAAGGGAACCATTTTGGTGAAACATGACCTCTTGTCAAGTTCCAAGCTGCACATACCTAGATCTAGATGATATAGCCATTGATTGGTTTTTAAAGTTAATTGTTAACCCTAGTCCTGCGGGGGGCCAATATGTGGCCATTATTTTGTCTGACACGCTTTTAAACGGCGGGTCCTGCGGGAGGCCACATTTTTGTATAGCAACAGTGCGCCTCGCGCTTTGTTTATTCGGTTGCCAAGGCTGTCTTTTTTTTTCTACACTATTTTCGCGTGTTTATCTATCCTGTCACCCTTACTATATCTAACAAAATGGTATCGTCCGATTACATTTATTACGATGCAACTATTCGTAACTATTCGTCATACTCGTGTAATAGTACTGACGGTCTGAAGTTTGAACTGGGAAAAATCTTGGGGAAACTTTTACTTTGATGCTGGTTGTCGTCTATAAGATGTGAAATGAGAAGAAAGGGGCCATCTGTTCTACATCTGTTATGAATTCCGATGTAATATTTATTAGGGCATGCTGCATTATAACTATAAGGGCGTCTGTCAGTAGGTTTTTCATCAGGGAAAACTGGGAGAAAATGACCGAGTTTGTTGTTGGTCGTTGTCTTTACTTGATCATTGATGTGGCAATTAGAGAGATATTGTGTTCCTTTGATTAAAACGCTTTTCAGTACATGTATAATGTCCTCTACGGCCTGGAACTGGAAATCAAATCTCTCGCTAAAACTAACATTATAGTAAGTAAGTGGAAGCTTTACAATTACATAGTAGAGGAGGGAGAAGGCAATGTCACGATACATGTGGTTAGTAAATTAAGTGAATGGCTTAAAAAATATTTTGTTCACCTCAATGGCCTGACTTACTCACTTAGGGACACAAAAAGCGAAAAGGTCTTGGGAAAATTATATAACACGTGTTAAACGGCATGTAAATGCAGAAAATTCTTGATTTGTGGCCTTCCATTTCACAATAAAACCTACTGCATATCATCACAAGTACTTTATCCAAATATCATAGGGGTCACATACGATTTATCCACCACTATTGTTGGTATAAATTGCGTCCTGAAGTATACACGATAGCCGTGTTCACAAGGACCCGATTGACTCGACCGCCGAGGTTATCGGCAACACGTGAAATTTCAGCTGACTGGCCGCTGGCTATCCCCGCACGGGGCGTTATGTGGATGGGTTCACTCATCGTGGGACGAAGGTTAAATTTGTGATCAGGGCTTGGCGGAAGAGTTTCATCCATCTCCAACCTGGTTTTATCCCTTAGTTATAACTACCATATATATCTAGATCTAGTAACCCTAATTTTATTCCTCTACTAGATCTAGTAGTAGGCCTATGTCATTTAGATCTAGATCTAGATCTTGTGGCCGTTTCAACAAGAAAGGAACAAGAAGGGAAAGCTGGCAAGGCGTAATACTAATAGTGATCTAGATCTAGATCTAGATCTAAATAGATTTTTTTTACATTTCTGGGATACTTGTCAAACATGTCAACGGAATCTGCCATCTAGATCTAGATCTAGACCTAGATTTCCACAGTTCTTACTATCCATGGGTTAAGTAAATGAAAGTGGTCGGGACAATGACATTCTAACGAAGCTTGACTCGAGATTGGATTTTAAAGTAAATTATCTAGATCTAGATCTCATGGCAGAATATTAGGAAGAAGATCTATCATGGGTCGTTGAAGGCGAAGGCCACAGCAAGAAAAACCGGCGACCTTTTCAGGCGTTTGAGATAAATTTGACAAAAAAGTCAAAACCGGCCCGCTCATTCTAGATCTAGATCTAGATCTATACGCTACTCTAGATCCAAACTATGTCTGCTTTTATGCCATGTGTAAAAATCATCCTAGAGAATGTTGCAGTTCATTTTTTTCTGTAATGTGCTTGATCTGATATAAATCCATCACCTTTTCTCGATCAATAGGTTTCTCTTGCTCTCTCTGGTCTTCAACAATCATCGATTCCAAAGTCGCCATGTTGGTCAAGGGAAGTAACTACTAATTTGGGCTTTAGGCCACCACCACAAGCTGGAGAGTTCGTCCCACAATTGTACCTTTTTCGTTTTTTACTTCTATTAATCTCCCTTTGGACAACGTGCCCATAGCCCGACCTAATGTAACATTATTATGTGCATACATTTCTTTCTGTCATCTCCCTTTCCCTGGTCTCACAGGTTTCTGCTCTTTTCACTTCAGTCTTCCCCAGGTTCACGAACCCAAGCTTAGGAAATGATGAAAGGCAGAAAATGATAGGTCCTATTAGTTAGGAATGAGTTGTGAGTTGTGCCAAGTGTGGTCTGGTCATGAAACTCTCTAAACTGTCACGTCTTGACACCCCCTACCCCTCATCCCCTCTTTTTATTTGGTGTTTTTTGTTGTTGTTTTTTTGCCAGATTCAGCTGACCACAAGCTGTCAAGTGTCCAGAAGTGGCAGTTTAGCTAGTTTCATGACCAGACCACACTTAGCACAACTTACAACTTGGAGATACTTAAAACTTTTTATCATTTTCTGAGGCAAGGAAATGATGTAAGTCCCACTGTGAATATTATTCAAGCCCAACTTTCCATGTTTCTAAAGTCATGCCTGATGTCTGCCCGCTATGTGAAGCTCGCAGATGAAAAGAATGAAACACACAGTAAATTTTTAAATTACAGACTGATCAATATTACCGAACATCACTTACTGGAATATAAATTTAACATTAACAGTATTTTTAATATTATACAATGAAGTATACAGACCAAATAATAAAAAACTACTTGGAAAGGAGGAAGAATCAAAGGAAGAAGATGACGATAGAAAAAAAATGACAAGACAAGGGGCTATATAATGCAATAATTACTAAACACATGATAATGATCAAATAATCTTTATTCATAAATGTCTGAGGATAAAAAAAGCCATTGTTCAAAAATGATATCATGAGCGAAATAATGTATATGTACAGCTAAAATAGGCCTATATTATAGGTACATGATACAGATATTCTCTCCCCCATGCATACAGTTTGTGCTTAAACCATTTCTTCCACTCACTCTTTCTCTCTCATACCCTCATTGTAGCTTCATTCATCAATCACCCACAGCTCTCTCTCTCTCTCTTTTCATATTTGAAACTTAATCCCAAACCCTCAGTCATAAGTCGTCCAATTTTCCAGTCATTTCCACATCCATTGTCATCTATGGATCTACATTTTACAGTACAAGACTAATTAATTACAACAACAGTATTACTATTTTTATCATGCTAATGAAAGTCCCATTCTCAAATGTCATTACAAAAAGAATGGTAAATTCTGAAGGCAATAAAAAAAATAGATTCCATTGTGATTATATCTGCACATTATGTGGGTACTTTTTATTTCAGTGCATAATATTGTTACTTTTTTCTGTTGGAAATGACCAGAGGCCAATTGGACACAGAACTGTCTGCCTAGCTTTACCTTAATCCTTGAAAAACATTAAAAGTGTTTTCCTCCAGCTTATCATGTTTTTTTCTTTTAAATCCATCATCTAACTGCCTCTTCAATTGAAAATAAAGAAAGAGAGAAAGAAAGAACCGAGACATAATTTATTTTACTACCACAGGTTTCAAGGCCGGTCCAAAATAATATAAGGACAGCAAATTAAAAGTTAAAATATGAAGACATGAGATAAATATTTGATTTGCTTTCTAAATAAATGAATTACTATCGCTACGATCTAATTTTTATAGTTATCTAGTTATAGATACCCTATTCTAGTACAGTGCCCATTTGTTGATGTGGTGTCACCAAGAACAACCAGCATTCTGCAGACACGGAAGTCAGATCAGTTGTCGGTCAATGTCATCAGGATGTAAGCTTTGCTTCAGCAGAAAGCTCCTCATTGAGGGTCGGGTGGGTGAGGTCTAACGGACAGCGTACTAGGAGATGACATTTCCAGAGGCTCGCCAGTTGAAGGATGTGTGTCCATGGAGACTGGGCATGAAAAAAATGGGAAAAGCAAACCTGCTCCTAATCTAGTCATCACATGAGGACATTTGTCACGAGTGGAGTGAGCGATAGTTAATAATTACGGGGGGAAAGGAGGAGAGTAAAATTAACGCACGGAGACAGGGAAGAAAAGTCGTGCATGTCATGAGTGCGGGGTCTGAATGAGGCGAAAGCGCTGGATTACTATCACTGCAAGTTAGAAGGTCCTAGGGAGCGGATCTGTGAATAATAGCCCATCGGGCAGAGATAAAAGGAACCAGTCGAGAAGACTAGTGAGAGTCTTTCCAGTTATGACTGGTATGTAGAATGTTGATTGATTATTATGATTGATGTATTATATTATATTCGTCTATTACCATGATGTGAATAAGTATATGTGAGGAATGTGGAAGTCCTTGATATTGAATATAGCAATGTGCGCCATGAGCGATAGATGAAAGTGAGTTCATGGATTTGTAGCGCGAGTGAGTAGTGTGTACTCCGATGGAGGTGTGTTACCGTAAGATGTGTGGTGAGTGAAAGGTGAACTAGTGTGTGTACGCTTCATGGATTGTAAGGAGAGGTGGAGTGAATAGAAATGGTAGGGTATTATACCAATGTAATGTTATTCTTGTAGGTGTCGGGGACGGGCCGCAGAGCCACCTCGATGAGCACAGGGGATAGGCCAGCATAGGGCCGGAGGCCCCACATAGGCCAGAAGTGAGGCTGTCAGTGCAGGACAGTAGAGGCACATAAAGTCGTGGCAGTCAGGCCACGGACAGGGACGTAGATATGAGAGTGAATGAGATACTATGTTGTTGCCATGTTGATAGGCTAGCGAACTGATATTATGTTGTTGCCATGTTGATGGCTATGGAAATAATAATGTGTTATTGCCCTGCGGAGGTGCTAGGGGAGTGCTAAGGTGTATGACAATAGGAAGGTGATATTGAGAGACTGCGGTGCCAGTGAATCATTAATGTACTATTAAGACCCTGAGGGGAGAGGCTGAGGCCGAAGTGCCTTTAGGAGTAACTACCGGATTGTGGATCCGAGGGAGCGTGTGTGTGAGAATAAGGCCGTTGTACGGCAGTCATTTCAATAATATAATATATGTAATTGCGCTATTATATGTACAATTATGTTTAATAAATGTGTGAGTCTGATGGATTGTTCTGTTAAGTGTTAACTTGTTTGTTCGTGATTGTTGTCCTGTCATAACTTATTACATCTCCCAGTCTGGGATTTGTGACATTGGGGGCTCGTCCGTTGTGACATTGGGGGCTCGTCCGTTGTGACATTGGGGGCTCGTCCGTTGTGACATTGGGGGCTCGTCCGTTGTGACATTGGGGGCTCGTCCATTGTGACTCGTCCATTTTCGTAATATTTAGTTGTAGTTAGTTAGTAGGTAATTGTGCTGTCTTGTTCGTTGGATGAATGGACATTTCATGATATGATTTATGTATAATAATGAATGTATATTGATGCATGTATTGCTATGAATAGGTATTAATTTGTATTTAAACTTTCCAGAGTGTGTGCGTGCAGCCTGAGGAGACGAGCAGCCAGAGCTCCGATTAAAGGGAGGAGTTTTACTCAAAATTTCAAAAGTTAAGTGAAAGTCAAAATTTTTGTGCCCTGGATTGTGGGCTGTTCCTTTAATCTGTCTTTTTCCCTGTTTTTGCTGTTGTTGTCGTTATAGGTTATACGGGCGGTGGCGCGGGTTTGCTGTGTTGAACTTAGTTTATCCTTTTAAAAAGGTGTGGTAAACTTTGGAACTTCGTTCATCACAGTGACCAGTTCTGTAGGGACCTGTATTTTTGTTTAGATTGTAGCGTTCTATCTTCCTCGTTGTTTTAGGAAGACGTTTCTCTTGTCCCTCTTCTACCTTTCTGTAGATACGTTCTTTTTTTTCAGACTCTGTTTTTGTTCGTACCGTGTTGTGTAATCGGCGTAGTAGGTTGCATTTTTTTCCATTATAGTTTTTTTTTGTAGAAGCTTTGTCCTAGTCTGGTTCGTTGTCCTTGACGTACTTGTGGTCCTTCTACTGTATTTCTTCATTCTTGTCATTTCTATTTTCTTTTATAATTAATAGTGCTATGCATTTTATAGATAAAGAATTAATTGTGTTGTAAAGGTAAATTTCTGAATTGTATTTGAGACAACTGGGTATTGTTATATCTGGTGTGATCTCAGGTCTCTGGTCGTGTCGTTAGTATCATACCGACAGGTTAGCCGTTTTTTTTTAATATATACCATAACCATAAATCTGTGAAATGGCGGAACTCCAACAACTAATGAAGTTGGGTAAGGAACTTGGCCTGGAGGGAGAAGAGCTACGCGGCTGGATTAAAGAACAGCAGGCAGAAATGCGCGATGAGCGTGCTAAGGATAGAGAACAGGAAAAAAAGGATAAGGAAGAGGAAAGAGAGGCTAAGGCTCAGCAGCAGGAAAGGGAGTTTAAGCAACAGGAAAGAGAGGCTAAGGCTCAGGAGCAGGAGAGGGAGTTAAGGTTAAAGGAGATAGAAGCTCAAGAGCGGGAGACAGACGCGCGAGTAAGAATAGCGGAGTTGGAAATCAAAAAGAGTGCGCCAACAGAAACAGTTGAGCGGCAGGTACCCAATAAAGGTGGCGTTAGGATTAAGCTCCCTACGTTCGACGACCGGAAGGACGACATAGACGCCTTCCTTTACAGGTTCGAACTGAACGCACAATTGCAATGGGGGGAAAATAAGGAATTATGGGCCACGTACCTGGCGTCGCTATTGCAGGGGCGAGCGTTAACATACTTTAAAGAGCTACAGCGCGAAGACGTACAAGATTACGATAAGCTGAAGGCTTTGCTGCTTCGCCGATTTGCGCGTACCGAGGAATATTTCCGGGAGCAGTTTAGGCGAGCACGTGCAGATACCAGGGAGGACTTTGCTGCCTTCGTCGCGAGACTGACGGAGTATTTCGCGAACTGGGTAGACTTGGCGCATGTGGGCACGGATTTTGCTAAACTGAAAGACTTAATGATCCGTGACCAGCTGTACGCGTCGTGCCACAAGGATCTGGTGGCTTTCCTGAAAGAGAACGAACCCGCGACGGTGCAGGAGGCGTCTAAGTTGGCGGAGGCATACCGTACGGCGCATCCGTCCAAACCAGTCGCCAGGGCGTACGTCCAAGATGCTGGGTACGTCGCCGTTGTCGAGGGGTCGCCGGCAGGACTTAGGGACAGGTCGCGTCAGCGTGGTGCCTATAGCGGGCAACCCCAGGGGCAGCGTAGGGGCTATCACCAATCACCGGCATATGGATCCGGTAAGTTTGACCGAGCAGGAGGGCTAGGTCGCGGTAATGGCCGGGGGCGAATTGTGACCTTTGCCGATGACCGACGGCATAGGGACTCTAGTTCCGGTCGCGATGGGTCACGGGGACCCAGGCCTAGAGCAGCACAGGGAGCGGAGTGTTGGACTTGCGGACGCGTGGGGCACTTTTCGCGCGAGTGTAGGGCCGCGAAGTGTTGGAACTGCGGAAGAGCAGATCACATCAGCGTGAACTGCCCTGCAGGTAGGATAGCCGCGAACGTGGACAGTAGCTCCAGTCCATGTTCCCCAAATAAATTTCATCATGCGGCTGCGTGTGCTACATCGAACAACGGAGGCGGACAGTATTCTAAGTGTCCCAGTTGTGAGAAGTTATTATCTTCCGGTATTTTACCTTGTGGGAGAAAGATCCCCGTTATAAATTCATGTCATACAGGAGGTGGTCTTAGGGTTTATCCGGGGTTTGTTGGGGACGAACCGGTCTCGGTTTTACGAGATACGGGATCTACCGTTGTGGGAGTGCATAGGGACTGCATTCGGGAGTCACAGCTTACAGGTGAGACTGTCCCGTGCATCCAATTTTCGGGGGCCATTGAGAAATTACCCATGGCAAAAATAATGATAGATACACCTTTCCTTAGCGGGGAAGTCGAAGCAGTCGTTGGTTGTTTTCCAGGCGCCCAGCTCATCATTGGGAATGTATCACGGGTAGTTTCCCCTTCCGATGAGAACGTGCAAGCATGGTCGCAATCAAAAGGTATTGACTTTTGCGCCGCGGTCGAAACACGCCGACGGGTAGCCGATAAAGACAAGATTAGACCTTTGGCTACGCCAGCGGTCAACCTAGATATCACGCCAGAGCGCTTGGCGAAATTACAAAGGGAGGACCCATCATTAAACCCATGCTTTGGGGAGGCGCGAACCGAGAAAACGAGGAGATATAAGAACGGGTCATCTTCTTTTTTTGTTCAGGCGGGCATTCTGTTCCGTAAGTATGTAACGGTGTCCTCAATTTTAAAGCAGGTCGTTGTGCCAGCGTTGCTGATCGCAACAGTATTGCATTTGGCACATAATGTCCCATTAGCGGGTCATATGGGGATAGCTAGAACCAAAGAAAGGGTTCTTAAAAATTTTTACTGGCCATCGATCCACAGAGATGTGCAAGTCTATTGTAAGACGTGCAGTGCGTGCCAAAAGACGACGCATAAGGGTCGTACACCCCAGGCCCCTCTTCAGAAGATCCCCACGGTCTCGGAACCGTTTAAAAAGGTCTCGATAGACCTTGTTGGCCCCATTCACCCAGCGACCGATAGGGGGAATCGATTTTTCTTAACGGTCATATGTAATGCTACGAGATGGCCAGAGGCGGTTCCTCTGCGGACCATAACGTCTGAGGCAGTCGCGGAAGCGTTGTTTGCAATTTTCGCTAGGGTAGGAATACCAGAGCAAATTCTGTCTGATAGGGGCGCGCAATTTACGTCGCAGATGATGAAGGAATTGTTCCGCTTATTCAGCATACAACCCATCACTACCACCCCTTATCATCCGCAGGCTAATGGCATGTGCGAGAGATTGAACTCGACGTTAAAGTCGATGCTGCGTAAGGTAGCTGCTGATCGCCCTAAAGATTGGGATAGATATATCCCTGCAGTGCTATTCGCGTACAGAGAGGTACGGCAGGAGTCAACGGGATTCTCGCCGTTCGAAATGATGTACGGTCGTAGTCCTAGGGGCCCAACTGATGTTCTTCGGGACATGATGACGTCGCCATCATCGGGAGACGATGAGCAGATTTCGGTGTTTCAGTACCTTGTTGATTTAAGAGAAAGACTATCTGCAGCGCGCACTATAGCACAAGAAGCGTCTAGTATCGCTTCGAAAAGAGCAAAAGACTATAAAGATAGAGGGTCCAAACTGAGAATTTTTAAGCCAGGAGACAAGGTTCTGTTGTTGTTACCTACGGACCATAATAAGTTATTGATGACATGGAAAGGTCCTTATGTTATTGAGCGAGTTGTTTCAAAGGTAGATTACGCTATCCACATTGATGGAGCGAGTAAGGTTTTCCATGTTAATATGCTACAGAGATTTTATGAGAGACCACAGTATCTGTGTGCACAGACAAGACCAGAGGAGACTGTCTTCTCTACTGCTTGTACGGGGGTCGTAGACCAGTTGGACTGTGACGTAAGCGACACCGAGGCGCAGGAGGAGTTACAAATTCAATTGCCGGAGTTAACTCCGACACAAGGTTACAGGGACGTAAAAATTAACCCTGACCTTACGAGTTCAAGGAGTAGGGAACTTGAGACCCTGTTAGCGTCATTTCCGGATGTTGTTACGGATTTGCCGGGTCGCACTACGGTGATCCAGCACCAAATAAAGTTGACTTCCGATAAGCCAGTATTTCTTAGACCGTATCCGTTGCCTTTTTCTTCGAGAGATAGAGTCATAAAGGAAGTTGAGTCAATGTTGAAGTTAGATGTGATAGAACCATCAACATCGCCGTATTCATCACCCATCGTCCTCGTGAAAAAACTCGATGGATCGGTGCAGTTCTGTATTGATTTTCGAAGATTGAACACTATTACGGTAGGCGATAGGGAGCCTATTCCGTTTCAGGAGGAATTAATAGCTTCATTGGCCGGGTCCACGTGGTTTTCAAAGATAGATTTGACGAAAGGGTATTGGGAAATCCCGCTTACTGAGGAGTCTAAACAATACACGGCGTTTCAAACGCCCATTGGATTATTCCAATTTAAGGTCATGCCATTTGGGTTGGTAAACGCGCCAGCGACGTTTGCACGATTAATGAGATTAGTGTTGAAGGACATACCTAATGTCGTGTCATTCTTTGATGATATAGCATGCCATACGTCGACATGGTCTGATCATATTCAGACACTAACAGTAATTTTTCAACGATTACGTCATTTTGGGTTAACTGCTAAACCCGCAAAGATGGATTTGGCATGTCCAGAGATAATATTCTTAGGACATATTGTGGGTAGAGGTGTTCAGAGACCTGAAGTAACAAAAATTGACAAGTTAGTAGGGTTGCAAATCCCTAAAACAAAGAAACAAGTCAGAAGCTTAGTGGGAATTTTAAATTATTACAGAAAGTTCATTCCAAATTTTTCCTCCTTGTCATCTTCTCTTACTGACCTTACTAAGAAGGGACAACCCGATAAGGTCCAGTGGACGTCTGAATGTCAGACATCATTTGATAATTTGGTGACAGCATTATCATCGTCACCCATTCTGATATTACCCGATTTTCGATCTAATTTTATCCTCAGAACGGATGCGTCGGACTCTGGTGTCGGCGCTTGTCTTCTACAGGAGAAGAACGAATGTCTCCATCCTGTATGTTATGTCAGTAGGAAGTTATTGCAGAGAGAAAGAAAGTATTCTGTGATAGAGCGTGAGTGTCTTGCCATTGTCTGGTCCGTCCAGAAATTAGGACGTTATCTCATGGGACGAGAATTTTGTATCCAGACGGACCACAAGCCACTGACATTTTTGTCGAAGAATCGTTCGTCCAGCCCACGCTTGTCTAGATGGGCATTGGCTTTACAGCCGTACACCTTCGTTATTCAACCAATTCCAGGAACCAGCAATCATATCGCCGACTACCTTAGTCGAGCCTAGGGGAAGATTTCAGGAGCTTATACATCGGAGGACAGGAACATTGACAGGATCTGTGTGAATGAGTCGACTTTAAAATATTGACATTATAAAATATATGATATGAAGAATGGTTGATAGGTTGAGTGGTTTTTGATTCTGTATTAAGTATTGTGATTAGTTAGCTATTCATGATGTGACACATATATGCATATTGCAGGCCATACGGATCCCCATATTTTTCCCTGATTTCGGTATTTTATATACTGGGGGAACTGATAGGTCATTTTTCTAGTGTAGGTATTGCTCACGCTCACTCGTTGACAGTCATCTTGATGCGATTTGAAATTAATTGCATTAATTTTTTTGGGGTGGGGGATGATGTCACGAGTGGAGTGAGCGATAGTTAATAATTACGGGGGGAAAGGAGGAGAGTAAAATTAACGCACGGAGACAGGGAAGAAAAGTCGTGCATGTCATGAGTGCGGGGTCTGAATGAGGCGAAAGCGCTGGATTACTATCACTGCAAGTTAGAAGGTCCTAGGGAGCGGATCTGTGAATAATAGCCCATCGGGCAGAGATAAAAGGAAGCAGTCGAGAAGACTAGTGAGAGTCTTTCCAGTTATGACTGGTATGTAGAATGTTGATTGATTATTATGATTGATGTATTATATTATATTCGTCTATTACCATGATGTGAATAAGTATATGTGAGGAATGTGGAAGTCCTTGATATTGAATATAGCAATGTGCGCCATGAGCGATAGATGAAAGTGAGTTCATGGATTTGTAGCGCGAGTGAGTAGTGTGTACTCCGATGGAGGTGTGTTACCGTAAGATGTGTGGTGAGTGAAAGGTGAACTAGTGTGTGTACGCTTCATGGATTGTAAGGAGAGGTGGAGTGAATAGAAATGGTAGGGTATTATACCAATGTAATGTTATTCTTGTAGGTGTCGGGGACGGGCCGCAGAGCCACCTCGATGAGCACAGGGGATAGGCCAGCATAGGGCCGGAGGCCCCACATAGGCCAGAAGTGAGGCTGTCAGTGCAGGACAGTAGAGGCACATAAAGTCGTGGCAGTCAGGCCACGGACAGGGACGTAGATATGAGAGTGAATGAGATACTATGTTGTTGCCATGTTGATAGGCTAGCGAACTGATATTATGTTGTTGCCATGTTGATGGCTATGGAAATAATAATGTGTTATTGCCCTGCGGAGGTGCTAGGGGAGTGCTAAGGTGTATGACAATAGGAAGGTGATATTGAGAGACTGCGGTGCCAGTGAATCATTAATGTACTATTAAGACCCTGAGGGGAGAGGCTGAGGCCGAAGTGCCTTTAGGAGTAACTACCGGATTGTGGATCCGAGGGAGCGTGTGTGTGAGAATAAGGCCGTTGTACGGCAGTCATTTCAATAATATAATATATGTAATTGCGCTATTATATGTACAATTATGTTTAATAAATGTGTGAGTCTGATGGATTGTTCTGTTAAGTGTTAACTTGTTTGTTCGTGATTGTTGTCCTGTCATAACTTATTACATCTCCCAGTCTGGGATTTGTGACAGTCATCACATGAGGACTTCAACAGGAACACAGAAATAAGTTTCTTGTATTGGTCACAGGGCTGCTGTATTTACAACTAGCTGGAGAACCCGGTGTATTTCGTAATAGACTCGTTACCGTGTCTTTGCCACTCTTTAAGTAAGACCAGAATTACTGATCCTGCATGCCTGAAATTTGATTCAACTGCTCAAACATTCACTAAAATATTCCTTGCTATCCTCAGAGACGTAAATTAAAAAACAAAAAATCCTCTGTAAAAAGCTACCCTATTTATCATTCATATTTGAAACTGGACATGTAAAATTTCTTGACAAGCAGTTGTCTCTTTGGGTCACCATAGTCACTCCTTTAGCGATAATAATGGTAACTGATGACTGTATTTTAGTTAGCACCCCCTCTAGCAACCCTATGGAACTCCAATGCATATGATCGACAACAATTTCACACATAGGCATGACGTGGTTCTTAAACAGATCCGCTGGTTGTGACATTGCGCCAATGTCAATTTGATATGGGGACAGACACCATTCAAGTACATGTAATCCTATCAACCCTACATAAATCCTATGGAAATCTATTTTGGAACGACGTACAGATGTTGACTGGTATCTTGTCACATAGGGGGTCTCAGAGCACTTCACATCTCTATTTCCCATAAAACACAAATACATTAGAAAAATAAAAACATGTATCACTTTTGTGCAACTATTGTCATCAGTCAACATCAACTTGATTAACATGTTCAGTGCATGTATGTCTGCTAGTTCTAGCAAGGGAAAAAAATGCGGACCCGGGTGTAGAGGGGAGCATACTTCGGGGACATCAGTGTCATATATATATAATAATAATAATAATAATAGTTCGTCCATCAGGTATGATGATGACCTTAACAACACCAGAGGAATAAAGAACAGAAATTGTTGAGAATTTCAACACATGGACAATAAAGAGAACTAAAGGACACAGAGGACAGAATGGAAAGACTGTTCTTTCATGACTTATGGCTTCTCATGTGACTGATAAGTCCTATTTTTGCCCTGCAGACCCTTCCGCATAAATGACAAGAGTGCTCCGTTGGTTCAGTACCACTGGGCCTTTTCTTGCGCCGTTCTCTTTTTTTGATAGCCTGCTGGACTCTGTCAGCTTCCCATGCTTTGCTGCCTCTGGTAAGGGCCGCCCTCCAATTTGCACGATCAAGCGAGAGCTTTTCCCACTCACTCACATCAATGGCAAAGGCCTTCAGTGATTGCTTGAGAGTGTCTTTGTAACGTCTCTTTGGGGCCCCAACATTCCTCGTTCCATTGGAGAGCTCAGAGAAGAAGATTTGCTTAGGGAGTCTGGAGTCGGGCATTCTGACAACATGTCCTGCCCAACGTAGCTGAATTTTTTTCAGGTGGCAGAAGATGCTCAATTCCTTGGCACGATTGAGGACCTCAGTGTCTGGAATTTTATCCTGCCATTTGATCCTTAGGATCTTTCTAAGGCAGGCCAGATGAAAGTGATTTAGCTTTCTGGCATGCGATTGGTACACTGTCCAGGTTTCAGCCCCATAGAGTAGGGTGGGAAGGACCACAGCATTGTACACTTTCAGCTTAGTGTCTGTGCGAATGCCGGCAACATCTCTTTCGAAGCCTGCCAAATGCAGAGCTGGCTTTGCTGATTCTTGAGAGAATTTCAGTATCAACACGAGCCGCGGAAGACAGTGTACTGCCAAGATAGGTGAAGTTCTCCGACACCTTCAGAAGACTGTCATGAACTTTGATATTTGGGGTCACAGAATACTTGTCGTCTGGAGTAGGCTGATGGAGCACTTCCGTCTTCTTTGTGCTTATTGTGAGGCCAAAGTTGTCACAGGCACTAGAGAACTTATCAACACAGTTTTGCATGCTATCCTCATCGTGTGCCAGAAGTGCACAATCATCAGCAAATAGTAGGTCACAGACTTGAGTACTTTTGGTTTTGGTTTTTGCCTGAAGTCTCCTGAGGTTGAATAGACTGCCATCAGTTCGGTACTTGATGCTTACCCCTTGAGGAGGAGAGCTAAAGGCTTCTTGTAGCATTGCAGAGAACATGATGCTGAACAGAGTTGGGGCTAAGACACAACCCTGTTTTACCCCATTTGTGACAGCAAAGGGCTCTGAAACATTGCCGTTGCTTTTGACTGCAGCTTGCATGCCATCATGAAACTGGCGCACTATTGTGATGAATTCGGGTGGACACCCAAACTTCGCCAAGATTTTCCAGAGGCCCTCACGACACACTGTGTCAAATGCTTTTGTGAGGTCAACAAATGTGATATACAGCGCTTTATTTTGTTCCATGCATATATGTTCTCATATATATATAATACAGTGCAATCCTAATATCTCGACATCAGTGGGACCGTCTGACTTGTGTCGAGTAAAGAGAAAGTCGAAATAGCAGATTAGTGGCGGAAGAGAAGAAAAAAATGGCTCAAACATCACCATAATGGAAAGTGTCCAATAAATAACTCAATTATGTCCCCTTTTCTTTTAATTATCGGTATATTGTCATCCGTTCCTCCAATATTACTGTTGTGCAGAGCACAGGCGTGGCAAAGATTTGCCGATATCGGCAAAATGCTGTAGCTATCACTAATGCGCAGTGCTTTTTTTTTTATTTTACCTCGACCTGACTGTTTCTTCAGAAGAAGTGATGAGACCGATACACACACAGTACGGCAGTTAACCGAGAGATCTAGGTCAAGGCCTAGTATCAATGGCGCACGAATGTTTTGTGGAAAAAAAAATTTACTCAGTCTGTAGTACTCCGTACATTTACTGCCGTTCGCTTATGCATGGCACTCCACATTCGCATTACTAAAGCCAAGGATCATCCTCTGTGTCCACACACCCCCTCTCCTACCCCTCCCCGCCAGTACCGCAAAAAGAAATAAAGAGAGAGTTGCGTGGGCATTTTTGGTAGAACAGTAGTAGATCTAGTGCACTTATTTTGCCTTGATCGGGAAGAAATGTGTCGATATAAGAGGAAAGAATGGAATAACACGTCGAGTTACAAGAAAATACTTAGTAGCATTAAAGAAAGAAGAGGTTGGGACTTAAAAATTGTGTCGAGTTACCCAGAATGTCGAGAAAAGCCATGTCAAGATAAGTGGATTGGACTGTATATATCATTAAAGAGTATTTTAGCCTGGCTCATGAGACAGCGACTGGCGAGAAGAGGAAACTGTCATGAATCAGTGAGGACTCACCAGCATCTTGCAGGTTTGCATAAGGATGTAAGTCATCTGGCACCACATGATCTATGTAACCTGTATCTGATCTGTTCTCTCCTGAAATGCTGGGTAACGCAGTCTCAGGTGAGTGTGATCTCAAGGTTTGTGGGTCAGCCTGTGACTTTTCCTGTGATTCCTTGGTCAAACACTGGGTGTCCATGGCATCTATAAAAGAAAAATCATGCATGAGATTGATGATAATATAGCATGAGAGTAAATCTTTCAATTTCATGAGAGGGAAAAAAAGTTAAAGTAAAATGGTCACTAAATAACTTGAAAAGAAGTATTTGGTCGGTTGAGCAGACTTTTAATAATTTGACTCATACGTCACAATGATGGAAGTCTGTGTAATACAAAATGACAATATGTGAACAATAACGTAACAATGTATTATATAACTCATAATAATAACAATAGTAATATATTTCTCTATGCCCCCCCGAGTCTTTAATATGAGTGATGTTAATGGTTATTCATGAACGTTAAAGGCTTAAAGTAAACAAGACGTGAAGTTAATTAAATTTATAAGAAAGGAGAAGAATGAATAAAATGCAAGCAAAACTACATCTGGTGAAAGAATCAAGTTTCCTTCTGTTTTGCGCTTGATCTGGTGATTCGTTTCCCTCCTGGAGGTACAGTAGTCTCTGTTTTTCCTTGTTTGTTGTAGGATTGTAATCTGAGTATTGCTCTCGGAATGCCTGTTGGCACTTCCAAAGGCGGCCCATTATTTATTTGGGGGCCCTGTTCTGGAGGTAACGGTGGTGGGACTGTTGGTGGGGATTGGGCTAACGGCATTTGTTCCTTTTCTGGAGGCAACAGTGGTGGGACTGTTGGTGGGAATTGGGCTAACGGCATTTCTTCCTTTTCTGGTGGCAGAAGCATTGGGATTGGTGGTGGCGATTGAGTAGGTGTCCTCAATTGTGGTGGGTTCCTCGCTGGCGTGCTTCTGATCCCTGTGTCATTATCGTAAGAAGTGCTGTCTGCTGGGTATTCAGCTGTTTGTGGAGGGGGTACATATTTGAATATAGTCGCCTCTTCAGGTGGAGAAGCAGGGACATAATGGCGCAGATATTTTCTGTTCCGTAAAGTAACCCTACCTGATCCGTCCATTTTCACAAGGTATTGATCGAATTGGCGCACTTCGATGATGGTCCCAGTTTTGTCCCATTTTGTGGGGTGAGGTCCAGTTTGATTCTGAATCCTAACTTTGTCTCCGACTTTAAGTGGAGGCAACCTCTTTGTGTGTTCTGTCAGTCTCTCTGCCATTTTCATGTGGCGGTTCCTTAGGGCTTCTTCCCTGGCAAGCAGAGTCTCTGTCAAGGTTGGGTGGGGCTCATATCTTCCAGGATGTATGGGTACGAAGTCCCTGATTGGTCTTCCAAAGATACACTGAGCTGGAGAGATGCCAGTTTCCTTGTCTGGGGTGTTCCTATACTGTAGCATAGCTCTGTGGAAAGCATCAGTGTCAAGGGTTCCAGAAGGGCCTGTGTTGTCCATTAGGAGACGTTTGACAGTCTTAACAGCGATCTCTGCTCTGCAATTGCTATGAGGATAGGCCACAGAGGAGGTTCTGTGGTAGACTCCCCAGTCTTTGAGGAATTGCTCAGTTTGTGAGGCTGCAAATTCTGGACCGCCATCAGACGTAAGTTCCTCACTGATACCAAAGGTAACAAAAATTTTTCTGAGGCACGTTATGAGACCACTGGCTCCTTGTTTTGCTTTGTCAACGATTGGCCAGTTGCTGTATCTGTCCACAGTGACGCAATAGTACTGACCACTGTAGTGGAAGTAATCCACACATATTGCTTGGAATGGGTATATTGGAACCTTTGGTGGGGTGGGAGGTGGATTCGGCTGTGATGGTGCATTGCGATTGCAGTGGCGGCATTTTGCTCTGATTTTCTGAATGTCAGGAGTAATGCCTGGCCAAAAGACGGACGATTCTGCTCTGGCTGTCATTGATGATATCCCTTGATGGGCAGAGTGAAGTGACTCTAAGACTTGTGGTCTGAGCGATTGGGGAATGATGATGCGATCATTATACATTACAACTCCATCCAATGTATATAAACCGTCTTTGAGGTTAAAGTATGTTTGGATTTGTGGAGGCATTTCTTTTTTTGTTGCAGGAAATCCATCGTCAATCAGATAGAGCAGTTCTCTCATTTCGTCATCGTTGATTGTTTTTGTCCTGACATCATCTCATGTAATAGTTCTAATGGTGTCTAAAGTTGATGCAGTTGCAGATATTGCCACGTCATCATCATCTTCAGGTGCTATGTCTCGAATGCTGTCTAGCAGAATGTGTGACAGTGTTGCTGTGTCATCTGGAAGTTTCAGCTGAGTAGCTTCACCAACAGGGTACCTTGACATTCCGTCTGCTGCCTTGTTGTGGATACCTGGTATGTGTACCAGTTTGAACCTGAACCTAAGAGATTTTTCTTTCAGATTTCTGAGTCTTGGGTTTGGGATACCATCAAGAGAGCGGTTCCCAAAAATTTTCTCCAGGGGCTTGTGGTCAGCTGCAATGATTAGATCCTTGCATCCCAGAACGAAATGTCTGGCTTTTTCTAGTGCGTCCACAACTGCTAACGCCTCTCCCTCTATGGGATGATATCGAGATTCTGCCGGGGTGGTGAAGCGACTCCCGACCAACGCTATTTTCCACCCGTTCTTGCAGCAGAATGGTTTGCTAGTTTTACATTGGCAGTGCTTTTGCAACAACCAAAATCCAATGCCTGACTTGCTCCAATCGGTGGCAAGGCATGTAGGGCGATTTTTGTCAAAAATTTCAACACCATGAGTGATGCCCTTGATAATGACTCTTTTTGAGGTTTCAAACAATTTGTCGTGTTCTTCATTCCATGTGAATGGGGTTTTTGAGCTGAGAAGTTCCCTAAAGGGCTGCATGATCTCTGCTGAAGCAAAAGTGTATGACACTTGATTGATTAGCCCATGCCATGATCTAAGATCAGTTAAGTTCTTCGGTGTCGGGAAATTTTCAATTGCCTCAAAGAGTTTTGGGCACGGTCTTACTGTTGTTGCGGAAATTTCGAATCCTGCAAATACAACAGTATCTGCTCCAAAAACAAATTTTCCTAGTCTCACGTCTCTATCTAGATCAGCTTTGACGTCATCCATCCAATGTAGGGGGACGGGTAATGGTGTGTGAAATGCTATGGGCTTTGCATCTGGATCTATCATAAGGTGCATAGGTGGTCCTATCATTATGGGCAGTTGTTGGTGGGTGCATACATTAAACGCAGATGAGGCATATTGCTCTTTTAAATAATTCTCTATTTTAGAGCGGTTTTCTTCAGTAAGTGGGAGGGGTAGTTCCAGCACTGATTGGATGGTGGGTGGAGGTTGACGTAGGGGATCCAGCGTGCTCGAGCATTAGGTTTAATCTCCGCGTGATCGTCACTGCTTTCAATGGGAGGGGTCTGAATCTCTCCAGCAGTTGGGAAATTTTCTGAGATTACGCCTAGGTCAGTACAGGCACTCTTACTAAGGTATAGTTTGTGGGTGTCATTCGTGAAATACACCATCTGACGGGTGCTGACCTCCTTGCCACTCTTCTCATCAACCATGGCGGTAATGTGGAGGAGTAATGCCCCAAGAATTTTTATACTCTTGTTGTTGGCTGTGCTCATGCGCATGGTGACTTTCACCAAATCCGTCTGTCAGACCTAGCTCTTGTAGGAGTTCCACACCAGCAAGGCTTGATTGGCAGCCTGTGTCTGCTATTGCTAGGTACTCAGTGGGTGCTTTTCTGATGGGTGGGTAGGGTATGTCTATGGCTTTATAGCCTGAAGGGTCGGCCTTGATCTTTACCCGCATGTAAGGCTGTGGGTCAGAATGACGCTGGATCCATTTGTGTGACTCATAGATGTGATGTCCTATGGGTGTTAATGAGATGCCATTAGTGTCAGTGGTTAGTATAATTCCATGATTTTTTGTGTTAGGATCAATAGCCTGCATGGAATCATGGACATGATCATCAAAATTATCATTATGAATAAATTGTTCATTTATGACGTCATTGAAATAATTTTCAGTAACATTGATATCAGTATGTTGATAATGCACAAAATGTTCATTCATGGCACCATTGGCATTGTCATTTTCAACAATATTCGCATCGAAACTCTCGTCAAAGTTGGTATCGTCACTTAGGGTGCACAAAAAATCAGTCTGATCTTCACACTCATTAGTTTTGTCCTTCCGATCTTTTCTCCCGTACACTTTCTCAAAATGGCCAGTTATGTTACATTTTTTGCATGTGTGTTTTGCTGCTGGACATTTTTGTTCTCTCACCTTGAACTTTTTACCATGGTAGGTTTTGTTACCACAGTAGCCGCACGGTTTTTGGGATGCCCGGTAGGCGCTGGTGGCTGCTGCTACAGCGTTATTAGTGGGTCGGGGCTCGGAGTATTGCAACCGGTGTGCGCTCCTCCTGCCACTCTCTTTTGCTTCAATGTACTTTGTTAGTTGTTCTAAGGTCATTTCCTGGTTTTGATTGCCAAGAATTTCCAGCTGGATTTCCTTTTCATAAATACCGCGGATGATGCAGTCTTTGATGAGCTGATCCATATATGACACCTCTGTTTGACACGAGTTGCAGGTGACTAGGAATTTGCACTGGGATGCGTGTCCCCTAAGACGAGCTGCAAAGTTGTGTATGGGCTCGTCTCGGTCCTGTCTCATGTTAGACAGTTCGACTCTGAGGACCATGATGTTTTCCTCCCTCACAGCTAACTTGCGGATAGCTTCGAGAACCTCCTCTTCTGGCTTGTGGCTGAGTGAGCCGCCGTTTGACCGTGTCAGATCTCGTCGAAGATGTTCATCGCAGCACTCTAGTGGTTGAATGGCCACCTCCTCCCCAAAAATTTTTGTGGCGGTTTTGTACTCGTTCCATCTGGCTTTGAAGTAATTCCACGTCTCGGTGGTGCCACTGAGGGAGATAGTAGGTCGTTTGACCTTTTCCAAATAAAAAAAAATCTACAGGAACGGAGCAATCCGACGTAGAGCTGCTCGAGTGTGCAAGGACAGAATTAGGCTATTCCCTTCCACTGGGCATTGGAACAGACTTCCATCATAAATAACTTGAAAAGAAGTATTTGGTCGGTTGAGCAGACTTTTAATAATTTGACTCATACGTCACAATGATGGAAGTCTGTGTTATACAAAATGACAATATGTGAACAATAACGTAACAATGTATTATATAACTCATAATAATAACAATAGTAATATATTTCTCTAGTCACAAATATTGTAAAACTCTAACACTCTCTAGCACTTGTGGTTCAGTTGTGATTTATTTCAGCTTATTATACAACTGTCAGGTCAGAAAAATCTGCTACTGGTAACTGTGATCTGCCATATTTTGATGAGCTGTACACTGGTGCTTGTATTAAAAAAGCTAATATTATTATAAATGACCCCCAACATCCCCTGAACAAGGAATATATAAGATCTGTAAGAAGTTTAAGGCTGTTGTCAAAGAAAACTAAAACTGAGCGCTACTTTAAATCGTTTATTCCATCATCAACTAGGATGTTACAATAATGTCGTCATCTTGATCGTAATCTGTGCAGTTGAATTATGTCCTGCGTGTCAGGTCAATGTGTTTTAGTTAGGGAAGCATATTGTGTGCACTGTTAATTTTGTTAATTTAGTTAATTTATCAGTGTGTGTGTATATATGTGTGTGTGCGCGCTATGTATCATACTTTCTGCTTCTGTAACTGTATTGTTATGTATTCAATGATCAAAACAAATTTCCTTGTACAAGGACGAATAAAATTTATCTTATCTTATCTTACCTTATGTAATCCAGTACAACCTGTTTCATGCACTGGTACGCTAGCATGGTATCAGTGGGCGTGCACCTGTCGGTGCAAACGGCCAGGGCGAAGGAGGTTTCATCTAACCCAACGGCCACATGCTAGGGCACAATGTGACCCTCAGTACTTGAGTCCTTCATATTGGCCCCCGGTAGCGGTGTGGTCATAGGCTTGTTTGCCTAAATCACAGACGAAGAATTGAGCAAACTTCCCGGACGCAGCTTCGAAGCTGGCGGCAGCAGGCCAGTGGTTGATTGATAGGGCAGATGGCAATATACCGTCACTCTGGCCTGGATATCGTGACACAGAGCATCCACCAGTATTGGTGTTCCTTGGTTTGGGTCTTTCACCCTAGTCAGTTGGGACTGCGAGGCTGTGGAGTAGCCTACAGGCAGCCGGTCAGGCAATATGACTGTCCCTCTGGCATCCTCCTGCACCTGGATACATTTCCAGTCGTCTTGACCCTGTCTTGCCACTTGGATAAGTTGTGTCCAGGCGAGAGAGTGAGTCTGATGTTTGCGCAGCTCTTTCTCACTAAAAACAAATTCTTTGCGCCAGTCTTAACACTCACCTCGTCTTCTTTCATCTTTGTCTCGTCTTCTTTCCTCTCAAAATTCCAACGGCGATGGGCGAGTGCGGTGGCAGCAGGTTTGGATAGACTGGAAGCTGTTAGCACAGACCTACACGTTGGTGGCTGTGGGCTATGGTCGCTTCATCGTCGATTGAAGTGGAGGCGTGGGGAGGCAGCACCCACAGTAGCTGAGCAGCCTTATTTAAGGATAGCACTGCTCACCTCAACTGAGGAAGGGGCTAGAAAAGGTGCCCTAAAGAACGCCCACTTCACATCACCCTGACTGGTATACCGCGACCAGTGGGGATCCCTTTTTGCGGTCGAAACAAAAAGAAATTCAGCTTACTCAGGCTAGGAGCCTGGAATATACGCACACTACAGGACAACTCAAACAACCCGGAAAGACGCACTGCACTTATTGCCGTTGAGCTCAGCAGGTACAACCTGGACATAGTGGCACTCAGTGAGACCAGACTCCCTGATAGTGGTCAACTCAAAGAGCTCAGTGGTGGATACACCTTCTTCTGGAAAGGCAAGGGTGCAGACGAACCGAGACAGCATGGTGTTGGGTTTGCAATTAAAAATGACCTTGTCAGAAACTTGCAGTCCATGCCAATTGAAATAAATGACAGGCTAATGACACTCAGGATCCCAGTTGGGAAAAGCCAGTCAGCCACCCTCATTAGCGCATATGCGCCCACCATGACAAACCCAGATGAAGCCAAAGACAAGTTCTATTCTGATCTAGAATCTGTCATATGCTCTGTCCCGGCAGCTGATAAGCTGATTCTCTTGGGGGACTTCAATGCTAGGGTTGGCTCCGAAATCTCAGCGTGGCCAAATGTTTTGGGCCCTCATGGAGTTGGTTCATGCAATAACAATGGGTTGCGCTTACTTACTTTGTGCGCTGAATTTGGCCTGTTCATTACCAACACAAATTTTAGTCTCCCCGTGAGAAACAGAACGTCATGGATGCATCCCCGCTCAAAGCATTGGCATCTCATAGACTATGTCATTGTGAGGAAGACTGACAGAAAGGATGTCCTTGTAACAAAGGCGATGTGTGGTGCCGAGTGTGGAACTGACCACAGACTCATTGTTTGCAAGCTCAGACTAACATTGAGGCGCAATAGACGCCCTCAAGGGAAAGCGCCACCTAAACGCCTAAATGTTTCAAAACTCTGCTCAGCTGAGAAACAGAGCGAGCTCTCATCAGAACTCTCCTCAAAATTGGATTGCGTGACTTTTGACCCTGAGAACATTGAACAGAGCTGGACTGACCTAAATACGACTGTACACTCTTGCGCCAGCAGCACAGTTGGTTTTCCTGTCCGCAAGCACCAGGACTGGTTCAATGATAATGATAATGAAATCAAAGTGCTCATCAAAGAAAAAAATAGTCTCATCCAAGCTCACTGCAGTGACCCCTCTTCCACAGCAAAAGCTGATGCACTGCGTGCATGTAAGGGTGTACTCCAGAAGAAGCTGAGGAAAATGAAAAATGACTGGCTTGAAGAGCGAGTAAGAGAAACTCAGAAATATGCCGACACAAACAACACTAGAAAGTTCTTTGAGAGCCTCCGAGCTGTGTTTGGACCATCCCGCTCTGGCACTACGCCACTTCTTGCGTCAGATGGTTCAACACGCATTGTTGAATTGAATGCCTTAATTCAGCGTTGGGCAGAACATTTTGGAGGTGTGCTAAATCGGCCATCAAATATAAATACTGAGTCCATTGACCGCCTCCCTCAGACTCCTATTAATGCAGCTCTTGCCAAGCCATTCACAGCAAATGAGACCCGAACTGCCACAAATCAGATGTCCTTTAACAAATCACCAGGCGTGGATTCAATTCCTGCTGAGGTGTATGCCTTCGGTGGAGAAAAGCTTATTGAAAGGTTGACCGATTTGTTCAATCATATGTTGAAAGCAGGGAAGCTGCCACAGGATTTCAAAGATGCTTCAATCATCCATCTGTACAAAAACAAAGGGGACAGCCAAGTCTGTGACAACCATCGGGGAATCTCTCTACTTTCAATTGCTGGCAAAATATTGGCAAGAATGCTTCTGAATCGCCTTCTTGATCACCTCTCGTCAAATGACTTGCTTCCCGAGAGCCAATGTGGCTTTCGTAAAGAGAGGGGAACGGCGGATATGATTTTTGCTGCCAGACAGATTCAGGAAAAATGCATGGAACAAAATAAAGCGCTGTATATCACATTTGTTGACCTCACAAAAGCTTTTGACACAGTGTGTCGTGAAGGCCTCTGGAAAATCTTGGCGAAGTTTGGGTGTCCACCCGAATTCATCACAATAGTGCGCCAGTTTCATGATGGCATGCAAGCTGCAGTCAAAAGCAACGGCAGTGTTTCAGAGCCCTTTGCTGTCACAAATGGGGTAAAACAGGGTTGTGTCTTAGCCCCAACTCTGTTCAGCATCATGTTCTCTGCAATGCTACAAGAAGCCTTTAGCTCTCCTCCTCAAGGGGTAAGCATCAAGTACCGAACTGATGGCAGTCTATTCAACCTCAGGAGACTTCAGGCAAAAACCAAAACCAAAAGTACTCAAGTCTGTGACCTACTATTTGCTGATGATTGTGCACTTCTGGCACACGATGAGGATAGCATGCAAAACTGTGTTGATAAGTTCTCTAGTGCCTGTGACAACTTTGGCCTCACAATAAGCACAAAGAAGACGGAAGTGCTCCATCAGCCTACTCCAGACGACAAGTATCCTGTGACCCCAAATATCAAAGTCCATGACAGTCTTCTGAAGGTGTCGGAGAACTTCACCTATCTTGGCAGTACACTGTCTTCCGCGGCTCGTGTTGATACTGAAATTCTCTCAAGAATCAGCAAAGCCAGCTCTGCATTTGGCAGGCTTCGAAAGAGAGTATGGGATGTCGCCGGAATTCGCACAGACACTAAGCTGAAAGTGTACAATGCTGTGGTCCTTCCCACCCTACTCTATGGGGCTGAAACCTGGACAGTGTACCAATCGCATGCCAGAAAGCTAAATCACTTTCATCTGGCCTGCCTTAGAAAGATCCTAAGGATCAAATGGCAGGATAAAATTCCAGACACTGAGGTCCTCAATCGTGCCAAGGAATTGAGCATCTTCTGCCACCTGAAAAAAATTCAGCTACGTTGGGCAGGACATGTTGTCAGAATGCCCGACTCCAGACTCCCTAAGCAAATCTTCTTCTCTGAGCTCTCCAATGGAACGAGGAATGTTGGGGCCCCAAAGAGACGTTACAAAGACACTCTCAAGCAATCACTGAAGGCCTTTGCCATTGATGTGAGTGAGTGGGAAAAGCTCTCGCTTGATCGTGCAAATTGGAGGGCGGCCCTTACCAGAGGCAGCAAAGCATGGGAAGCTGACAGAGTCCAGCAGGCTATCAATAAAAGAGAACGGCGCAAGAAAAGGCCCAGTGGTACTGAACCAACGGAGCACTCTTGTCATTTATGCGGAAGGGTCTGCAGGGCAAAAATAGGACTTATCAGTCACATGAGAAGCCATAAGTCATGAAAGAACAGTCTTTCCATTCTGTCCTCTGTGTCCTTTAGTTCTCTTTATTGTCCATGTGTTGAAATTCTCAACAATTTCTGTTCTTTATTCCTCTGGTGTTGTTAAGGTCATCATCATACCTGATGGACGAACTATTATTATACAACTGATTTTATTCAGTCTACAACAATTTCGTCAGCCAATTCAGGTGTAATTTTCTAAGAATCATCCGTCTACCTTCACTGATTTTGGTTGCTTGATGATTTGGAAGTAGGCAAGTAAATTTATTGATATTCTTACGAAATTAATTGCTTGTATTTTATCATCACAAACTGTGGAATGTTACATGTTCAATCTCTATATAGCTGTCATTCCAAAGAGCACATATAAATAATATAAAACTGAAAGACTGACCATGTGAGGCTGGCACATTAGAGTTCAGCAGTTCTGTATCTGGGTACACATAATCTGACAACACATGTACAGGATCTATGTAATCATCATCTGATCTATCCTTGTGTAGAGTGGTGGGTAACAGGGTGTCAGGTGGATGCGTTCTCATGGTCAGTGGTTCACTTGGTGACAGTTCCTCTGACCTGCTGGTCAAACTTCCGGTGCTCAATCCAGCTGTTTGATATATAGATATGTGGTTTGTTACGTACAGCTTACATGCAAGTCTTTAGAGAAACACAAGAGATTCAACATGTGGATAGCATTAATAATTTCTCCATTCCAGTCATGGCATCATTCTAATGTAGATCCACTGGTTAGGACATCATGCTCCACTGGTTTGATGTAGGAAATCTGAACCTACCAAATCAACTCTACCGATATCATATACAAATCTACATGGGGAAACTGGATGGGGAATGCTGTCTAAGCTAACATTCCATGTAAACAGCGAACTTGACTAGGAAAGTACTGAAAAGACCAACCATGTTTGCTTGACGCAAGAAAGTCTTTTAGTTCTTGGTCTTGGAGATCTAGGTTGGGATACGGGCACTCTGTAGGATCTATGTAATCTGTATCAGATCTGTTCTCCTGTGGAATCCTGGGTAATGGAATCTCTTGTGGGTGTGACCTCGAGGTCAGTGAGTCAGCCGGTGATATTTCTAGTGATTTATTGGTCAAACGCTGGGTGACCGTGGCATCTGTAGAAGTAGAAACATGCATAAGGTAGATGACAATATAGCATGACAGTAAATCTTTCAATCCTACACGAAGGAAAAAAAGTTAAAATAAAATGGTCACAAATACTGTAAAACTCTGCCTAGCCAGCAATCTTAGGGAAATCCGACACTTACGACTGATGTCAAGTTTGCACACACGAATGACATTCTTTCGTAAATCCACTGATTAATGCAACGCTTTGGTGTTGGTTTGATGCGGGGAAACCACCCCTTTGGTCATATCACGAATCTTACAGAAATCTATGTTTTTAACTGACAAAGGGTCGTTGGTTGCGCAAACACTCTCTGTCGTCGCTAAATTGTGATTTATTTCAGCTTGTTATAGAGCTGATTTCAAGTGTAATTTTCTTCGAATCATCCGTCCACCTTCACTGATTTTGGTTGTTTGAATGATTTGGAAATTATAGACAGCCAACTTTATTGATATTCTTGTGAAATTAATCGTTTGCATTTTGTCAGTCACAAACTGTGGAATGTTAACCCTCACGCTGCACAGGGCGTCAAATGTGGGTATCGACTTCCCAAGCGTTCACTCCGAACGCGCTGGTTTAGTCAGCAAG
Source organism: Onchidella celtica (assembly GCA_963931925.1). Classification (NCBI taxonomy): domain Eukaryota; kingdom Metazoa; phylum Mollusca; class Gastropoda; order Systellommatophora; family Onchidiidae; genus Onchidella; species Onchidella celtica. Next base: position 74,451,215 of record OZ007570.1, on the reverse strand, counting down.
GCCAAGCTGACCGCGCAAGCCATATTTTCACGTGTCGGGTCACTGATCTTTTTGAGATGTAACCACGGTCTTATTGTTCACTGTATTTCTTCTAAATCAAAGGCACTATGACATGGACATGTTAACCAGTGAACCACTGGTCGGAATCACAAAAGCTAAGGTTTCAAAAGCTCTCCCCACACTATCAAAAGATGAAATATCGACATGCACACTGTTGCTCAACAAATTTGCAATATTATCTCATTTTCTGACAAGCTGACCACCATCTGGAGTTGTCTGTATCTAAGAACCAATCAGAAACAAGCTCTGAAATGATCTTTGTCCCAAATACCCACATTGGTTTATTAGTATGTGTCAATCAGGATGAAACCATTTGTGTAGGGCTGGGAAGGGCGCGGCTAGTTATCATGCTTCATTCTCACGAAAACTACAGCTGTCAGTTTGGTATCATAAGTCAGATCATTTGTTAGAGACTGACAGACTAAGATTTTGCTGGTTAATTCATTATCAAGCTTGATAAGGCATAGCAGCGAATGTTTTCAAACCGATCAAATACAAACCGAACCACGTGGACAGCGGTAGTGTGGGCATCGTACATCGGCAAGGGTCAGTGACCCCAGATAAGATTCTCCGTGAGTAAGTCACTGACCGGACAGCGGGCTTTAAGCCGTAGAAGCTATCGTTCCAAAAAGCAGATATGAAAAATACAAAACTGAAAACACTGACTCTGTGAGGCTGGCACATTAGAGTTCAGCAGTTCTGTATCTGGGTACACATAATCTGACAACACGTGTACAGGATCTATGTAATCATTATCCAGTCGATCCTCACGTGAAATGGTGGGTAACAAGGTGTCAGGTGGATCTGTTCTCATAGTCAGTGGGTCAGTTGGTGACATTTCCTGTGACCCGCTGATCAAATTCTCTGCGTCCATTCCAGCTGTAACATGCAAAGACACGTGGTTTGTGACACTACAGTTTACATAGAAGTCTTTAGAGAAACACAAGAAATTCAAATGTACAGAAAATTACTAATTTCTCAGTTGAAGTCAAATTTTCTTTTGGGTGTGACACTGTTCTAATGCAGATCTGCTAGCCTAGGCTATCATTCCACATGAGAGCAAACAGGACCAGCAAAGTAATGAAAAGACCAACCATGTTTGTTTGACACAACAAAGTGTGGTAGCTCTGGGTCTTGGAGATCTAGATAGGGATACGAGTCTTCTGTAGGATCTATATAATCTGCATCAGATCTGTTCTCCTGTGGAATGCTGGGTAACGGAGTCTCTTGACGATCTGATCTCAGGCACAGTGGGGCAGCTGATATTTCAAGCAATGCATCAGTAGAGACAGTTATAGAACTCTCTGAATTAGATGATGCTGTGAAAAAAAAATTAATAACGTCAAGGATCCCTGGGAATGAAAAAAAGAATTTGATGTTTCTGATTCAGCCATACCACGGACTAAGACAGCTGACAGTGACTGATCTATCACTCCGGGTCACTAAGACATTTTAACATTACTGTGAGCTCATTTCATTTTCATTGTGCCAAACAGAAAGTGCCTTATCATTTGGCTTTGTGATTTTTGTGTGAAGGAATATATAGTGGCTGTAGGAATTCAATCCAGTCAAGAACCAGCTCAGATGTTAAAGCTAAAGTATCATATTTTTGTTCAATTTATCAGTTTTGGATAACAGTGCAATCTGTAAATGCTCCAGGATTATAACACCAGTTACATAAAATCTTACAATTCCTCTTGACAATTCTCTTGTCTGGCCAGTCTCTGCACTGTCTACTATAAAGACTCTTCAAGGCATTCGTGTCAGCTGGTAGACACATTGAAATTTAATCATCCCAAATACTACCGTTAAGGGTATACGACAAAACGAAAAAAAGAATGATTTCAGGGACAATTAACTTTAGTATGACTTAGTAGTGCTGATACAGATGATACAGATATTATCTCATGCGAATATGATTATGAACGAGTCGCAAAACCTATCCATGGTTTTCACCCAAGTTCATTAAAGAAATGTGGTTTGCAAGGACAAATGAAATCACCAGGACCCATTTTATTATTTTGTGTTATGCTCTACAAGAATAATGTTCAAAGTTGAGCTATACCATTTACATGCTATTTGTCATGACCTAACATTTCTAGCCTTTCCACTTCCTATTTTACAGAAAGGTTCCATTTTCCAGTGCTTGATGGCCTCCAGGAGTTTGCAAAATTCTTTTACAAGGGCTGGCTGCATGCGCTGGTGATGAACAAAGCTAGGACAGAATCCATCAAAACTTACTACTTTCAGATAGCCTGCTGGAATCCTGGAGATCCACAAGCTCAACATCCACATTATTGTAACCATCTCTCTCCTTCAGTCTGAGCTTTCTCATTCTGTACCGGTACAGCCAGTAACTGACAGCGACAATGACCAGGAGAGCTGCCACACCACACGCCACCCCTGCGCACAGGTACGGCCACATGGGCTCCTCTAAAGAGAAGATGAGAGAATTTAATATGAACCAAAAATGAATATATTTGAAACAATACTGATGTCTGAGTCAGAATTTTTATTTATCTCAGATGGAAAATGTTGCCTTGGTCGAGCAAAAACAATATAACGCATAGTGTCCATGACCTTGGCATCATCAGTACATAGATTGATACTTGAGATTAACATATTTCTCTCTCTCTCTCTCTATCTTATCACACATAAGACTTTCAGGATTCTAGCCACAATCACTGATGATAATAATCTGTTGACAGAGCTTAGAAGGAAGTCTGTAATAACTCGTGACGAAGTGGAAGTAAGGACCTGTCAGTTCTTATAATCATGTATGATCACTGACATTCATTTACAGAACATAAAACTGGATAGAACAGTAAAAAAAAAAGGCTACAAATTTGGAAAAACTCAATAAAATCATTGTAATATCAAACAAGAGTGTTTCCACACTGACCCTAATACTTCACACAATTCAACTACCAGCCCATAGAGACTACTCCTTTACCATGCTACAATCACTAGACAGTTTCAAACACGGTCAAGGAAATAAACCAAAGTTTAACATACCAGAGACATGGTTAGGGTATAATGAGTTTTCTAAGGCTGACTACAAAAAAAAAATAACAAAACAATTTGAACAAAAGTTAGAGTAGCTGTTAGATCAGATCGCTATTCTGTCCTGTCCTCCGTGTTGAATCTTTGCTTTTGTGTGTGAAATTGTGACAGAATCTGTAAAACCCTTTGAGGTAAATAATACAAACCCAGCTTATGAAACAACATTTATCCAATTGCCAATAGTTGTAAACAATACTTAAATAAGTTAAATGTCTCCGTCCATCACAATTACCTGATTTGGACCCCTCTCTTCTAACATGAAATGTGAACTCCTTAGTGCTGCCATCAGAACTTTCTATACTGAGAACGTATGTGTTGAAGCTCGGTTTTTTCTCGTCAAGAATAGTAATGTCCACCTGGGTGAAAGGTGGCGTCAGACTTGTCAAGGTCACAATGTACTGGCTATTGTTGACTTCCTGCACTGTGTCCAGGACTTTATGTAATGTAAGGTCAGTTGGTGGTGGATACCCAGAGATCTCAATAGTGACCTTCGTGTCTTCATCAGGTCCAAAGACATAAGTGGGGGATGTCTCAACCAGTGTTTCATCCTTCAGCCTTTGAGGACCTGAGAGAATAAAAACAAACAACTACTAATAATGCATCCTACATTTGCATACGACTGCACAAACTTCTTGTCTGGTTTTCAGATAACAGACACAAAACAAATCTGGTCCCTGTCCAGCTCAATTCCCACACTTACTTTCCTGCTTTCCAATTCAATTTGAAGAAAAACATTTCCATTCTCTAAAAAAATTGTCCACATTTCCCATGATGTTCTTGTTTTGTGCAAGGATCAGTAAAGAATAGTCGTGATTAGCAGGCAGCTGTAAGTGGAATGTTTTGTCCTGTTACCACTGATGACATCTACATGGCCACAAATCACACTGCGAAACAACAGGACTGCTGTTCAACAGGAGCAAGGTTAGCACATTCAGGTCTAAGCTGTAAGTCAGAATGTCATATGTTCAAATCATCAGGCTCTGAATGTTTTTTCCTTAAAATCAAAATAAAATAGAAAAAGCTTACATGACCGTGTGATAGCTCAGAAAGTCAAACAGCTGCAGAAGAAAAAGAACACTCACATTTAACATTTAAATCTACTGCTTTCTGAAACTGTTCCAAAGCTGTCTTGTTTCCCCTCACACCTTTACATCTGTACCTGCCAGCGTCCAGGCAGGTCACATTGGTCAATAACCACTCCTGCGGGTCAGTTTCATTCAATTGTTCCTGCGGCTGAGCCCGCTCACTGCCCACTAGAACTGCTTGCTCAGGAATGCCATCATCATCAAAGACCTGACATTTAAAAGTCACAGCATCTCCTTTCTCAACCACCACTGACTGCGAGTCATTGACGGTGAAAACTATAAAAGAAAAATATTATTATTAGACAAAGATAAAAAAAATCCAACAATTTGAATAGCATCTTAGGCCCTTATTCTTTTCATGCACAGAAACCAACTGGTACACTAATAAATACCTCGATCACTTCATCGGAATATTAGGCCTAGTTCAGGCAAAAGCATTTACCAAGCCCACCTCTCTGTCATCAACTCATTCTTCCTAGCCATTAGATTGACCTATCCATTCATCTGACTGTCCACCTATTGATATGGTTACCTGTCTTTAAGTTGTCTTAACGTCGATTTAGACTTGATCTAGATCTAGATCTAGACTAGATCATGGATCTAGATCTACTTACTCACAGCTTTATCATATGAAATGTGTTAAAAATGTTGATTTTGTTATCATCAAATGAAAACGTTGACAAATCTCATATTGTGCCGTGGTGTTATTCAGCGATCATACCAAAAATGCCATGGTTTGTCAAGTCTCTCGTTAATCGGATAGATTTTGACCTGAATGCACCACTAAATTCCACGTAAACCGTTCGCACCTGACATCCTCTCTCCGTTCTTTCATGACACGCCTAGGCCTAAGCCAAAATAAGTTTTCAAACATCTTATACTGCATGTTTTTCCACACCCCACTGCATTAGTTATAGACTTATAGTAGACCTAGATCTAGATCTAGATTCTAGACTAGATCTAGTCTAGTATTGTAATAAGTAATACATATTTAAATAGGGGTGCAATTCGGCAAGGCGCATGGCATCGTTCTATCATTCAATCAGTTAGGTGCATTCCTTTGCTGGAAGGAATTCCGTACGAGATCCGCACTGTTGCCGACAAAGCGCCAAAGACCAGAAACTAACACAACTACCCCAGCCCCTTTTCGCCTGAGTAGTCAATCTGTCTACCGCCCATTGATACAAACTGACTAGACCCTCACGCCCCCAACATTGCTTTTTTTCCAATGACAATTGGATAAACTAACATTAATAAGTACCGAAAAAATATAGATCTATAGGGTTTTTTATCAAAAAGTGCGGATCTCGTAAGGAATTCCTCCCCCTTTGCTTCTCTGTTCTTCCTACAATGTCAAGCATACAATCCAACGACCAATACTATCAATCTTGATGCCTGCCTTTGCCTATTGGCCCGTACACTGAGCATTGGAAAACACAACAGCCGGGCCTGACGAGACTAGGTCTGGAGACATGGCCAGGTTTTTCCAAGTGTACAGTACGGCGTTGCCGGTGAGGATTTTCAAAAATCCCAAGGTGAGGTACAAAATCCCAAGATTTTTTTTCGACACTAGACAAGGTGGTCTAGAGGCAAGGTGCTCGCCTCTCATGCCAAGGGTCCCGGGTTTAGAACCCGGGCAGTGCAGGCATGTTGGAAAGTGGATTTTTCTCATATTTTCAAGTCCCTGGTCCTATTGGGGGGTAGGATCGAGTAGTTCTTGGAAATTGGATTTTTCTCATATTTTCAAGTCCCTGGTCCTATTGGGGGGTAGGATCGAGTACCTAGTCTTCTCGGATAAGGACGAAAAAATTCGGAGGGCCCGTGTGCACGTTGCGCACGTTAAAGATACCTTGGCAGTTGGAAATCGTAAAGAGCAGGCCGAAAGGCCGCTGCCCGGGCAAAATTGAAATTAATAGATTAAAATTTATCCATATCATCTCCCCCCCCCCCCCCCCCCGCCAGAACAAGAAATAATAAAACAAGGAAAGTGAGGTGTAAATGCCAAGGGCAGCGAATCTCCTAAAATAAAGACCTCAAATCGACACAAAAAAAAATACATTTGAAATTAACAATTTCTTAAAACTTTGAGCAATGGCAGCAATTAGCTCGTGGACGACGCCAAAAAATCCTCATAAACAAGAAAACTCAAACTTTGACCCATTGGCTTTTTTTACCTTTTCAGTGACGCTCGGCATTATGAGAGGAAGAGCAATTTTGTGACTTTTTATCAAAGAAATTATAAGAAATACACAAAAGCACGAACAATCCCAAGATCTTGAAAAAAAAATCCCAAGATCCCAAGGTAACTCACAAAATCCCAAGATCTTGGGAAACATCGCAACTTCGATAAAACGTCGAAGGATTGCATACATTTTTAGTCATTCATTTTGTTTGCATGTCTCCAAGCAAGCTAGGCAATGATAACAAGGGCAGTGGACCACATGTATTTTTTTTTTTTTCGTGCAATGGAAATCGAATTGTATGTTAGCATGATAGTAACATGGCGATCTTATGCATTGGTTGCATAAGTGGGACTGTGTTAAGCAAATTACATACAATATTGTCTATTCTTCATCGTGATGAGGGGATTGCATGAGAAATCTGTAGCACCTCCGTTCTTGTCACCGTGTCTGTCCTATCGAAAATTGTTTTTTCTATTCTCCTGCCTTAAAGTGTGTGTTAAAATCGTGTAGAGTCATTTTCAGCTTAGGTTGTCGTATCGATACTCTCAGCCACTTACAAGGCACTGGAATCCTCCAGTCCAGATGAAAGTATCGGCGCATGATCACTTTGGTTGACCAATGGTAGAGCGGCACCACTATTTTGCAACTGATGTTGACATACCCAGCTTTATAACCAGTGCTCACTGCATGCCCAAAAGGTGCCTTGCGCTGAGGAAAATGAGTTCTTTTTTTAATGTAAATTACACGAAACACGTAGTCTTTCAGGATGCTGCACTGAAAAAATTGTTAAACAGAGGCCCGCTGTTCATAGAAAGTAAACTGCAGCAGAGGCATGCCGTTAAGAACCCTCTGGCCTTCCGTTCTGCGAACATTCATGAATGTAAGTATTTCCACATTTAGAAGAGCAAGTTGAGTTCCCGTCAGGTACGATAAATTTAAGCTTTGTTCTGGATAAGACACAATAGAATTGACAAATAACATGATTGTTACTTTATTATCATCATTCACTATTATTATTATTATCACTGAAACTGCTTTATTGAGGATTGTTAATGATTTGTTTGGATTACTGGACAGGGGCTTGGTTTCGTGTTTAAACATTCTTGATCTATCAGCTGCCTTCGACACTATAGATCATGAAATTATTCTTTGCAGATTAGAAGCAACCTATGGGATCTCTGGTATAGCTCTGAAATGGTTCAGGTCCTATCTATGTGACCGAAAACAAATTGTTGTAACAGATAACATAAAATCAAAAGAATACATACTGCCATATGGTGTTCCACAAGGCTCAGTTTTAGGTCCCACTCTCTTTATTATGTACATTGGGCCCCTGTCTAATATTTTTAAAGATCATGGTTTTTATTACCATCAGTATGCTGATGATGTCCAACTATATCACCCTGGTACGACTTTAGGTCATGTTGACAATGTTATAAAAGATAGTGAAAAGTGTAATATGGACACAAAAGAATGGATGAACCAAAACAAACTAAAGCTAAATGAAGACAAAACAGAAGTTATGATTATTGGAAAGAAAAGACAAATTACTGCAATTAAAAATGTAAAATTAAATCTTGGTGAAAGCACTGTAGCAAACGTGAATAAAGTTAAAAACTTAGGCACAATTTTAGAATCAGATCTCAGCATGGAAAATCAAATAAGTTCATTATGTCGATCATTAATGTTTCAATTAAAAAACATCAGCTCTATTCGTCCATTCATATCCCAAGAGGCAACTCGAATACTTATCACTTCACTTATGTTTTCAAAGCTTGATTATTGTAACTCTCTGCTCTTTGGAATTCCGAGCAACAAAATAAAACGCCTTCAGATAATTCAGAATAATGCAGCTAGACTGATTTTTAGAAAATCAAAAAGAGAATCTGCCTCAAGCCTAAGGCTACGTTCACGCTAAACCCGGCAAATTGCCGTCAGCCAGTTGCCGTCGGCAACTTGCCGCCACCATTGTTCACGGTAGAGCCCGAAGTTGCTGTCGGGCGAATTGCTGCCACACTACTTTGTAAACAAAGATGGCGCTTTCCAGGCGGAAGAGACGCATATTGCTGTGGTGGATTTTACAAAACAGATTATTGAAACGGAATTCTCGAAAATATGGTGTTCACCCAATTCACCGCAATCGCAGAGTGCATGGAGAATACCATCATTTGATTCCGCAAGTGATGAACGATACCCAGAAATGTGTAGAATACATACGGATACGACCAGAGACTTTTCAAGATCTGCTTAACCAATGCCGTGAAGATTTGATAAGCAGTCTACAAATTTTCAAATGCCTATTTCGCCAGCGGAGCGCTTGGTTGTAACACTGAGGTAAGTATTTAGCTGTAAATAACAGTTACATGAATGAGAGAAAGAAGAGGGGGAGAGGGTGGCGAGAGAGAGAGAGAAAGAGAGAGAGATAGAGAAAGAGAGAGAGAGAGAGAGGGAGGGAGGGAGGGGTGGGAGAGAAAGAGAGAGAGAGAAGGGTTATATGTCAATCCAATACATGCATGAACACACACACACACACGCACACGCGCGCGCACGTTCGCACACACACACAGAAAGAGAGACAGAAAGAGAGAGAGAAAGAGAGAGAGGGTGCGCAAAGAAATTAATTGATACGTACATGACAAATGTTATTTGTTTCCTTTAATTGCTCAATATTTGAAGATTACATTGAGTAGTATTTAGCCTAGCTGACTTGAAATGACTAGAATTGTTATCTAGACTGGAATTGACTAGAATTGTTATTCATTTTCATGATCCACTTTCTGCTATTGATTATCAGTTTGTCTTCATCCATTTTGCCGCGAATCTGTATAGTGCTTTCCCGCGAATCAAGTGCATTCACTCTGTCGGTATGGTCGGAAATTACTTCCCTTGGACCAGCCAGCCGTTTTTTTTGTGTACACGAGGCAAAACAAATAGCCGGCTGACGGCGGCTGACGGCTGCTGGCTGGCAGCGTGAACGTGCATCGCCGGCTTTCATGGCGGGAAAGAAGAAAAGGGCATGACCACAGATTCCAACCAGTTGCCGGCGGCTGCTGACGGCTGCCGCCGGCAACTTGCCGGGTTTAGCGTGAACGTACCCTTATTGACCAACTTCACTGGCTTACTGTTGAAAACAGAATAAAATTTAAAGCTGCAGTTTTGGTTTACAAATGTCTTGAAGGTTCAGCTCCCTCCTATCTTTCGGAACTTTTGAAAAAACATGAGTCTGATAGAGTTTTAAGATCTACTACAGAAAACAAACTGGTTGTTCCCAGGTGTAAATCATCAAATTATGGAGAAAGAGCTTTTAGTTGTTTTGGTCCCTGTGTGTGGAATTCTTTACCACAAGAGGTTCGAAATTCTGCCTCTCTAAACATATTTAAAAAAAAGGTTAAAAACATTTCTTTTTAAAAACTGAATTTTATAGCTTGCAATGTGGATGTATAAAACTAGTTTGTCTGTGTGTGTGTAAGTTTATTTGAATGTGCTTTTATGATTTTTTACTGTGTACAGCGCCTAGAGCTTTTAATGTTTTAGTCCTGGCGCTATATAAATGTATATATTATTATTATTATTATTATCATTTACCGTACTCATTAATTTATTTACTTGTTGTCACACAAAAGGAGATGTTCAGAATCTCAGACTAATTATGTTTTTTGATAAGCACTTTTAACCATACTTTTCAGCATTGTTTCCCTGTATGAAGAAGGGTGGACGGCGTGCAAGGCGGGGGGAGGGGGGGGGGGGGGGGGAGACTGATATTGTGTATTGTGTCAGGATTTAGCTCCCTTTGTCAGGTTTGTAAGTGAGAAAATGTCGAGGTGGACACAGGTAAAATTAATAATAATATGATCGTGGGAAGAACGGGCAAGATCTTATCAATTTCAGCAGAATTACTGAGCAAGTTCGTGGCCAACAAAGGTGTATTTACCCCACCGTCCAATTCCGCCTCACATCTCAGGTCACGTGATGTTTTCCTGGAAGAGTTAGAGGAACAAGACGTGCTCAGCTCAATTTCTTGGGTTTGGTTGTGGAAAACCATGGAGGGCTCGGTGCATTCAAAACTGGGAAGATCTGATTAAACAAACAAAAAAATATCGCAGAAAAAGGATATTGTCTCATTGTTGACATGTTTTTTGCTGAAAATTCTCAAAACGTCTTTATGCAGATCATGAACCAATCACAAATATGAGACATTTGAGTTGAAATTTGAATGAATTTTAACGGTCAAATCTGAACTTGACTGACTTATAACGAGGCCGTCCACTCAGCTGAATGAGTCAAGACCGCCCACTCAGCTGAATGTGTCAAGGCTGTCCACCCAGCTGAATGAGTCAAGACCGTCCACCCAGCTGAATGAATCAAGGCCGTTCACTCAGCTGCATGAGTCAAGGCCATTCACCCAGCTGAATGAGTCAAGGCCGTCCACCCAGCTGAATGAGTCAAGGCCGTCCACCCAGCTGAATGAGTCAAGGCCGCCCACTCAGCTGAATGAGTCAAGGCCGTCCACCCAGCTGAATGAGTCAAGACCGCCCACTCAGATGAATGAGTCAAGGCCGTCCATCCAGCTGAATGAGTCAAGGCCGTCCACCCAGCTGAATGAGTCAAGGCCACCCACTCAGCTGAATGAGTCAAGGCCGTCCACCCAGCTGAATGAGTCAAGACCGCCCACTCAGATGAATGAGTCAAGGCCGTCCACCCAGCTGAATGAGTCAAGGCCGTTCACCCAGCTGAATGAGTCAAGGCCGTTCACTCAGCTGAATGAGTCATGGCCGTCTACCCAGCTGAATGAGTCAAGACCGCCCATTCAGCTGAATGAGTCAAGGCCGCCCAACCAGCTGAATGAGTCAAGAGCGTCCATCCCAGCTGAATGAGTACTCAACCAATGAGATGTGACAGAGCCCGACTTTGGGCTCGACTTGATGGTTTCATTTATTTTACTTAAGGTCGCATTGTTCGAAATTTAGAATGATTTTTTTTCTTCTGAAATCTTTACAGTCTCTTTTAATAATGCCCCCAGTTGTTTACCTTTCACTAGAAAGAAATGCTGGCCTTGTCTCTGACACTTGTCTTGGAAGAACAAATGAGTCTCCCTGCCTATCTGATCATTCCAGTCTTGAGCATGGACAGACAGAGAGCTAGAGTAGGAAGAAGATTCTGCAATGGCATCCAAGTCTTCATTTCGCCATGTCCAATTGGCCATTAAAGGATAATCCGGAAACATGATGGCCGTTTTCGTCTGGCTGTACATGGGTACCAACCGCTGTCCAGAATGGTGAATCCGGGTGGTGAAAACGTTAAAGGCGGTCACTAGCTGACTTAAGTCATTTGCATGATCTGAAATATGGAGGTCAGGCCTGAGACTGAGAAAGATTAGTTTTCTGTTTACCTGGAAGAGTTGCAAGTGAAGGCTGGATTGGCAAATGTCGTGATAAAACTGACATGCAAACTCACCCTCCTCTCACATTTCCAAAGAAACGTTTTGCTCCCATCCAGTTGAATGTTCACAGCTATCGCCGAGCTCTGAGACTTCTCCGCAGATTTAAAATAAAGTTAATGGGTTTACTTGTTCTAAAAACAATTTTCTTTTCGGGGTGTGTTTTTCTGGCCTAGGTTACCCTTCAGTTTTTCCATTTTTAAGCAACTTCTTTTATTTCTTTTCACAGAACTCCGATTTATTACCTGACCTCTCAGAATATTTATTTTGCTATTTTTGAGCTAAATGTGGCCAGATTTTGTCACAAAAACTGTGAAATTTACCCAGGCAATTTGTGGAAAAAATAAAATAGTGCCACATTAACTTGCCAAATTCCATGAACCTATGTATATGTAACAATAGGAGGAATTTCCAGCAACATTTTGAGCCTTCATTTTGTCTGAAACTTGAAATTAATTGACGAAAATTTTAAACAAATTCAAACGTAAAAACATAACTGCAGAGCGTTTTTTCCAACACTGGGTAAGTCAAATTTTACACAAGTTATGGCCCCGTTCGAATAACCATTCAAAATGAATGTAAGAAGCGGTGTATGTGTTCAGTTAACACTTGCTGTGTCCCGTCTTTATCTCGGGGTAAGGACGGGATACAGCAAGCTTTAACTGAACTCGTACACAGCGTCTTAAACTAATTTTGAATAGCTATCCGGAAATGGCCATAACTGATGCAAAATTTGACTTACCCAGTGTTGGAAAAACCCTTTTCAGTAATCATTGAACAGACTTGCGTAGTCCTGAATTTCAAATACGGAAATATGACAAAAGTAATCATATCCATATAAGGACAGTCCAGGAAGGTGATGGAGGAAATGACCTTGATGCCCAAAACTTACCTAGCGGTTCATAGTCTTGCAACACTTCTATCAGTGAGGATGACCTGGGGCTGGACATATTGGAGGACTGACCGACCCAAGTGATGCGGTGTGAGTGGTGAGTTGACCCTGCAGGCTCAGCCGTGATGTTGAAGACGAGATGGTACAAACTGCCCTGTTGATGGCGGCAGTAGCAACTGCCTGGTGTCTCCCCATGACATCCGTCACGCTCAATATTGAGGATACAGAGTGGGATACCTGGCTGGACGCTCTGTGACCGAGGACGCTCGAGTGTTACAAATTAATCTTAACTGAGAACTATTGAACTGATGGGTGCTGGAGCTGTGTACCTAGGTCAGTGAAGGCTTGAGATGGAGAAAGAGGGGAACAGAAAGAGAGAGAGAGAGAGAAAGAGAGAGAGAGAGAGAAAGAGAGAGAAAGAGAGAGAGAGAGAGAGAGAGAGACGTGCTGACCTGCCTCATGCACGATGAAGAGAGTATACATTTGTGGACTGGGAGATGGGGAGTGAGAGGTCAATGATGAATGTCGACAACCACATTGTCGCCGTTCAAATGAGACTATTCTTTTTTGTGTGTGCATTTCAAAAATTCAACACAGAAACATTATAATGAAATTCATAAAATCTTGAGTATAATCAAGCCTTCTCGGCGCTGATGGCTGAACTATTTTGTTTTTGGAAAATTAATTTTGCAGTATGCTTGCAGCATTAATTTCACTATCTGTCAAGTTGATGGCCTTTCTCCAGTCAAACAGAGTATCGAATACGATATCGAGCTACTTTGCCAGGTCCTCGCTGGAGTTTAGCCAGGGAAATAAATGTTCAGTGACCAAAGGTGTGGGAAAAGATTTCAGCTTGGCACATGGCAGAAACTGATTTTAGTTCCCCGAAGCGCTGTTCTCATCACAATAAACAATACCATGACACCATCAGCAAAAGTCCACAAGAAACATTACCCTCCCCTCCTCGCCCCCTAATGTCCATGATCCACTGCTCCATATGTGGAACACTTCATGAAATGTCCAGATTCCTTTATGCTAATTCATAATTCATAATTGTCTCGATAAATATTCATTTTTTCTATTATTTGAGCGTTTTAAATTAGTTTTATGGTGCTGTTACTAATGTTTGGCCAAGGCGGCCGATGTTTGGTCAATGCAGGGTTAACGGTTGTTTCAGTTCAGAACTGGCAAAAATGTCTTGAGTTTTCTCACCCTTTGTGCCCAGGTATGTACGTGTATCTCTGCCTCCAGCACAACCTGGTTCAGCGGCCAGTGAGTGACGTCGGCGTCTGTAGCATTCAGGACAGCCTCGATCACGTAATGCTCGCCAAGTAACATTTCGCTAGGACGCGTGCATGATGACGTCAGCTTATACCAGGGCAGCAAAGAGATTCTCTGGCTATTGACAACTGGGAGACAAAATGACGTCACAAACATTGTGTTTTCCGCCACATTTTAGCTCACAAGTACGCACGCCACACTTTCTCTTCTTATTCTGATGGAAGCGCATAACCGTACAACATGTTGTACGGATATTGACAGTGCATATCCATACAGCGCACTCAATTCAATGACGTAGAACACACACCGGAATACTATTTTACTGATCTTGTTAATTTGCATAGGTTTTAAAAATAATATATGAATCGGCTTAGTGGCAAAACAATCCGACTTCTGCTCGGAGATTGCGTGATCTGTGCTAATAATATACTTGAGTGTATGTCGATCACCAATGGCTACCCCAACCCCTTTTCGCCTGATTAGTCAATCTGACTACCGCCCATTGATACAAACTGACTAGACCCTCACGCCCCCAGGTCCATCTGACTATTCCATGTGTTGTCACTTTAAATTCGTGAACACCATACCGGTACCAACTTTTGTTTCAGCAAACCTTCACCAGTCGCGCTTTTGATAAACATGTTGTACGGATATGCACTGTCCATATCCATACAACATGTAGTACGGATATACACTTCCTATTCTGATGTAAACACAGCGTGCACACACAGACATAAATATATTAAGCAGGGTTTGGTTAATTTATTCATTATCAGACATCGTCACTATGTGTAATAAAAAATGCATGTCTAAATTGGAGGTAATTCAGTACGAACATTTCTTCCTGGTTTCCGTATTGAAAAGGTTGACAAAATAATTCTCCTTTGATGCGCGTGCTTTAGTAGGAACAACTTCACTAGTTATCCGTACTGAAAGCTTCACAATTATCTCTACCGATGCATTTCATTCTAGGATAGGCATATTCATTTAGATAGAGCATTGAACCGAGTGTCAGTTAAGCACTCGCTTTCAGGTAGGGAAAGCTTAATATGCAGCACTGCAGTAGGCTATTTGGTTCTGACTTCAGGATCAACTGGTGCTTTGGTACCACTGTTTTACATGTAATTATCAGTTTTTCATCCTGTGGCCGCGATCTTACATCTGCAACAAATAATTATTCCACATAATTAAACTTGAGATGCTAAACGTTCCTGGCAACTACTCACCGGAAACAAAGAGTAGGAGTGACAGAAACCACGACTTGTTCGGCATCTTGAACGGGGCTTTTTCTAACATCTGACACTGTCTCCGTCCACAAGGAAAGCGCACGATCAACTGGCAGTTTTGTGAACGGTGACTGCCTATTTGATGTTTCACTTAAATAATACTTCCCGGTTTGTCCTTAATAACTTGGTGATTCATAATAATAAATATGGTTATTCCTATGCATATACATTGCATGTGTATACTGCTCGCAAAAAGTGTGATGTTTCAACTGCTACTAACGTACGTTGGCAAAACGACATTATATCTTGAAAATCTAGATTTAGTTTTGCCATGTATTGTACTTTTTTCAGTGTACAGCAATAAACTGAATATGTTCTTTTAATGTCTTCTATTTGTAATGTTTTATTGATGTGGGTTGAAAGAAGGTGACCTCTTTGGGAAAGGGCGCTTTATTGAAGACAATTGGTGTATTGAACAACGTAATCATTTGTGATTACCCACAAGGTTCCACCAGCTACTCACTGACCTCGTCCTGTAACGCTGTGTGCAAGTTAAACTGTGCTGGAGATGTTTATGTGTCTGTCTGACTGTTTGTCTGTCTAAAACTCAATGCTGTTGTTAAACCAGAGAATCCTTTCCTTTTAATGAGCAGTATATTTCTTAGTTAAACGCACTCTTATTCAGTGCAGTTGTCACCTGAACTAAAAAACCAACTCCCTGAATCTACAGCCTAACCTAATAAAAATTTAATTATAAATTTTCTCGCTTCAGCCTTTCAGTAGAATTGGGCACCCCCCCCCTTCCCCCCTCCGCCCTCCGCCCCAGGTCCAAGGTGAAGGAAACAAAAAGTGCAGTCACTACATGTGCATTCATGCTGAGGTTAAAATGAATAGATTAAAGACGCTGGCGAACCGTATATGATATGGTTAATGTGATTTCAGAGTCCTCAGTGTGATCTATATCACTGAACGTTTGCAGGGATTCAGGATCACTACAGCATCTTGTATTTGTGTTTACATCAGAATCTGAACCTTTATTTGCTATGGTCGAGCAAAAATTACAGAAAAAAAACCACAGTGCTATGGGTATTGGCATCTGCAGTAGACAGATTGATACTTGAGATTCAAACAATTCTGTCTCTTCTCCCTCTCTCTCTCTTTCTCTCTCTCTATCTCGCCCCATCTCTCTCTTTCTCTCTCTGTCTTTCTCTCTCTTCCTCTTTGCCTCTCTCCCCCCTCTCTCTTTCTCGCTCTTTTTCTCTGTCTTTCTCTCTCTCTCTCCCTCTCTGTGTCTTTCTCTCTCTCCCTCTTTCTCTCTTCCCCCTCTCTCTTTCGCGCGCGCTCTCTCTCTCTCTCTCTCTTTCACACACACTGGCACTCCCTTTTTCTGTCTGCCCACAACCACTGAAGTAATGTTCTATTGACAGTGCTGTACACAAGATCTGTATTGCTGTTAAAGTAGAGACGAACCAGGTCTTCATTATTTAGTTCTTACTGTCAGTGACTGTTAAATGCACGTGAGGTTTAGAGCCACATTGTGTAGTGTCAGTTTGGGATGCAGTCCTTAGTCCCGTCATGTGTTCAGTCTTATTGGATTCAGAAACCTTCAGTCACAGAAAATTAATATTCCAGAAGTATCCTATAATACTATTCTAAGGGCACTGAAAGCTACGTGTCGTGTTGGATGATGCCTTTGCTTTAAGGGACCTCTCAGGCAATGTTGTCGTCGTCTCTCTCTCTCTCCCTCCCTCTCTCTCCTTCTCTTCCAAAGATAAAAAAAAAATGTTTTAAATTAGGGTAAATACAACACAGTTGATGTTTTTCTCCTCCGACCCGTGAGCTTTTCATAGGCACCTTCACATTTTAAAAATGGTCTAAATCGATTTCATTTTTCGTTTCTAAAGATACAGATATGATGGGTAAGGTGTGGGGGTGTGGAGTGGGGAGGGGGTGAGGGGAGATATCCATTAGTTATAGGCCCATTGCGGATAACGGCCATTTTAGTTGTCAGGACCCACGCATAACCATGGCGATGGTAGCACTGATTTTGATTCGTTAGCTGATTTGCACCGTGAGCACTTCAGGCGTCGCGAACCAATCGGCGGTGAGCTACAAAAAAAAGTTCACCACAGTAAACAATGACACGTGTGTTCACGCTCTTGGGAGATTTTCGGTCAATTCTTTCACTTCCTTTCCTTTATTTACATGGTAGGGAATCCAACCATCTTGGATCCATCCTTTCCACCCGTCATAACAGTCAACGGCAATGCAACCAGCAGGCATTTTGACCGCTTAGACATATCTCAAAGTTACACTCGTCAGCTGATCCACCCGCCATTTTAGGTGTCGAAAGTACAAAACAAAAACATTCTGTGACGTCATTCGCAATGGGCCTATTGCAGGTATTACCATTGTTTTGAAGACTTTCTGCTCAAGGCTGAGAAGTATTTAGCATTGACTGATGATGGCGTGACTTCTGTTTTATACTGTAGATTGACCACGAATGTCAAGATGAAATTATGTAGAATGGTGTAATATGTACATGTGTAATACTCCTCTTTGCCACCACTAGCGAATTACTTCCACCCTACAGTACAAATTTGTGTTGCAGTTTTGAGGTTTGAAACTTCCAATGGTCAAAATAATCATAATAACGAAACAAAACAGCAAAAAAAAACAACATATCTGGCACATCTCAAAAGGCATTTGTCTAAGAAGCGTGTACAGTGGTGCAGAGCTGTCTTGACGGCATATACTTCAAGGGGAAGTTTTTATACATGCGTGCACCGATAGGATAACTGCACCAATCACGCTGGTGACTATAGACCCTTTCCACTTCCGCGTTACAGTTGTTTGCGGGGAGCCGCACGGCTTCGAAAAGCACCGTGTATGGCAAAAACCTCCACTTGTTTTAGTGATGGCATCTGAATAATTAATATGTGCACATTCTAAGCAAAGATGCATTTTTATGCCAGAACCAGCACGTAACAGGTTTGTACAGTTGGGTGCCCAACAAGAGGATGGCATCGTTCGACTGTTGTCCACCGCTTCCGCCCTACAAGTGGGGCACGCCGCCATTTTGTTTGCAAATCACGTGATATGCAGGACGGTAAATGAAAAGTATCCATTGGAAATATAGCAAAATAGTGCTGTCACCCACTGCAAAATGTTTTATGTGTACTGTAGTAAACATAGCTGTTTTCTTCATAAATTGTAAAATTTTCTTCATAATTATGTTTACTTTTCGGACATCCCCCTATAGTGGGGGAGCTTATTACTTCGATCGTGCACATTTTGATACCAACATGCCACTGTAATGTCATGGTCCTGGGGTCATACTATACTGAAAATGAGGTGGGCCCCCTTTGTCAGAGGTCTGGTGTGGCGGGTAGGTGACCTTAATGACCCTTCTTTGTTTCAATAAAATATGGGTTTTCAGCTTGCCAGAATTCTCTTAATTTTATACCGCTTAGGTTAATTACCTTGCTCTTCAAAGAGGGCATGGAAAGGCCTTTTCGCTGACATGCAACACTTTATATCTGTGATGATCATGCAAAGCACTATGGCGTATTGAATTTTTGTTATTAACGCACATTTTGTTATTCAATTCAATTCGGTAAAATGAATGCCGCTTAATTTAATGATACTGTTTTGTAAACAGCCAATAACGTAACCTTCCCATTGACATGCAACACTACATAAGTAAGATTACTAGGGGAGGCACAGTGACATACTGAAATTAATGGTTAGCTGAAGCATTATGGTGTCGCCTCTTACACCAACAAAATAAAGACCACTTCTACAAAATAGGGTAAATTGTTTATAGTACTGTTGAAATCATGACAGCACAAACTGTAGGATCACTCACTAGCCTGTGTTGGGGTGTCCCTCAGATGGTCTCCATGATTAATATGTAGGTAAACATTATGATATATTAAAGAAACTGGACATTACAAAGGTCTCCCTTCACCTAGTCTCAGTGGCTGAATATGTAGGTAAACATGACATAAAAGCTGAAAATAACTAAGTTGTCAGTCAACCGGTTTCCGTGACTGAAAGTATAGATGAACACAATGGCCAAGAAACGAAATGACCTGGTTATTCAGATGGTCTTTATGATTTAAGATGAAGGTAAAAATCGTGGCATAGGTCTGGTATTTCTTTTGGGAGCATATTGCTAAATTATTACGATCTTCTGGCATCTCAGTCTCTAGAACACTGAGCGTCACACTAATATAGCTGCGTGCACTTCAGGACGGCCCTAACACATGAACATCTTTTGCCGCAATTTGTTTTGCAAGAACATTTGAGCAAAAAATTTGGCGCTTCTCCAATCACTGGTAAAGTTGTCCAAAGAGGAAGAAATCCTGAATCCGTCTCCGTCCAACCCATTTCTGATGGAGGTAACAGATTCTGCTCTTTCACCACTGACTGTTTCCAAACATGGCCTGTATGAAAGGCTGCGCGCTTCATATGGAGAAACAATGCATCAGATGTAGGGGGAAGCTTTTCCATAGGATTGTTTCTTTTGGTATAAAGATTGTATCTGTTTTGTCATACCAAACTGCCACAAATTTCTGAATGACTTCAAAGTTCTTGTCCAAAACACTAGCAATCGGCATGTTTCTTAGAGCTTGAAAAGTTGGTGTCGCTTTTCCAAAAGTGTTCCATGCTGACCACGCTGATTTTTTCCCATCACCAAAGAAAGCGCTGACTGTGTCACAACCCGTCAGCGCATGGAAGAACGGCAGTGCTAGGCATTTGGGATATAGTCCAAGAGCATGTGCCATTTTCTGAATGTTCATGTAAAAATCAATCCAAATGTGCTCTATTTCTAACTCAAGATAGAAGGAAACAGCAAGTAATATGACATCAGTGTCGACATGAATTTTCTAAGATCCGACAGTTTAAAGACCGGTACTTCTGATTCAGACAGCAATTTGAGTTCAATGTGTTTCACTGTAATTTCTACGGCCTTTTCATATTCCCTATGGTTTCCAGTTTTGGATGATGAAGAAGCGGTGGACTGTGTGCGTCCTTTATTGTAAAATGCAGCTAAACAGGTCATACCTGGCCTCTGTGGCGAGCATATCTCCTTTTGCTAACTTTGCCATAATTCTTAAATCATTGATAGATGATATGGCAGTGCTAAGAACCTTTTCGCATAGTTGCAGTGTTCTTGCCTCCACAAGTTGCCCTTCTGTTCTTCACAGAAGAAACACCCCTTAAGGTATCCCATAGACTGAAATTTGAATCTGGTGGCATTTTGGTACTCTTCTAGACTCTGAAAGTCCTCCTTTTTTCTTTTCTTTCAATTTACTGAGTTTGGATGATGAAAATCTCTTCCGACAAGATTTGTGATATAAAACATTTGTTCTCCCTCAGCAGCTCTTCCAGAGCCAAGACCTCACAGGACATATCAATGACTGGAGATGGGAACGCGTCAGTTTCATGGAACAGTTTTAAGTCAGTAACCGCCAGTTTTCTATAAATTTGTCCTTTTTCATTGTCTGGTTGTTTTCTGAGGGTACACTAACTTTGCTCGTCTCAAGAATAAATTAGTAATCATCTGGCAGAAGTGGATATCGCCCACGATTTAAAAAAAAAAAAAAGCACAGACATTTCCGCCGCGCCGATACAAAACCTAGTAACTCTCACAGCGCTAATTTTGAGACAAGGACGAGCAAAAGTTCGACAGATTTACGACGCCTTGCCTCAGATTTTCTTTTAAAAAACCGGTTGAACATTTCCTGGATTACAAGAAAAGAACTTATAATTTCGCCGAACAAAACAACGCATGGTCATTCCTGTTAACTAGATCCAGGTCATTGGTAACCAAGCACGGTGTCACTGATACACTGTTATTCAGTGTTATCTTTATGGGTGTGTACTCTGTTCAATGTCTGGGAGACACTGATTCTCATCTTAGGTATTTGACAAACCTAGATTAGGCATTTCATGATATTTGGGAATAGATTTGAAGAGACAGCGGAATTTGAAAGTGCTGATTTTATGTTTTATCAACTTTATCAGGACAAGCGCCCTTCCAAAAAGTTCCGGCGTGATGAGTTCTCCAAAATTTTTGTCTTTTAAATTAGGAGCTTCTTGTTTGTGACTGGAAAACACTGCCAAACGCTGTAACAAACATTTGTTCGTTGTTGTAAAAAAATTGAACGGTCTGTTCATTCAGCAAAGTATTTGTTTCTCATTTTAAAGTAAATAAGGTTATAAATGGTAAATGTCCGCGTTTTTACGCATCTTCAAGATCCAGTTTTAGGTGGTTCCAGTGATCATACGATGGCGGCCCACCTCGTTTTATAATCAGGAAATAAGGTAGATTTTACCATGTGAAGGACATACTGGTATCATAAAGGGCACGATTTGCACGCAGTTATGTCATAAGCTCCCCCACTACTATATCAAATGCAATACTAATATACGCAACTATATCTTGAATTAATAATTAACACCGTAAACTTGTTAAATGGTGTTACCACTGTAGAATATAATGGTAAAAAAAAATATATATATATGGTAGTTCAAACTACAGGAGACTTGAGAACACCTGGGCTTGCAAGAAGAGGAACGTGCCCGGGACTCTGAGAGCGACGGGACTAGGATTCGTGTACACCTACTGGCTCTCGACCGGGCTGCACTTTGAACTGCAACAAAAACTCTGACCAGGAAGCTCTAGCTGCTCTCTGCCAGCCATGACGACTTTTGTATGAGATTCTAAAAGGCATTTTTAGTTGAGGCCGTCACGACAAATTTAAGTTCTCATTTGGGCTTAATACATAAAAATCCTTCAAGGAGAAAGGTTCTTTTCACAAACACGATACTTCGGCCATTGACTTTTGAGCGGGGCTGCGACATTGAATTGCTGTTTTTGCGATTTCACGGCCAAGAAACCAAGGAATTCGCTTTTCAATAGCAAAGTGAGTCATTGAGAGAAAGCACATTGACCTTGTGGCAAACACGCACACTGAATAGTTGATAAACTTTATCTTCAATCGTTCAGTGGACCATGAAACCCTCAGCTCGAACCTGTAACCTACCCCCCCCCCCCGTTCTTCTCTCCTACAGATGCCTGTATTGGGCAACCATGTCGTAAATGTGGGACAACCACTGCAGAATAATCCGGTGCCCGCGTGTCAAGGTGAAACATTCAGTGCCGTCAAGGCCATGGTGTGAACGGGTTTTCAGCATTCTAGCAGGTGACACCAGTCCTGGTCTTGTACACTTTTTGCCATAGTTTGGCCATCGGTCAGTGGAATCAGTGGGCGCCCAGCCAGCAACACCACGCAAATCCAACGCATAAAATTGACAAGTTTGCACATAGAAATGACACCATTCCTATGTAGATCTGCTGGTTACGACAACGCACCGACGTCGGTTTGATAGTGACCCACGTTTACTGTAGTCCTACTAATCGTACGGAAATCTACGTCAGACTGACGTAAGGTTGCCGTTTGGGATAGAACAAAAGGATTACTTATGTACATGTACATGACGACATTTGACAGCGCTATAAATTGATGCAGTGTGGGGTGCTTGGCCGACACCTGAAGATCTTGTTTGGACGTGCAGAATTCAGTCATGGCCTCTTTCATTAGCCACCCATCTACAACCTCTGACCTTTGATCAAGTTAAGGTTGCCAGGTTGGCAGCCTGAAAACTCAAAAATTGTCTGTCAAATACGTTTTTTTTTCTCTTCTTTTGGAACAGAACATAAAAGAAAATCACCAAAATTTTTTCGGAATTCTAGAACACAGTAGAAAAGAAAAAAAAGCAGCTACTTTTGCTAAATTAATGTGTGTACCGGCCTGGAAACCTTTGAGATATTGGGGGGAGGGGGTGTTGGAAGGGAAAAACGATTTGTTACTGTTGTTGTTAAATCTACTGCACAGAAGTCTTAAGGGCGCTTGCATTGACACCAGCTGGGGTGTGACCTGTAGCAGAATCAGGGAGTAAACAACATGAAAGGAATAGGAGGAAAGACAGAAAGTAAAGATACCAAAACACAGTCTCAAAATAGCGATCAGGAGCTTTTCACAGCCAGTTCCACCCTCCTCCCCCCTCCCGGCCGGTCTCAGGGAGAAATGGCGTGATGGGGAATGGGGGGTGGGGGGGGTAAATTCTCGAACTTACCCCGGGTGGATGAACACTGAAGAAGAAAAAGAGTTTGAGCAACCCAACGTTCCTTTGGAATAAAAATCTATTTGGGTCAGTGCAGGTAAGGAATGTTGACCTTGATGGGATATCTGAGCTCCAACTGTCTGCACTAAAACGGGCTTTTTGCCGATATGAAATGTCTGCAGAAGAAACTTTCCAACAATCTGACAAATCCCTGATCTGCACGCAAAAACACCTGCCTGACTACGAACACAAAATGTTGGCATACTAGTCCATGCACCGATCCACTTGTAACAGTTTGTGTGTCACGTGATCATGCTGGGTCCTTTATGCTTCCGGAACTATCTAGAAATCTGCAGACCTGGAAAATTAAGACTGACGGTTTCTCCACAGATGCGGTGAGGATCAAACAAACACTCCAGTTCAGGTGACCTTAAGGTTCAGAATGTCACATGTCACAGCTGGGATACCTCTATCGTTTGACCAAAAGGAAGTATATATCCCTACAACGTGTTGTATGGATATGGTCAGTGCATATCCGTACAACATGTTTACCAAAAGCGCGACTGGTGAAAGTTTGCTGAAACAAAACTTGGCATGGTGTTCACGAATTTAAAGTGACAGCACATGGAATAGTCAGATGGACCTGGGGCCGTGAGGGTCTAGTCAGTTTGTATCAACGGGCGGTATTCAGATTGACTAATCAGGCGAAAAGGGGTTGGGGTAGCCATTGGTGACCGATGTACACTCAAGTATATATTATTAGCGCTGATCACGCAATCTCCGAGCAGAAGTCGGATTGTTTTTCTACTAAGCCGATTCATATTTTTAAGAACTATGCAAATTAACAAGGTCAGTAATATAGTATTCCGGTGTGTGTTCTACGCCATCGAATTGTGTGCGTTGCACTGGATATGCGCTTCCTTACCAAAAAATATTACAGTTGATAAGATGGGACGGCTGGTGCATTTTACGTGCAAAGATTTTACACCGCCACCTTGCGACGAATGTGCAAGGTAAAAAACAATGGCATATTTCATACAGCTAATGTAGAGAAAAGACCGTACTGTGATCACCCTTCAGCTATCACCCAAGACTTTAAATGGTGGGGCTTACTTTATAACTATACATCGTCGGTCTGCTGTTGGAAGCTCGTTAAGTTGAATTTTTTTAGGCAAGTTAATGATATCTTTAGCACGAGACACACCGAATGCACTTGAAAAAACGAAAAAAAATCTGCATAGTAATGGAGACAAACGATGTCGTAATTCCGTGTTATGACCTCGGTAAAGTCAAGGATAATATAACAATAAGATGACCCACTTCAGCCGTAGAGCGTCCTCATTAGCATCAGCGCCCCTCCTGTAATGCGCGACACTTCGAAGCGTGCCTTTCCTAGCCTACTTTCATTTTCACTTTGCGCTAAAGTTTAGGCTTACGAAAGCAAGCCGAAAATGAAACGTGGAAGAAGTCAGCACTGTTCAGCGATAAACTGCCGTTACGCGAGACACAAGCAACGGGATCTATCATATTTCCGATTCCCCAAGATTCCTGAAAGGTAAGTTAGCTAGACATTGTGCAAGTCTAGATCTAGACCTAGTCTGCTTTTTTTTTACTGTTATTAGTCCGCGATAGGCTAGCGAAGACAGTCACAGTCATATTACTGTCAAGGACTTGGTAGTCAGTAGATTCCAGCTACAAGATTGTATTCTATGTGATTGATAGGCAACTATCGCTCAAGTCAAAGCGATAGGGGGCGCTGTGAACAGCGGGTGGACGTTTTATTTACAAAGGCAAAGAAGAGAGTGGGTCATCCTAATGTCGGCAGTTGAACCTCGCTAAAATCGTTTGCGCGGCGAGGTTATGCATCGCCAATTATTGGCGGTTGAAAATCCCTAAGCGGTTAGAGTGGTTATGTTTATAGTGTCTTACTGATTATTGGCGCCTGAAAAAGAAGGAAAAAAGTGAGTCGACAAAAGCACTCAATGTAAAAATTATTATTTCGTAGTAGTATCATGTTATCAAATAACGAGATTGTCGAAAGGCAGTCACATACCATAGCCTGTAACTCCTAATTATTTTAATGGGTTTGGAGATACAGGGAAGAGGTTATTGTGTGTCTGCACACACACACGCACACACACACACACACACCCACACACCCACACCTACACACACACACACACAGCCACACACACACCCACACACACACACGCACACACTCACACTCACACACACAGCCACACACATCCACCCACCCACACACACACAAACACACACACACACAGAGTAATTAGGTTTTACTAAGTTCAAAATCACTTTTCTTAAAAAAAAATACTTTATATAATTATAATTATGCGTCAGTAAAATTAGTTGATGTGGGGACCAATAAAAAATGGTCACTTTTAAATAACCTAAATTTCAACCGGCGTGGATTTAGTGTCGGAAGTCAAAGATATTGTCATTAATGTAATCGCAGTCGCTAGGGTAAAACTGAATGAGTAGATCAATGGAAGGGGCGGCGGCGATTTCACGGTCTTTGAAGATGCCGCTCAATGGAGTGGACCCTGTCTTTGAGGAATGAAAGACCAGACCGGCGAATAATTATGCGCAGGTCTGATGTGACAAAAATTATAAGGTAATGATAAATAATATTACTTGATAGATCCATCTGTAATTAATCATGCGCATCTTCGAGCCACACTTTAATAGCTAAAAATAATGCCAATCTCATATCAATCAGTGATGCGTCAAAGTAAGGCGCCCCACTATGTGAATTTTTGAATCCAGTGTTCTTCAGTATATAATGTCAGATAAGTCACTGCGCATTCCAGCTTGTTATTTTCAAAATTTTCTGTGAACAGAGGACAATATTTCATGGTGCAATTAGCACTTTCAAAACCTGTTAGAGGAAGACGCCGATAGCGAGAGCCTTTGACTGACCTTCAACACAAATTTTACTGGTGTGAAAGTAGATCTCTCACAGAAATACAGTGCAGCTCTCTCAATGCACTAAACTGCAGCTCTCTCAATGCACTAAACTGCAGCTCTCTCAGTGCACTAAACTGCAGCTCTCTCAGGGCACTAAACTGCAGCTCTCTCAGTGCTTTAAACTGCAGTTCTCTCAGTGCACTAAACTGCAGCTCTCTCAGTGCACTAAACTGCAGCTCTCTCGGTGCACTAAACTGCAGCTCTCTCAGTGCACTAAACTGCAGCTCTCTCGGTGCACTAAACTGCAGCTCTCTCAATGCACTAAACTGCAGCTCTTTCAATGACTAAACTGTAGCTCTCTCAGTGCACTAAACTGCAGCTCTCTCGGTGCACTAAACTGCAGCTCTCTCAGTGCACTAAACTACAGCTCTCTCAATGACTAAACTGCAGCTCTCTCAGTGCACTAAACTGCAGCTCTCTCGGTGCACTAAACTGCAGCTCTCTCAGTGCACTAAACTGCAGCTCTCTCGGTGCACTAAACTGCAGCTCTCTCAATGCACTAAACTGCAGCTCTTTCAATGACTAAACTGCAGCTTTCTCAGTGCACTAAACTGCAGCTCTCTCAATGACTAAACTGCAGCTCTCTCAGTGCACTAAACTGCAGCTCTCTCGGTGCACTAAACTGCAGCTCTCTCAATGACTAAACTGCAGCTCTCTCTCTCTCTCAGTTTGAGATCGAGTTTGGGTTTCACGGCTCGTCGGCACGATAATGGCCACTTTACGCCATTCACGGTCGAGTTGGGTACATTTTCTTTCTTTATATTTCTTATTCAGAGCGGTTAAGTTTAACATAGAATTAAATACATTCATATAATTTTAACACGTTGGTAAAATTCTAAAAAAATTGTTTTGTATAGATCTGCAAAAGGTTTTGTAAACGAGTATAACAGTTATTAAATCAAGTTGTAGATCTTAGCCTCTCTCAGAAAGGACAGGATGCGTTGAGGGTCGACGTCAGAAAAATAATTCTTTCATGGATCCGCAGACATAGTGCTTTATTCGGATATGCATGAAGTCTACACATTCAGTTAAAATATGTTTTATTGGTAGCTGGAACTGGAATGCACCTCTTTCAAGTTACATCTCTCTCAAAGACCCAAAATGCATCTCTCTGTTTGTCTGCCTGATTGTCTGTCTCTTCCCCCCCCCCCCCTCTCTCTCTCTCTTTGTCATTAAAAGGTAGAGTGCAATTCCCTCAAACGACCACAGCAGTATGCAAATAGAGTGCACGAAATGAACTGACCACCCACCCCCCCCCCCCCACGCCCCTCCCCAACCAACTGGAATCCCCGAGTTTCAAATTCAAAGTGCTAAAAGAGAGAGAAAAAGAGAGAGAGAGAGAGGGTGGGGGAAGGGCAGATGAATGCAAAGGGGGAGGGAGTGTGGGGTGTGAGCAAGAGGAAGAGAGACAGACAGATAGATAGTGAGAAGGGAAGAGGACATGGAGAGGGAGAGAGAGAAAGAGAGAGAGTCGGAGAGAGAGAGAGAGAAAGATAAATAAGAGAAAGCGAGAGAGACTTAATGATGAATTTAATGTCTTTGTATGCAAATTACATGTATTACTTTATGCCACTAAAGAGCGAAGTGTGAACACATGGTTCATTTTTGGCTAGACAGTAAATCGTGCATTTATATTACATACATTCAAACGGTGATGGTGTGATCATACAAAGGAAATAACCACGTTAAGGGGGGTGGACGGGTCCCGAGAGTGATATTGTACATAACACAGAGTAGGCAATTTTAACTTCCATATTTGAACTCAGCATGTCCAAATTAGGGGAGAAAAGTATAAAAAAAAATACCTGGACTTATTGATTGCCACGGTAATGCCGCCATCCTGAATTTCGCCTCCATGTAAACCCTAAAGGCTCGGTCATTTTTCAACACATGATCTTGAAATTTGGTATGCTTATATTTCAATACATAATAAAGATATTTTAGTATTTTTATTTGGATATCTTTGATAGATGTTTTTGTAAGAAAGTCTGAAAATTGTACATAGCGCCTATGCATTTTTCTTGATTTTTCACCAAAAACTGATAGATTTCTCATAAACTATAAAAGATACTCAAACGTGGATATTAATCTACTTAGTACACAATATAAAGATGCTATAGTGCAATTTTCATCGAAATCCAACAAAATATAAAAAAGTAGTTAGGAAATTAAAGTAAAAACAGTTTGTTTTGAGAAAAACGCATTTGAAAATTTTGCAAAGGTTTTTGGCTGAAAAAAGTGTCTGAATTTTTGCCAAATGTCTCAATACATTCCTGGCCGTTCTAGGTCATTCATAAATGTGGGAGATTTCAACATAAGGATCCCCATACCAGAAATCAGCCAGAAATGGCGTTTCATTGTGTCTTAAAATGGCAATTACAGCGTATTTTCTTCGATTGGAAGCGAATGTTTTACTCGACCCTCTCCCATGAAAGTCTTGTTTTTTTTTTTAATGGAAAAGGGCTTAGTTAGGTCAAATGAGTATCAAAAACGTAAATAGAAATAGTTGAACCTTCCGAAAATCGACAAAAGAAAGAATCGATATTTTGAGCCCAAAACTCGATTTCAGGACCCGTCCCCACCCCCCCGCCCACCCCCCCTACCCCCCACTCCTTAAGAAGAATCACCATTCTTTAATTTTGAGAGATAAATTCAAAATGGGACTAAAATGGCAAAGACGACAACAAATACCGCCGAGGCATTTTTAAACATTTTTTTTTACTGAGGTTGTAGGATCAGCCAAGCGGTGCGCTGTATGCGCGTGAACCTCTTTAAAGCTTTAGCGAGATTCCAACAGTCGACTTCAGCATGTTATAACCTCGTATACTTTGATTACGTAATTACAGTGGATTGTCATCAAAATGCAATACACGGTACAAGTACTGGTCAAGAACTTACGCCAGGCACCAAGTTACAGCGCCCAATACTGAAAAAATATTAAAGATAATCAGTTTTTTCCTTCTCGTGTAAAAAATTGAATTTTGACTTAACGAGGTTCCAACAGCCAACCGACGACATAATATAATCTCAAGTGCTGTAGGAAATCTCTGTCCATCTTCTTTATTTCGTCGCTGTGGCGCTGTAACAAAACCACAGAATTAATTTATGGAAGGGCCTATTTTCACGACATCAATCAAACTCAATGTGGTGACGTCACCATTCACCTACTTGGCCCATCAAAACCCGCTAATGGACGCCTGGGCTGAGGCTGATGGCCTGGAGAAACAAAGATCTTCCATGACGTCATTGTTTCCTGAGCTCGTTGATATGATGTCTGTGAGCTTCCATCACCTGTGTCTGGTTGATCCTGACAAAAACCCAGGTGTACAGCGGGAACAGTTGCAAATCCAGCAGCTCGTACTTGACACTGTTGGAGACCATCCTGTCACTGGCAACCTCTCCCTGGACAGCGAAACTGACAAAAGGATCGGGAAAGCAGCTACAATGCTAGCCGGTCTCAGGATTAGAGTGTCGACCAATTCCAAGCTGACTGTGAAGACAAAGATGGCAGCGTGCAACGCGTGTGTCCTCAGCATACTTCTGCATGACAGCGAAACATGGACCGCATAATGCCAGCCAGGAGAGAAGAGTCAACACCTTCCACCTGAGAAGTACCCATCTCATTCTTGGCACATCATGGTAAGACAAAATGTCCAACGCCGAGGTTCTGTCCCGCCCCGGCCTTCCGAGCATGATTACCTTCTCAGACAACCTAGACTGCGTTGGCTGGGACACGTGCAAACTATAGAGGATGGCTGCATCCCAAGGGCATCCTCTACGGAGGACTGACGTCCAGGAGAAGAACTACTTACTGCCCACAGCTCCGCGACATGGACATCTGTAAGAGAGACTTGAAAGCACTCAACATCAATGCTGAATCCTGGGAGAACAGGATAAAGAGACATCCCGAACCAGGGCCTCAAATTGGAGGAGGAGACGCTGATGGACGCTGAGGAGCAGAAGCTGATGGACGCTGAGGAGGAGAAGCTGATGGACGCTGAGGAGCAGAAGCTGATGGACGCTGAGGAGCAGAAGCTGATGGACGCTGATGAGGAGAAGCTGATGGACGCTGAGGAGCAGAAGCTGATGGACGCTGATGAGCAGAAGCTGATGGACGCTGATGAGGAGAAGCTGATGGACGCTGATGAGGAGAAGCTGATGGACGCTGATGAGCAGAAGCTGATGGACGCTGATGAGGGGAAGCTGATGGACGCTGAGGAGGAGAAGCTGATGGACGCTGATGCGCAGAAGCTGATGGACGCTGAGGCGGAGAAGCTGATGGACGCTGATGAGGAGAAGCTGATGGACGCTGATGGGGAGAAGCTGATGGACGCTGATGAGCAGAAGCTGATGGACGCTGATGAGCAGAAGCTGATGGACGCTGATGAGCAGAAGCTGATGGACGCTGAGGAGGAGAAGCTAATGGAGGCTGAGGAGGAGACGCTGATGGACGCTGAGGAGGAGAAGCGTGCTCGTAGAAAGGAGTTCATCAACCCCAACAGACTTGAAACAGTGTATAAAGGTAACATTTGCGAGAGAGACTGCCATTCTAACCTTGGTCTCCACAGCAATAGATAACACAGCAACAGATGACACAGCAACAGATGACACAACAACAGATGACACAGCAACAGATGACACTGCCCCAGACAAGCAGATGGACAGGATAACTAAAACATTAGATGTGCATCCATTATCGTTAAATATCGATGAAGACTTCTATGTCAGACCATCTTTAAAAGAGAGAGAGAGAGAGAGAGAGAGAGAGAGAGAGAGAGAGAGAGAGAGAGAGAGAGAGAGAGAGAGAGAGAGAGAGAGAGAGAGAGAGAGAGAGAGAGAGAGAGACAGAGAGAGAGAGAGAGAGAGAGAGAGACAGAGAGAGAGACTGCGGCCATTAGACAACAACCCAGTCCTGGACACAGAATACATGATTTCGTGTGGAACTTCAGGGTTTAAATTTGCTGTATCACGTGACATATTATTATAGTCCATCTCATCCCGTCTGTTTCAATAAATAGAACTCATGTTTTGATCATACAAGAACAAAGCAAAACTATGAAGTGTGTGTGTGTGTGTGTGTGTGTGTGTGTGTGTGTTTGTGCTTTTGTCCGTAAGTATGCAATAAGTGTTGTAACAATTAAATGCAGTGTTGGTCGCAAAAAGGATGGAGCGCAACGATATAAATGCTTTGGATTATTACTATATATCAGATAAAAACAACAAATCTTCAATCTTTATGTGCCAACTCAACATAAATGAACAATCCACAGAATGCATGTGATTAGATGACCAGAGAGAGGCAGACACACAGACAGACTGGCAGGTAAGCAGATAGGTCAACAGACGGACAGGCACGACGGTAATCAAGGGGATGCAATCGTTTAAAACTTTTGAGATTTTCACAACATATAGTGTAGTTATGTTTCTCGCTGTCCGTGCTTAATAATTATGTATCTTCTTACAATCTAACTTTTTTTTTCTTTTTGCTATCCCTACTAGTGAGTCCTCATACATGCTCATGTTTTTTCCCTGTCCTTACTAGTGAGTCCTCATACATGCTCATGTTTTTTTGCTATCCCTACTAGTGAGTCTTCATACATGCTCATGTTTTTTTTTGCTATCCCTACTAGTGAGTCTTCATACATGCTCATGTTTTTTCCCTGTCCTTACTAGTGAGTCCTCATACATGCTCATGTTTTTTCCCTGTCCTTACCAGTGAGTCCTCATACATGCTCATGTTTTTTCCCTGTCCTTACCAGTGAGTCCTCATACATGCTCATGTTTTTTCCCTGTCCTTACCAGTGAGTCCTCATACATGCTCATGTTTTTTTGCTATCCCTACTAGTGAGTCCTCATACATGCTCATGTTTTTTCCCTGTCCTTACTAGTGAGTCCTCATACATGCTCATGTTTTTTTGCTATCCCTACTAGTGAGTCCTCATACAATCATGCTAACATGTTTTTTTCCCGGTCACTCTTAGTGAGTATTCTTACATGCTACCCCATTTTTACGCTGACCCTATTTGTGAATCCTCTTATATGACAATTTTTTTCCCCTATCAGATACCGGTCCCGAGGTTCCAGTTAGCCTATGGTTGTACCATGCCCCCACCCCCCCACCCCCCCTACCCACTCATTCAGCCTTGGCGAAAAGGATTCGAAGACTGTACGAAGTAAATAATTGTGTGAATGGCAAATACAAAGAAGATAATTTGTAGGTGACGTGACTTCTCACACAAGGGATCTAATGCAAACAGAACTGCTTCAATGGCGCTCTTTTCCCCCAAGTACTTGGATCAGTAGTTTCAGAATTATTGGTAGTCACCACTCCCCATGCAACAGTAAAACCAGAACAAAGTCAGCGGTAAGACGGCCAGATAATTCAGAGCAAGGAAAATAATGCACGATTCAACAGCTGCATCCAATATTTTATACCTGGAGTTAAAACGACCAAGGCTGTTGTAAACTCCCGGGTGTATATCGTATTATAAAAGTGTTCATACTACGATAGTTTGGCTTGCATGTCATGTATCATACTTCATCATTCTTGTTTTGAACTGAGTTTGCATAACACAATCTAGAGACTTTACTTCGCAGCACACTGTTGAAACTGTCATCTGGACATGACTGAAATACAAGAAAGTCATTTTTTAAAAATTCAGTACACTCGAAACTACTGGGTGAAAGTTGGCATGAAGAAATGAAATGTGGTCGTGGATGTTCCTGGCCATACACGATCAAACAAGTAGGCGTCACCCGAGGAGTCCGCAACATACGCAATTAAGTAAAGTGTTAATTTAACTCGCCAGAGGGTTTAGGTGACATGTTATACATCATAATTATTCTCTCGTCCGGTTTGAAGTACAATGCCATTCTGCTGTAGGCCAGAAGTGTGGTTTGAAGTTGACAGACATTACCTATTTGTATCGATATTGAAATGATCAACATTGACATTATCACAGCCTTGCATTGCTAGCTGGTCTTGGCCAAGACGTCTACATCTTTGGCCCAAATTCCCTTTACAGACATTACATTTCGTGTAATATTATGCACATACAGATGTTCATTTCCTATATTACTATTATAATTATATCTGCTGGTTAGTAATAAAATTAAAAAGAATGAAAGTATCACAATGGATACAGAAAGTAACGCAATGCTTGCGACTAAGATTAATTAATAGAATGAGAAAAACGTGCAGATGCAGATAATTAAAATTGCAGTAAATAAAGGAAGGACAACTTCCACTACTGTGTTTGTCAGTTATCCTCAAAAATGAAGACACCCACACATTAAAAATGATGTATTCATCTAATAAACGGCTCATGAAAAACTACAAGACATAAATTTGGTCATATTTTGGAGCTGGTGGTTTCATGTGGCCTGGCAGGATTTATGTTGGACCATGTCATTTAGTAGTGTGGGGTACAAATTAGTAACGCGAATTTTACATATTAATGGCACGTTCTGGGCCAGACTATACCCGACTACAGTTTAGTATAGGGTACATTCAACCGAAAGCAAACATTCATCATTGTCACAAATCCCAGACTGGGAAATGTAATAGTTTATGACAGGACGACAATCACGAACAAACAAGTTTAACACTTAACAAAACAACCCATCAGACTCACACATTTATTAAACATAATTGTACATATAACAGCGCAATTACATATATTATATTACTGAAATGACTGCCGTACAACGGCCTTATTCTCACACACACGCTCCCTCGGATCCACAATCCGGTAGTTACTCCTAAAGGCACTTCGGCCTCAGCCTCTCCCTCAGGGTCTTAATAGTACATTAATGATTCACTGGCACCGCAGTCTCTCAATATCACCTTCCTATTGTCATACACCTTAGCACTCCCCTAGCACCTCAGCAGGGCAATAACACGTTATTATTTCCATAGCCATCAACATGGCAACAACATAATATCAGTTCACTAGCCTATCAACATGGCAACAACATAGTATCTCATTCACTCTCATATCTACGTCCCTGTCCGTGGCCTGACTGCCACGACTTTATGTGCCTCTACTGTCCTGCACTGACAGCCTCACTTCTGGCCTATGTGTGGCCTCCGGCCCTATGCTGGCCTATCCCCTGTGCTCCTCGAGGTGGCTCTTCGGCCCGTCCCCGACACCTACAAGAATAACATTACATTGGTATAATACCCTACCATTTCTATTCACTCCACCTCTCCTTACAACCCATGAAACGTACACACACTAGTTCACCTTTCACTCACCACACATCTTACGGTAACACACTTCCATCGGAGTACACACTACTCACTCGCGCTACAAATCCATGAACTCACTTTCATCTATCGCTCATGGCGCACATTGTTATATCCAATATCAAGGACTTCCACATTCCTCACCTATACTTATTCACATCATGGTAATAGACGAATATAATATAATACATCAATCATAATAATCAATCAACATTCTACATACCAGTCATAACTGGAAAGACTTTCTCCTAGTCTTCTCGACTGCTCCCTTTATGTCTGCCCGATGGGCTATTATTCACAGATCCGCTCCCTAGGACCTTCTAACTTGCAGTGATAGTTATACAGCGCTTTCGCCTCCTTCAGACCCCCCACTCATGACATGCACGACTTTCTCACTTGTCTCCGTGCGTTAATTTTACTCTCCTCTCCCCCCGTAATTATTAACTATCGCTCACTCCACTCGTGACAATCATCCTTACAGGAAAAGACTTGACTGACGGAGGTCTATGTGACAGCCGAAAGAAAGACGTTCAACGGGCCATAAAAAGTTGTATACATGAAGCCACAACCAAACAATAATCGAACGTTTTCAAGAAGCCCTCTCAGAAATCTAGGGCAGTGAAAACACCAATAGCAATTATTAAAATTCGAAAAGCGACACATAAAGGCGTAGCGATTGGAATAAAAAATCAATATGTGACAAAAAGACGCTGTAGAATGGATTTCATAAGGTCCTTTCAATCTCATTCTATGACTGGTAGCCTGAATGTAAAGTATGACACAATCATGTTCCTATTTAGAACTGTTGTTGTCTGCTACCTAGCTAAATCCTTCCTTGTGGATCAAGGTCTGTTAGTTACACCGTGGCTTGCAGGGCAGCGATTTAGTAACAAGGTAACACGGAGACGGGCATGGACAAACACAGCCTGATTCAAAGCTTGAAGCAAGAGAGGTTAAGGAGAATGTCTAAGAAATTCAGAAATTATGATAAGTTTATTCTTCTAGTACCGGAATGTGCACATGTATATTTTGTTTCAAAGAATAAATGAAGACACATAAGATGTTATTATTATGTTACAACAATAATTATAATGCGTGTACAGAAATATAAATAAAGAGAAAAGCAATATACACAATATAACTGACTTGTATCTGGTGACTTGAAAATCAATTAAAAGGTTTGATATTTTTGAGTGAAAGTCTGCACTAACTCTCATACTGACAAAACTGTCATGACAGAAGAAAGCAGAGCTAAGGAAAACAATTATATTTTCGTGTTTTCGATGACGTCAATACACAATTTCCCGTGACTACAGGTTTTGATTCTCACATGTTAAGACAATTATTCATCTCATCAAATACTTTAGACTGCCACCTTCACATTTCATCTTCTGTCCTATTCCGCAAATTTCTCGTTAAAGAACATGTAGCGGAGTTGGCACGGCCATGTCTGTGTATAGATTTGTAACGGCTGGCTCGATTGTAACATTCGAAAGAAATATTTCATATCACTGCAGTAAACCTTCTTGTCCGTCACTTATCTAGAAGACTTGAAACTTCAACACAGTAATGAGGGGTGGGTCCTGAAGGCGATTTTGTAAACATTTCCATGCACACCCCCTTTTCTTCATCACTATTGGATTCAGCATGTTCAAATAAGGGGAAAACATATTTTTTTAAAAACGACCTTTTAAAGGATTGTCATGGAAACACTCAAACAGCGGCCATCTTGAATTTAACCGCTCAAATTTTGCCAATTTCAAAATCTTCCCCTTCAAAAATTGATTAAATTTGTTTGGAATTTGCTCTCAAACATTTCGACGCAGCTGCCCTGTCATGAAATAGAGAGCGTTTTTAAATATCTGCTCTAGAATTATTTATAAAAATGTATGAAATACACATGATTATAAGGACAATTCGTTTTCCTTACAATATTGTCCTTTAAACAGCTCATTTCAAGAAAACTAAGAATCATTTTCCAAATATCCCTTTACTAGTTTTTTTGTATACCTATAGACATGATGTGTGACTAAACGTTTTTCGATTGATCCATAAATGAGAAAGAAGAAAGAAATTTTATGATGAAAAATCAAGTTTTGAGAAAAATGTGTCTGAAAGTTGTAGTAGCTGAAACTTGAGTGAACATTAGGGAAAACCTCAAAACATTCCAGTCTGGTAAGCGAGACCACCTTCCCAGCTTCTTTCTGCAGTCGCTCTTTCTCTTTGGCTTGGTGGCATTGTGTTTCTCTCTTCTTTTTCTTCTACTATGCCTTCTGGGTGTTTTTCAAGAGGCATTTCCTTTGTCTGGTCACCATATGCTTCCGTCCAAACGAAGGCCTCTTGGAGGCCGAACGTCCTTTGGATGCTGGAACAGCGATAGGCCCACAGTTCTAATCGGCTGCTGCTGTTAGCACAGCAAATTGCACTGTTTTGAGTCTTTAGACCACTCAGAATGGTGAAAACTAAGTTACGACTAAACCGGCGTAAGTAGGTCACGTGGCCAGCTGTTCGTGCTTGGAGGGTTAGACAGTTTGGCATGCTATAACACAGTCTTGGTAGAATCTAACATACCGGTACTTCTTATGAAGTACAGAGGAGGGTAGAAGCAAGGACCAATAGCGGCAGTTTATATAATCGGATTTAGAGGGTCGTAATTCGCGGGCAAAAACTGTATTTCAGCTCATTTTCTTTTATTCTGACCCTCCTACCTTCAAAAAACTCATTTTTTTTCTCCACACAAATAATGTCGAATCAAGTGAAACCTCGGTGGAAACGTGTAGAAATGGTTGCTGCTGCAGGATGGCGCATAAAAGAAAAATATATGATTTTGACCAAAATTTGGATTTCAGGACTTACTCCCTGCCTCACCCCCCAAGCCATTTAAACATTCATAAACCGTTCAATAACAGCAACGAACATATTTAGAATCAAACCCGGCCGGAGTATTGAAGACTCTAGAAAGTTACAGACTTCCTGGTTATGCCTCCTTTCATTGGAGGTAACAGCCGAGCCGTGCAAAAAGGAAAGGAGAAGGCCGATACGTTGATGCAAGCGAAAGCAAACCATCTGAGACATGAAATGGTTCTAGAAGGTATTTTTATTATCGCACATAGGTCTAGAATGATATTATAAATACACATAAAGTCATCTATACATAACGGGCAGGCTGGGGCTCAGTTTCATATTACGTAGATTCGAGGACTTCGTAAGCTGCCAATCTCAGGTAAATAGGACAGGACAAGGCGATTCGGCTCTCGAACTTGAATTGCTTGACTGGAGAGTTCACCACTGAAAATGTTGTCCAAGTCCGTGTTTCTCTTGCTGCTTCTGCCACTTTTGTTTATTCCTGGTGAGTTGTCCATTGGGTATTTTTATTTCTTAACGTTTATATTGAAATAAGTGAAATTCTTTTCATTTTTCAAATTCAGTATGGATTCGAGAACATTCCCATGCATATGGTAATTAAGTCAGAAAACAGACGTTTGTTATGCCTACATAAAGGCAAACTGGTTAAGATCGGATAAATACATGACCGGTTTAATGAGTAGTAACGTTACCAGCCACTCAGCCAGCCAAGGCTGATCAACAACATAGGCTATTCTGATGAATCACTTTAGATAAAGTTATTTTGCACATTTGCCCCACTGTTTGGGATGAAACAAAAAGTGTAGTGTGAACTGAATAATATCTTTGCGCACACACGCATTGTATAGGTAACCAATAAACATACCAACAAAAAACTCACTAATGGGACAGTTGATATTTTGCTCTATATTTCCACATGCTGCTGTCAGAGAGAGTATAATGTGCTCAATGCACTGTACATGGAATATTGGAGTGCAGAACCAATGAGCTACTTTGACTACTCTTTTTCAAATCACCCAGAACATAATTCATTATGGTTTCTTTCGACTATTTTATTGCCACCCCGTGTCCCTTCCAGCTTAAACGTAATAACGCATTTCACGAATTGTTAGAAATACATGTAGACCCAAATAGGTCATAGTTCATGTTCAAGACACTGCATTGGAGTTTGTAACTTGGCGAGAAAGGGGGGTGGGGTAACTTCTGCGTGTGTCTGTCATGCTGGGCTGTCAGGTAACAAATTCACATCTGGCGGTAGAGGTCCAACAGACGTAGACGTACTGCATCAGGAATCCAGATTGCTGAGATAATACAGTATGTCACAAAGTAGCGCACCAATACAGGGAAAAGCACTGCACGACCGGTTTGCAATCTTTCCTCGTTCTAGAACAGATGGATGGTTGGGGGGGGGGGGGTTGTAGGAGGCCTTGCTTTTAAGCTAAGGTTAGTTGAAATAAACTATGTTCAAGGCTACCCCATTTCTGGTTGAGATTTCATTGACAATGTTATTGAGAGTAGATCCTTGGAGACGTATTTCTTCAGAACATCTGATGAGGATTCTTGTTCTTCCCATCCACCCATCTCATCTTTATTTACATGCATCTAGATCGTTTCTTTTTTTTTCTTGTTTGCACCTCAGATTCAGATCTCAGAAGTGGTTTTGCAGGGACAGGTTAAAAAAAATGCAAAGCAGAACTAAATGTTTTCTAGAGCTGCAGTTAACTTTTAGACACACGACAAGATCTAAGCCCAAGTATATCTGGCAATAGACTAAGCAAGCCTAAGGCTCAACGACAGGCTTGAGGCTATGTGACTAGCCCACAATTCAATAAACTGCACAACTTCTGATACGAAATCAAGAATAAAAATTCATTAGTCTTGTATCTATTTCAACAGTAAAGGGTCAACTTAATGAAATTTGGCAATGCGTGAAACACGTCAGTTTTTATTCCAAAGAAGACCACGAATCGAGTGTTGCGTACCGACTGAGCATTTAATTATGTGGTATCAATTGCTGGTCGCCAGTTTGGTTCCACACTGAAGGCCGGAATGCGGTACCCCTGACCTTGTTAAGAGGTCAAAGGGACATGCAGAAGGGAATTGCAAGCGTGACGTCAGAGGCGTACTGCAGATTTCAGTGGTGCGGATCCGGCTTGCTAAATGTACGTCAAAATATTGGCCTCGTATGCCTCCCGTGCCGCGTTGGCCTCCAGCAGGACAAGGGTTGAGATGTTTTGGGACTATTTGAGGCTATAATTGACCAACGTAACATGGTGTCAGTTACACATACAACATAATTTTATTGGCACTCATAGGCCACGGGGTACAAAGTACGTTAGTGGCATGCACTACTCTTAGGTGGATGAAATTAACAATCCTGCAAACAGTATGTGAATCAAATAATGGGGTGATATTACACACAAGTATAATAACAACGATCTTAAGTAATTATCCTGAAATGAAGATTTTGATCAACATGCAAAGGTCATTCTAAAGACATATTTATGCCTAATCCACCGGTTTTTCACTTAAGGCACTTTGACGAAATTCACATTGGTCTTACACTGTTTCGAAAGTTCCGTTACAACTTTAATCACTTGCTCTTTGTCCACCACCTTCTATTGTTGACTCACACGCTATTCTTTTTGCCCTCGTGGAGCAAGAGGAGGCAAAGTTCTTTAAGAGTTTTAGAGTACGACTATTTCTCCGTGAACTTTCAATACAAGCGCTACATGACCAAATTAGCACATGCCATCTGCGCTGCACTCATTTTAAAATTAACACGCTCAACGCGAGCTGGCTTAACACAGGCAGTTTTCGGGCTGTAACTAACCTTAAACTTAAACACGAGCAACTTTGGTACAGGCCCGTTAAATACTGTCCTTCTGAGTTCTATCAGAGATCGAAATAGGCGCAATGCACTACACTAGAAGGCCCTTACGGGTGAGTCTATCGCAAGGTGTCTCTGCCAAAGATACTGGATTGATAAGATCAGACCCTCTTGCGGTCACAGCCACCGCCCACTCTCGGCGCACAGAGCCAGCGCTCTGTACAATGGATTTGCGTAGAAAATAAGACACACCACCGATCGGTTTCGCTTCCAGAAGTAATTGCACCGTCAAACTATTTTCTACAAAGCAAAGCACAAAAACAAAGAGGGCGGGTGAAGGAAGAGAAAAGAGCGAAACAGATTTTTCACGAGATGGCATAGGCATCTATTAGATCTATATTGTGCGTGAGGATTACGTAGCCTCGTGATTTTTTTTTGTACGCACTTCACCAAATTCAGGAGCGGGGCAGCAACAGACCTCCAAACACAGGTCATCGGCTAAGGGATTTCTTGTCCTACCGAACACTGCCATGGGTGCTGCAATCTCTGGACTGTGCACCCTAACCCTAAAATGAATCTGAACGTCACCGAAAATCCCTGTAATATGTTGGAGCTGTTGCTGCCACGCTCCTGAATTTGATAAAGTGAATACGAAAAAAATCACGCTCCCGGCTGCGATTCTGCCAATTCCAGGGGAGGACCGCGAATCTGGGTCAAGCTGCGTCCGCAAGGAATTCCTCCACGGGGTGAAGCCCTTTAACGTGCCATTTCCGCTTCGGGAATCTCTTTCCCTTAATCCCTCATTTCAGCCCAGATGTTTTGCTTTCTCGAAAAAAATGGCGGCGGGCGATTCCAAACCTTGGATTTTGAAGAAATAATTTGCATCATCTTTGAACTATCCGGGTACCAGATAGGGTCGAGTGTCACAGGACTCTCGTATAAGAGGCTGCGAAATAAATAAATTCGTCCCCTAGTTACACTCACACAACTGCACAACACTTCTATCGTTCGGCCTACCGAGTAAAATCTAGCTGTAATCAAACATCTGTATAGAATTTATTCAATCCGATTAGCACTTCCACCCATCATTCCATGAGCGTTATACATAAATATCTGGCTACATCTGTTACAATGTGGTAATTTGTGGGATAATATAAAGTCCCCTCCGGTGTCAGGGATAGACACTCCTGATGTCAGATGGTATGCTAATGTGTTGGGGGTGTCAGTTTGACTGCATTTAGTTCGAGAGGTTTATTATTATTATTTATTCAATCTAAAATCTAACTTCCATACCATGCACTGGCATACTACAGAACAAACTGAGTAGATTCAATTACTCGGACCTGCAGGGTCACATTTATTACGCTAAGTATACTAGCAATGTTGGCTAGATCTAATTATGTGGTAATGGTAAATAACAGCATCAATTTCATAATCAATAATACATCACTGCCACTCTAGCTCTAGGGTTCCTATAACATCGTTCAGTTTCTATGCTCGCTAAATTATCTAATGAATAATTCCCGTATATGTCTAAGATATAGACTGCTTATTGTATGGTATTCAATATACTAATATAGTCTCTGGAGACATGAGATCATCTCAGATAATTAGATCAAAGTTTATAGGTCTAGGTCTTGCCCGTCGAAGCGATGTCGGCACAGTTAAATGTAATTCAAGGATGGGCTGGTAACTCCCAGCCTCACCCAGACAATTCAAACACAATTTACAGTTATGTAGTCATACAAAACTACTAATCTATCTGCAGCTCTAGATGAGGTTATTATGCGTGCTGCATTCACGTGGGTGGATTCCTTATTCTCCTATCGGATACATGTCAATCATCACGAGCTTGGTCCCATTCAACTTACGATTGTTCTGGCACTAAGGCCAGAAACAGTATAGAATAGCGTGGTTCATTTCAATATGGCCTATGGACAAATGACGAGATCCTCATCAGGTCATGCTGTAATTATACTTGAACCCATCAAGCAGGGCCTCACTGACAACATCACAGACGGACTGTTCTGTATGAAGTGAAGAAAGTAGCACGGACCGCAGGGTCTGCGCTGTATCGCGATTCTTCCGCTAACCTTCATTGGTTAGCCCTTTTACCTATATTATAATTTATTTGCATACTACTGCTTATCACGGGGTCGAGAACTGCTCTGTCATTCCCTGCTATACATTTATTCTATCTCGCCCCATTTTCTTTCTATCCATAAGGAAGAAGTTTCAACACAATCTGTTCACGAGAACAGCTCAAGGACAAATTACGCTAGTTATAACTTACAACATCGTGAAAATTTACTCGCTGGACGTCGTGACCCAGCACGGCATTTACGCGACAATCCCGACCCTGACACATCCCCCACCCCAGTGGAAATTTTAAGAAAAATTTAGACGATAAGATCTAAGAAACTCCAAAGGCATTGTGGGGGGCTCAAGTACTAGAGTAAAAAAATCAGCACTAAGATGGGAAAAAAAAATAAATTAATTAAGAACGTGCATAGTGGATGGACACAAACTACACAAGTATTTATGCAACGTTCTGTAGAATCTAATCTATCGAAATATATTGTCACTTCATACAATCATATTGCTATGAACATTTATAATAATACTTAATTATTTCACTTTATACCCGTGAATTAAAGTATAACTATATTCACAAAGTCACGCCTCAATGAAGAAAAATGCTCAGACTTATTTAGTCAACACACATTTTGATAACTGTATGAACATTCACAAACAATATAATATTAATTAAAGTATTGTGGTATCTGTAACAAATCCCAGATTGGGAAATGCCCTTAATAACACATAGGAAAAATCACAAACAGACAAGTATAACAATTAACAAAACAATCAAACAGGCTCACACATTTATTATAACATTAATAACGACAATCCAATATGTACAACATCTCACTCGTTCCCTTAAGCATTCATTCCTCTCCTCGTTTTCTCTAGGATAATCACTCCTTTACAATATTAGAGTTGGCCTCAGCCTAACAATACGTCAATGGCTGCACTGCCTTGTAGCACGACATCTCACTGCCCGTAGTCAACCTCACATCAATATCTTAATCTCACATCACTATCTTAATCTCACATCACTATCTTAATCTCACATCACTATCTTAATCTCACATCACTATCTTAATCTCACATCACTATCTTAATCTCACATCCCTGAATATGGCCAGACTGCCACAGATAATGTGCCCTCACTGTCCTGCGGTTGACCTCACGGCCCAACCCATGCACCTCACTTATGCCTCGACAGCTTCCAGCCTGTCCCCGGCACCTATAAAGAATAACATCACATCTCTATAATACTATGTACCTACTATCCACTTCACCACTCACTACGAACC
The DNA here is from genome assembly GCA_963931925.1 of Onchidella celtica. Taxonomy (NCBI): domain Eukaryota; kingdom Metazoa; phylum Mollusca; class Gastropoda; order Systellommatophora; family Onchidiidae; genus Onchidella; species Onchidella celtica. Next base: position 74,407,541 of record OZ007570.1, on the reverse strand, counting down.
ATCAAGCGTACACATAACATTCCACAGTTCACCCACCATACAGCTGCACCTCTCTACTGTAGCATACCCCCACAGTATTACACAGCACTCCGACTAGGCTAGGAATCCCTGCTCCTAACATACATGTCTCGCTCATCGTTCACATTGTCACGAGCGAGTGAGCGAGGGTCAATAAGTGCGGGGAAGGGGACTTGAAGCGTGCGTGTTGTGAGTGAGTTGAGGCTTAGACGAGGCAAGATCTGAGTAGTCAGATCACTGCAAGCCGAAAAGTCCAAGGGGACAGATGTGAAGAGAGCAGTCGGGAGTTTGTTGTGTATTCCAGTGATGACTGGTAGGTTGAACTATAAGGATTGATAATTATGATGATTGATGTACTATATTCTCCTATGACCATGATGTAAATAAGTTATATGTGAGGAATGTGAAAGTCATTGATTACTGTGTATAGAGATGTGCGCAATGAGCGATAGATGTAAGTTAGGATCATGGATTCTTAGCGAGTCTGAGTACTGTGTAATACGGTGGAGGTGTGTTACCGTAGAGAAGTGCAGATGTGTGGTGAGTGTAATGTGGACTGTCGTGTGTACGCTTGATGGTTCGTCATGAGTGGTGAAGTGGATAGTAATTGTATGGTGTTATAGAGATGTAATATTATTCTTATAGGTGCCGGGGTCGGGCAGTGAGGCTACCCGCGGTGGATGACTAGTGCAGGGGATAGGCCAGCATAAGTGAGATGCATGGGCAGGACAGTGAGGCCACCCACAGGCCAGCTTGAGTGAAGCTGTCGCGCAGGACAGCGAGGGCACATTATTCGTGGCAGTCTGGCCACAGGCAGGGACGTTATGAATTGAGATATTGATGTGATATTGAGATATTGATGTGATAGTAAGATATTGATGTGATATTAAGATATTGAGGTGATATTAAGATATTGAGGTGGGATTAAGATACTGAGGTTAGGTTGAGCAGGAGCCAGTAAGATAGGCCCGTAAGTAGTACATACATTGAAGTGAGGCTGAGGCCGGAGTATATTTTAGAAAGTTACTATCGGCTTGTGGACCCTGAGATAGAATGAATGTGGGGAATAATGACCATTGGATGGTATTTGAATTGTATATCTTTATCTTTATGTATAATAAATGTGTGAGTCTGTTTGGTTGTTCGGTTAAGTGTTATACTTGTTCGTTTGTGATTGTTGTCCTGTCATAATCAGTACCTATTCCAGTCTGGAATTTGTTACACACATCTATTTACACAGTAACACAATGACTTGCACACTCCTTAAGTCCTCGCATATAACTTATTTGCATTATTATCATCATCAGAATATAGTAGATCTCTCACCACAATTATCAATCCTTATAATTCAACCTACCAGTCTTCACTGGAATACACACCAAAATTCCGACTGCTCTCTTCCACGCCTGTCCTCTTGGACTTCTTAACTTGCAGTAACTTTTCACTACACAAGCTTTACCTCATCGCCTTCAACTTACTCACGTCTTGCACGCTTCCACGTTAACTAACAGAAGTCAATATAGGTGAGCAGCCCCAACCATCCCGTGAGTCAATCCTACACTTCCATACCCCCGTAATCCTTTGAATCTCGCTCACTCCACTCGAGACAGTATCCAATGGCAGCAGTAGCTCTGGTAGCTTGGTTTGCCATGTCTCCATCTCATTGACCCGCTGACAAGGGCGTCAGGTTTGTCAGTAGCTCAGGTCACAGTCTGGAATGACGCTGGTGGAAAGAGGATATTCACAAGAAAGAATGTAAAAATTGTTCATAAATTAGTGAACAATATAATGTGAATCCATCCACCGTCCAGAAATGAGGCGGGGAAAGAGCCATCCAACCCCAATACAAGACAGACTCTTTAATAGGTAAATTAAATTAGACGGGACAAAACATCAGCTTGGGAATTGTCACCGCCAGGGATAGCCCGGATAACAAACCGGTGCTCTTGGAGTGCAAGACTCCATCTTGTTAATCGAGCATTCTTAGCCCTGTTTGGTTTTAGGAACAACAACGGACGATGGTCCGTTTCAATTATAAACTCGGACATCAGTAAATAACGCGAAAATGCGTTTACAGCATAAATAATAGCGAGGCACTCTCGCTCAATAGTGGCATATCGGCATTCCCTATCGAGCAACTTTATGACCGCGACTATTCTGACGATTATTATTGTCGGATAGGTATTCCTTTAACATATTTATATGGAACACTTTGTCCTGTCCTCGAATCTTTATAAGATAATTAACTCTAGAAAGTCTCTTTAGGACCTTAAAAGGTCCCTTCCATGTAAGCAGGAGTTTATTTTTCGTCTCCGGAAGGAGAACAAGAGTTTGGTCTCCGACGGATACGGTTCGCAATTTAGCACCTTGATCGCGATATAATTTATAAATGCTCGCATGCGCACTCGAAGATTTTTGTGCAAGTTGACATGCATTAAGTATTCGATGTCGCAAGTCTACAACGTATCCGCGTATCGTTGTCGACGATGTCCGATCCGGCGAATAAATCTCGGAGTATGGCCATTGGACCACGCGGCTTGCGACCATACAATAATTCGAAGGGGGAAAAACCAGTTGATGCATTCGGTAGTTCTCGGTATGCAAAGAGAATAGCGGGGAGCTGACGATCCCAATCACTCGGCTTATCGGCCGACACCCGCGCAAGCATAGCTTTCATGCTAGCATTCCATCGTTCACAGCAGCCATTAGACTGTGGGTGGTATGGAGATGTCAGTCTTTGTTTAATGCCTACCAATTCCAGGACGTTCTTAAAAAGTTCAGAGGTAAACTGTGGTCCTCTGTCTGATAGAATTTCAACCGGAAAACCGACACGCGAGAAAACAGTAATAAGGGCTTCAGCCACATGATCGGCTGAAATGGCCTTTAGTGGAATGGCCTCTGGCCAACGGGTTGCGTAGTCAATGACAGAAAGTATGAAGCGATGGCCTCTGTCTGATTTCTGCAGAGGGCCAACTATATCCACGGCGACGCGCTCAAATGGTCTGGAGACCGCTGGCATTTCCTGCAGAGGAGCTCGCGACGCTCTTCCTTTAGGAGTACGTTTCTGACATACGTCACATGTTGATACGAACCGGTTTACATCTGCGTAAATGCTGGGCCAAAAAAATTGCGATAATATTCGAGACTTAGTTCTGGCCTTCCCTTGGTGACCCGCTAAGGAAGTGTCATGGGCGAGACGAAGAATGTCGCGACGAAAAGATCTGGGTACTACAAGTTGCATAACGGTCTCTCGCTTATTCCGAAAATTACGATATAATAAGTCATCTTTAATAAGAAACTTAGAGGTATCCGGCGCTGTAGGATCAACTTTAGTAAACAAAGGTTTCAATGTGGGGTCTGAGTGTTGTTCATCATAGAATGCAATAGAAGTTATGTTTAATTCAATAGTAGGGTTACTCAATGCACTCTCTGGTCGTCGACTCGATTGTAGGCGTGTTGTCGCACAAGCAACACTCTCATCCTCAGTCCAAATTTCCAAGTCACCGAAAGGAAACTTTGTCACTTGAGGTACATTCCCTATGATTAAATCAGCCACCGGATTAGGCAGTACACATGCGGTAACAATACCTGTGAGAAAATGTGTATCAATATAAACTTCCGCAAGACGGAATCGCTCGACAGATCCGCCAAAAGTAATACAAGTTACATTGTAGCATCTGCAAGCTATCCCTTGCCCTCCCCCGTTTTCGTGTTACACTGGTGAGCATGTGTTCATTTGACAACCGCCAGAGTGTACTGTACTCCGTGACCTGACCTTCTTTTCTAGTGAGTAGTTTTTTTCCTCGCTCGCTTGTTGTCAGGTGTTTTGACTCGTTAAGTAAATATTAGTATGTTCCCGAACATTCGATAACGTTGTGGAAACGAATGTTTACGCCAGATTTGGCCTTGAGTGATGTAACCTGATGACGTATTGATGCGTGATTGGTTAGTTTGTGCGAGGGCAAAGGTAACGTTTATTTCGGGAACTTTCTGTAGGGATGTTTATATATATAGACCTGTGTGAGTGGTTGGGGGGTGAGTAAGTGAGTTTCCTTTTGTGTGGCGTAGATATTTAGTTTCGCTGGTGTCTTCCTAGTAATTTATTGTTCACTATACAGTTATTAAACTTTAGTATTATTTAATCTATCGTCGGATCTCGTGTTTATTTATTTTACAGCTGTAATAGTTTCGTTTTCTAAAGGGTTGTAGTTAGATCAACTAACTCCCCCCTACTATAACGTGCTAGAACAACCTCAGCTGTTACATATTGGGGGCTCGTCCGGGATCCGACCATATTCGAGCGGACCAGATCAAAATTACTAGATTTATTTACATAGTTTATTGTAGAATATCATCGACAAGCTATCTACAACATGTCGGAGGTTATTGGAAGGCTTAGCCAGGAAGCGGACGCCTTGGAGCTCACTGGGAAGGAGAGACAGAACTACATCCGTGAAGGCCTAAAGGAGGAAAGAATGGAGCAACTGAAGATAGAGGCTCGGGAGAAGGAGATGAACCACGAGCTGGAGATGGAGAGGATCCGCCATCAGCGTGGAGGCGAGTCGACGCAGGGGACCAGCGACCACGCCAGTTCTAAGAGACCCAAGCTACCTGCATTTCAGGACAAGAAGGACGATCTGGATAGCTGGTTGCTGCGGTTTGAGAGGTTTGCTGAGACAGCTGAATGGCCCAGATCCACCTGGACGACATCACTGTCTGCCCTGCTGACCGGGAGAGCTTTGGAGTGCTTCTGCAGACTACCGATCGACGAAGCCAAGGACTACGACAAGGTCAAGGAAGCGTTGCAGAAGAGGTACAACCTGTCAGAGGACGGATACAGACTCATGTTCAGACAAGGTAAGCCTGAAGATGGAGAAGATGTTGGAATGTTTTTGACCAGGATCAAGACCTATCTAGAGAGGTGGATAAAGCTGTCGAAGACGGAGGAGACCTACGAAGGAGTGAGAGATCTGTTCGTCAGAGAGCAATTCATGGATGCCTGCCCACCAGACCTTGCAACCCATGTGAGGGAGAGGAAACCAAAGACGCTACAGGACATCGCAGATTCAGCGGAGGCGTACCTGGTAGCGAGGAACCGGACGCTCAGCGGGAGCGCCAGACTGCAGAGCCGGCCAGTGCGACAGAGGCCCAACGGAGACAGAAGCCCACAGGTCTGCCATAGGTGCCAGAGGCCGGGACACAAGGCGACGGAGTGTCGTGCAAAGTTAAACGACAAAGGTGAGTTGAAATGTTACCTTTGTGGAAAGCCAGGCCACGTTCGGAGGATGTGTCCAGCCCAGAAGGATATGGGACGAGGCAAGCCGAACAAGGCGGCGGCGGCCGTAGTTATAGCGGCGGACGAGTCGTCAAGACAAGATGTGACGACGGCTGACACCAGCATCAACGTTCAAGCGGTAATGAAGGACGGGAAGCTACAGTTAGCGGTGCCTGTTACTTGCGGAGGATGCAGTGACGGAAGGACCGTGGAGAAACTGAAGTTACCAGTGATGAAGGGCTTGATTGGAAATCGAGCGGTAGATGTCCTAAGAGATACCGGCTGTGAAGGTGTAGTGCTGCGGCGAGCACTGGTGGACGACGGACAGCTCACCGGTGGGAAGAAACTTATCGCGAGGATCGATAACTCCTTGCTAGCGGCGGAGGAAGCCGTTATCGACGTGAAGACGCCTTACCTGACGGGCAAAGTGACGGCGCTGTGTCTCCCGGAGACCATCTGCGACCTAGTAGTCGGGAACGTGGACGGAGCGAAGGATCCGTACGACCCTGATACTGAGGTGATGGTAGGAGCGGTGACCACGAGGGCCCAGGAGAAGAGGAAGGACCGGTCTACGTCGCTGAAGGTGCCGAGGGCAGAACGGCACGCGGGAGTGGATAGAGAGGAACTTATCCGACTCCAAGAAGAAGACGAAGTCATTAGGAAGTTAGAGCAGAAGAAGATCCCAACTAATAGAGGCAATAAATCTGTTCATTTTGAGAAACATGGAGGAGTACTGTACCGGATCTACAAGGACCTGAGACAGGCGACGGTTATAAGGCAAGTGGTACTACCCGAGAAACTGAGAGAGTATGTACTGAGTGTAGCCCACGACTCGATCGTCGGAGGACACCTCGGCGTGAAGAAAACCAAAGACAGAGTTATGAGCAATTTTTATTGGCCTGGAATTGAAGGTGACGTCGCGAGATACTGCCGCTCATGCGACATATGCCAGAGGACGGTGAACAAAGGAGCGACCCCAAAGGTGCACCTGCAGAGTATGCCAGTAGTGGACGTAACATTTAGGCGAGTGGCCGTGGACTTAGTAGGACCTATCGACCCCCCAAGTGAAGGTGGACATCGGTATATCCTGGTGTACATAGACTACGCTACTCGCTACCCTGAAGCCACACCCTTGAAGAAGATCGACGCAGAAACGGTAGCAGAAGCCTTAGTGAACATCTACAGCCGTTTGGGTGTGCCCGAAGAGATCTTGTCCGACCAAGGGACCCAGTTTATGTCAGATGTCATGAAGGAAACGAATAGACTACTGGGAATTCGACAGTCGACCACTACAGTCTACCACCCTATGTGCAACGGGTTGGTGGAGCGATTCAACGGCACGCTGAAGAAAACATTGAGACGACTGTGCGCAGAGCAACCCAAGCAGTGGCACAGATACATCAACCCGCTGCTCTTCGCATATCGTGAAGTTCCTCAAGAGTCGACCAAGTTTGCCCCATTCGAGTTGCTGTATGGGAGAACTGTGAGAGGACCCATGCACATTTTACGACAACTATGGACCAAGGACGTAGAGGAGCCGGAAACGAAGACCAGTTACCAGTACGTCATGGAACTACGTGAGAGGCTGGAGGACACATGGAAGTTAGCGACGGAAGAACTCTCCAAGGCTCAAGGTAGACAGAAGACCTACTACGACCGGAAGGCGCGAGAGAGGAAGTTCCGCCCCGGAGATGAAGTGTTGGTGCTACTGCCGACGAACACTAACAAGCTCCTAGTCCAATGGAAGGGACCATATAAGGTAGTCTCAGTTGTCGGTGTTAACGACTATAGAGTCAAGATGGGTGCAAAAGAAAAGACCTTGCACGCCAACCTCCTCAAGAGATACATTCCAAGGACGTCAAAAGCAGCAGCAGTGGCAATGGAACCGAGACCTATTGTGACCGAGATGTGTGGGATGGACAACAGTAGGAGAGATATCACGCCTGGACATGTCAACGCCATAAAGGACGGCGGCGGTGATAGTGCTGAGACTGTACTGGCAGAGGACGACATGATGGACAAGAGTCAACCCGTGGAGTCAGCTGGCATGACAATCATCGAAGACTGCGACCTGGAAGGCGACAACGGTGGAACGACGGAGGACCTTGCCGACCTAGGAAGCTGGGACCAGAAGGAAAGCTACAGAGATGTCCAGTATGGAACGCAACTGACATCGGAACAACGTCAAGAACTCTGCGATGTGGTGAAGAATTACCAGCACGTCTTCACCAATCTCCCTGGATGCTGTCAGTTGGGTGAACATCGCATCGACCTGACGACAGAAGTACCAGTTCGTCAACGACCATACCCGGTGCCCTACGCTATGCGCGACTCATTGAAGGAGGAGCTTAGCACCATGGGACGGCTGGGCATCATTCGAAGGAGCTCATCAGCTTATGCTTCACCTATTGTTGTCGTCAAGAAGAAGGACGGATCCAACCGAGTCTGCATCGACTACAGGAGGTTAAACAAGATCACAGTATTCGACCCTCATCCGACAGCAGCGCCATCAGAAGTGTTTCAGAGTCTCTCGAGAGGAAAATTATTCTCTCGGATTGACCTGAGCAAGGGATACTGGCAAGTGAAAGTTCGAGAACAAGACATTCCCGAGACCGCGTTCGTCACCATGGGCGAACACTATGAATTCATTCGGATGCCTTTTGGGATGATGAACTCAGGAGCCACGCTGAACAGGATCGTAAAGCCATTGATCCGTGGAATGAACAATGTGACAGCATATGTGGACGACCTGCTGATTCATACAGAGACATTCGACGAGCATGTGAAGACTCTCAAGGACTTACTGCAGAGGATGGACCAAGCTGGATTAACTGCAAGACCATCGAAGTGTCTGATTGGAACGTCTGAAGTAGACTTTGTTGGACACTTAGTGGGAGAAGGTATGATTGGCCTGTTAGAAGAGAATGTATGTAAGGTACGAGACGCACCCAGACCCACCACTAAGAAGGAAGTGAAAGCATTCTTAGGATTAGTGGGATATTACCATGAATTTATTCCTAACTTTTCAGCGATTGCATCACCATTGTCTGATTTACTTAGAAAGGGTCAGCCCAATATAGTTCAGTGGGACGAAACGCAGGAGAAAGCGTACACCTCTTTGAAGAATGTCATTATCTCCAAACCCGTGTTATGTTTGCCAGATTTTTCCAAAGAGTTTGTCTTAGCAACTGATGCATCAGATCGCGGATTAGGCGCTAGTCTTATGCAGGAACACGAGGGAAAGTTGTACCCTGTGGCATATGCTAGTCGTAAGCTATTGCCTCGTGAGACAAAATATTCGGTCTCAGAGCGCGAATGTTTAGCTATTGTTTGGGCTGTAAAAAAGTTTACTTTGTATTTGTATGGAAAGGAGTTTGTGCTCCAAACTGACCATCGGTCATTAGAGTTTTTGAACTCTGCCAAGTTTGACAGTCCAAAGTTATTACGATGGAGTTTATTTTTACAGTCTTATCGATTCAGGATTCACTACGTAAAAGGCAGAGAAAATGTCTGTGCCGATTTCCTGAGCAGGGTATTTTAACGTAGTACACTATCAGTGAAATGCATTGTAACCCATACTTTTGCCTACTAGATGAATTGCTAGGACGGCAGTATTGTACTGTAATTGGGGACATAGTTCATCTGTAACTGAATATTGAATTGATGGCTGATAGAGAGTCATGATGTGTTAGTCACATTTTGATTTTATGCTAAGTCATATTAGTTACCAATGGAACTTGGTGTAAATTTTGGAAAATGTAACCCTAATGGGGACTGCGAGCAAGCAGTGTTTGTGTTATGTTGCAATGTTGTAACTTGTTTTGACCTAATATGATGAAGAAAGACCCTAATCAGTGGTCGGTATGTATTGGTATTTTTGCCATTGTACGTATGAGTTATACATTTTGGAGATAACCATGTTATGCACAACAAGTTATATGCTATGATTCGTGCACGAAGCATTGTGTAAACGATGGGCCATCGTTTCACCTTATATGATTTGTAATAATATCATTGACCATTGTTTCACCACAGTGGTGGCGTTGTGTTATTTTGACTAGTAGGCCTAATATTTACTATTGGGAAGCAATGACGGTATTGTATTAGTTATGGTATTAGTGATGCAAAGTACACTGCATTGTATCGTATTTGTGATGACATTCGGGAAGACACTGAAATTGTTATTAATTGTAATAGAATTAGCAACTACCTTTGTGAGATTGGGAGTGCTATAAGATTATTTCAAGATATTGCAGACGCTGAATAATGTTTTGGAGTTGAAAAATATTCAACTTAAATTGGGGAGTTGTGTAGCATCTGCAAGCTATCCCTTGCCCTCCCCCGTTTTCGTGTTACACTGGTGAGCATGTGTTCATTTGACAACCGCCAGAGTGTACTGTACTCCGTGACCTGACCTTCTTTTCTAGTGAGTAGTTTTTTTCCTCGCTCGCTTGTTGTCAGGTGTTTTGACTCGTTAAGTAAATATTAGTATGTTCCCGAACATTCGATAACGTTGTGGAAACGAATGTTTACGCCAGATTTGGCCTTGAGTGATGTAACCTGATGACGTATTGATGCGTGATTGGTTAGTTTGTGCGAGGGCAAAGGTAACGTTTATTTCGGGAACTTTCTGTAGGGATGTTTATATATATAGACCTGTGTGAGTGGTTGGGGGGTGAGTAAGTGAGTTTCCTTTTGTGTGGCGTAGATATTTAGTTTCGCTGGTGTCTTCCTAGTAATTTATTGTTCACTATACAGTTATTAAACTTTAGTATTATTTAATCTATCGTCGGATCTCGTGTTTATTTATTTTACAGCTGTAATAGTTTCGTTTTCTAAAGGGTTGTAGTTAGATCAACTAACTCCCCCCTACTATAACGTGCTAGAACAACCTCAGCTGTTACATACATCCTTATCAAGAAACTGTGTTGGACGGATTAGTGACTGCCGAACGCCGATAGTCGTGCATCCGGAGTCATGTAGAACAGAAGCGCGAATAGCGTTAACGCGGCCCTGATAAAGTATTAACCTCCCCAGCTCATGTAGGGCCGACATGACTGGGATAGCCTTTGTCATGAAGATTTAGTATGACCGTCATCTGCATAGGGTGTAGATTGAACAGAGCAGGCATTTGCCGCCTCCATTTTAACAGTACAATATTTCTGTATGTGGCCGAATCTATTACACCTATAGCACATAATACGTTCTCTATCGTATCCACGATAAGGTCGACCTTTAGGTCTATCATAATCATTTTCAAAATGTACGCGTCGGGGCGGTCCCTGAGGCCGGCTATATTGATGGCCTGAATAATTGCCACGATAAGATGGGCGAGGCCCGTTAAAAGAATAGCCCTGGTATCCTCCACGCGGGGATAGATTAGTACGATACGAAAAATCCCGCGGTCTAAGAAATGACGGCTCTGATTGAGAGCGCGGATTCGGGGCTTGACGATGAGTCGGCCGTGAACGATCGTGTCCGGTTGGCGCACTTTTGCCAACGCTGGCATAACATGGTACTATATCCTTAGGCCTGGCCAATGGGCGATTTGGGTGGGCGGACGCATAACGTTCCGCACACGATGTGATTTCATCTGAGGATGTCGGTGCTCTCTCCTTAAGGTGGGCAACCAAATCAGAGTGACATGCAGCGTAAATTTGGTCTTTTAAGACCAAATCATAAAGTTGAGAATAATTCCCAGCGGTCACGCTCGCGAGCTCGATCCATCGATCCAAGTAATGCTTAAGTCGATTTACATATGTCGAGAATTCTCAGACGCTTCTGGCTTACAGCTGCGGAATTTCTGATGAAACCCATCTTCTGTATGTTGAAATCTCTTAAGCAACGCTGTCTTAAGTTTCTCATAATTATCGGCATCCTCTACTTTGAGGCTATGAAAAACCTCCAGAGCCTTACCTGTCAATAAATTGGAAAGGCAGGAACTATACATTGTGGGCTGCCACCCAACGCATTTTGCGTGCAGTTCGAAACGATGTAAGTACGCGTCGATCCGGTCAACTTTCTCATTAAAAGTCGGAAGCTTGGGCTTACCAGCGTATGTATTGCCGGTGGAAGTGGAGCTCAAAAGACCTTCTCGTTCTAATTTCTTTAATGTTATCTCATGTTCCATTTTTTCTCTCTCCACAGCCTCCTTTTCTTTTTCTCTTTGTTCCTTTTCTCTCTCTTTCTTCTTTTTCTCTTTCTCTTTGTCATTGTTCCTTTTCTCTCTCTCTTTCTTCTTTTTCTCTTTCTCTTTCTCTTTCTTCTTTTTCTCTTTCTCTTTCTTCTTTTTGTCTTGCGCGTTCTTCTAACCGATCCTCCCAGTCTCGGTCCTTCTGTATTTGTTCTTGGCACCATGAGGCGCGTTGTTCTTCTGGTATCCCCAGGGCCTTGGCAGATTCAATATATTTAATGAAATCGGCCATGCTTCCACTTAAAATGTGTTTGTTAAAACACTGGCACACTGGTATGTGTGCACAAATAGTATGATTTTACTGACTGGTCCGGTGTACCTCGGTATCACCTATATTATATATAACAGTCAACTTACTTTCAATATCACTATCAGTGGCCTATATTAACACTGCTTGAAAAAAATCGTCTTTCTCTCTGTCACGAGTGGAGTGAGTGCAATTAAGGGGATTGCTACAGAGCGGGTGTAGAGTAAGAAGGGCTCACAGTAGACAGCAAGTTAAGCGTGCTGTTGTGAGTAGTGGGGGGGGGGGGTCTGAAGGAGGCGAAAGCGCTGTATAACTATCACTGCAAGTTAGAAGGCCCGACGGAGCGGACCTGTGAATAAGAGCCCATCGGGCGGACATAAGGGAAGCAGTCGAGAAGACTAGTGAGAGTCTTTCCAGTGATGACTGGTATGTAGAACGTTGATTGATTATTATGATTGATGTATTATATTATATTCGCCTATTACCATGATGTAAATAAGTATACGTGAGGAATGTGGAAGTCCTTGATATTGGATATAGCAATGTGCGCCATGAGCGATAGATGAAAGTGAGTTCATGGATTTGTAGCGCGAGTGAGTAGTGTGTACTCCGATGGAGGTGTGTTACCGTAAGATGTGTGGTGAGTGAAAGGTGAACTAGTGTGGGTACGCTTCATGGATTGTCAGGAGAGGTGGAGTGAATAGAAATGGTAGGGTATTATACCAATGTAATGTTATTCTTGTAGGTGTCGAGGACGGGCCGCCGAGCCACCTCGATGAGCACAGGGGATAGGCCAGCATAGGGCCGGAGGCCACACATAGGCCAGAAGTGAGGCTGTCAGTGCAGGACAGTAGAAGCACATAAAGTCGTGGCAGTCAGGCCACGGACAGGGACGTAGATATGAGAGCGAATGAGATACTATAGTATTGCCATGATGATGGGCGAGTGAACTGATAAGTTGTGTGGCAATAGGAAGGTGATGTTGAGAGACTGCGGTGCCAGTGAATCATTAATGTACTATTAAGACCCTGAGGGGAGAGGCTGAGGCCGAAGTGCCTTTAGGAAGTAACTACCGGATCGTGGATCCGAGGAAGAGTGCATGTGAGAGTAAGGCCGTTGTACGGCAGTGAAGTTCAATAATATAATGTATGTAATTGCGCTATTATCTATATAATTTATGTATAATAAATGTGTGAGTCTGATGGGTTGTTTTGTTAAGTGTTAAACTTGTTTGTTCGTGATTGTCGTCCTGTCATAAACTATTACATCTCCCAGTCTGGGATTTGTGACACTCTCCCTGTATATAGTAGGCAGTGTTACTTCCACTGCAAAAATTTTATATCTCTCCAATATATAGACAAAGCATTGCCGTCTATCCGTTACTCCCACTGCAAACATTTTATTTCTCTCTCTCTCAATATAGATAAAGCAGTGCGGTCTATCCGTTACCCCCACTGCAACAATTTATATATTTATCGCTCTCAATGTGACGAATCAGTATCCTAAGTTAGCACTGTCAAAAATTATCTCTCTCTCAACGCGACGAATCAGTGTTCTAAGTTATCACTGTCAAAAAGTATCTCTCTCTCAACGCGACGAATCAGTGTTCTAAGTTATCACTGTCAAAAATTATCTCTCTCTCAATCTCAACAAAGCAGTGTCATCCATCTGTGACTCGCTGCAAGAAAATTCTCTCTCTGTATAGTCGACGTGAAATTAGCACGTGAACAAAAATTTGTATCTCTCTCTCTCACTTATTAATACCAGATTACAATTCAATGTGGTTTTAGCACGTGAAATAACTCAGGCAATATTGTAGAACATCGCAATGTCAATATAATAATTTAACTTTATAAGGAAAAAAAATTGCACTGAACAGGACGCTAGACTCACAAATAAAACGAACGATAACAGACCCTACAAGTCCTAACTCATGTACAGATAGTTTTAAGAAGAAGACAAGAGAGACATCTTCCTAAAGAAATGTGAGGAAGCAAGAGAAACGCCACAATCTATACGAATACTGGATCCCTATAGAACTATTCACAGTATAGCAAATCCCCCCGAGTTATCAATAGCCAACGATACACGTTCTGCAGCCGATTGGCAAAGAAGATATGCTACTCTATGATCCCATCCAACCTCCCGCTCCTAAACTAAACATATAGTAAAAGATAAAAAGCCTGTAAATGATGAGGAAGGAAAGCACCTCAACCTCCTCAAAAATGGCACTCGGATGTTTCACTTAACTTGTTTAGGAATTTAGATGTTGATTTCCTCTATCCATAGCTCTCATTCCCAAGTCCACAGTCTCGTGTTCTGTCACAGGTAGATAGATCTATGGTGGATGTTGTCCCTCGCCGTAATCGTCGGGTCAATGAGATGGTCAGAACATCATATGAAATTGAAGCAAAATTTTATATTAACACACAATGTATATCACCTATCTGTCTCTAGATCTAGATCTAGATTTGAAATGACAAATTCATACAAACTCACATCATGAATTAGCTAACAAACTTGAACTAGATAGATCTAAATCTCTCCCTATGTTTTAAGAAATGGTGTCCCTTTTCAGACAATTTATTAGATCTATATCATGTCAATTATTCTATTATTCCCCTTCTCAATAATAGCTGTTTACTTACTACCTTAAATTCTTTAAAAGTGTCCTAACCGAAATGTTAAGTTCTGGTAAGAAAATAAAGGTTCTTTATGGGGTCCCTCTCCAGTGTTACAATGTGGTAATTTGTGGGATAATATAAAGTCCCCTCCGGTGTCAGGGATAGACACTCCTGATGTCAGATGGTATGCTAATGTGTTGGGGGTGTCAGTTTGACTGCATTTAGTTCGAGAGGTTTATTATTATTATTTATTCAATCTAAAATCTAACTTCCATACCATGCACTGGCATACTACAGAACAAACTGAGTAGATTCAGTTACTCGGACCTGCAGGGTCACATTTATTACGCTAAGTATACTAGCAATGTTGGCTAGATCTAATTATGTGGTAATGGTAAATATCAACAGCATCAATTTCATAATCAATAATACATCACTGCCACTCTAGCTCTAGGGTTCCTATAACATCATTCAGTTTCTATGCTCGCTAAATTATCTAATGAATAATTCCCGTATATGTCTAAGATATAGACTGCTTATTGTATGGTATTCAATATACTAATATAGTCTCTGGAGACATGAGGTCATCTCAGATAATTAGATCAAAGTTTATAGGTCTAGGTCTTGCCCGTCGAAGCGATGTCGGCACAGTTAAATGTAATTCAAGGATGGGCTGGTAACTCCCAGCCTCACCCAGACAATTCAAACACAATTTACAGTTATGTAGTCATACAAAACTACTAATCTATCTGCAGCTCTAGATGAGGTTATTATGCGTGCTGCATTCACGTGGGTGGATTCCTTATTCTCCTAGATCGGAAACATGTCAATCATCACGAGCTTGGTCCCATTCAACTTACGATTGTTCTGGCACTAAGGCCAGAAACAGTATAGAATAGCGTGGTTCATTTCAATATGGCCTATGGACAAATGACGAGATCCTCGTCAGGTCATGCTGTAATTATACTTGAACCCATCAAGCAGGGCCTCACTGACAACATCACAGACGGACTGTTCTGTATGAAGTGAAGAAAGTAGCAAGGACCGCAGGGTCTGCGCTGTATCGCGATTCTTCCGCTAACCTTCATTGGTTAGCCCTTTTACCTATATTATAATTTATTTGCATACTACTGCTTATCACGGGATCGAGAACTGCTCTGTCATTCCCAGCTATACATTTATTCTATCTCGCCCCACTTTCTTTCTATCCATAAGGAAAAGTGTTTCAAAAACAATCTGTTCACGAGAACAGCTCAAGGACAAATTACGCTAGTTATAACTTACAACATCGTGAAAATTTACTCGCTTGACGTCGTGACCCAGCACGGCATTTACGCGACAATCCCGACCCTGACAACATCTTCCCGTCGAAAGAGGGGGTGGAGGGTGGGGGATGGGCAAGCATATGTTTTGCAATAGCGCCCTGTTAGCTCATACGACTGCCTTATATTAATCTCATTCGACCTGCTGAGTAACGCCTGATTTACGGAAATCATTCAATCAGATTTGCACTGCCATCACTCACTCGATAGGTGAACAGCATAAATGTTTCTTGTGTGCATCAGTATCAGTGCCACACAGAGTTTCACCTACCAAGCTGTCATTCACGATACCACACCAAACCCAGCTGCCTACAGCACACATTATGTGTAATGGCAATAGTGTATGAACAATATGAAAAATAATACATGTATAACGTATTTAATCATATGAACAGACATGGTGTGTTTCTCACTTGTAAGTTATTTCTATCTGCTTTCTTTCTCCGACGTAAACTGTGCGAGAAAATCATCTAGTAGTTGTATTACCAATTTGGGAAGCTCACTGGGGGTGCGTCCTGCACGCTTGGCAACTACGTGACTTCCAGGCACAGTGCCTGTTTTTAAACCGGCATGGTGAAGATTCGCTGTACTCTCCTGTAATTGGCAAACTCACTCGTTGGCCTCTCTAGCGATAAGTTGTTTTTAGATTACGGGCAGCGCTTGGTACTGGATTGCATTTTCTCTAATCGGCTTTGAAAAAAATGCCTTTGTTTACATCTCTCACGCTTGCGCCAATAGGTGGCGCTGAAAAACCCGCGCACGCGAAAGCCCCGAAATGTCTCATCTTATCGTTTTAGTATCTTTGACTCTACTTAGCGCTCGCAGCCCATCGCAGGTGAGTCTATCGCTTGCGGACTGACGACTCCAGATTTGCACCGGAATATAATAACAGAAGAGGGAACTACGCTACAAAAACATGAACAATGGTTTCAAGTGCTCCATAAAATTTGAACACTAGAGTTTAATTACGCATAAGAACTTAAACAACGGTTTTCCACTACACAGAAAAGCTTAAACAACGGTTGACCTCGCCCGCGGGATGTTTGATGGGCGGGTCGATCATAGTTTGCTCATACTATGCTGTATCTGCGACGAATACCCTGAGAAGTCCAGAAGTGCAGAAAGTATAAACATAGACGCCAGGAAGGAGGGGAGGGGAGGGGGGGAGGAAGGGGGTGGTTTATTTTGGCATAAAGTTTGAATAGCACATTCATAATTATAATTAGAACATATTTATCACATTTCTCCATCACTCTTCCAGGTGGATTTACTCAGAACATCAGTAAGACACGTGCGTATAAACTGAATTCGGCATGTACAGATCCTGAAGAGATGTTGGAAGGCGAGCGTTATGTTGTTGAAGCAGTTTTGAATGCTACAGGTGTGGACACAAATCTCTGGCCGGTGACACAAATTGTATTGGAAGCAGAAGTGGTTGTGTTCGTGAAATTTGTGCCGGTAAGTAAAATCATTGTATCAAACATTTTAATTTTGCCTCTTGTCTGTCGTTTATAGATATGTCAACATGATTTTATCGTTGAATTGATGCTGCAAAATGCACAAGGGTACTAAAATCATCACAGGCATTTCAACAAACATTTTCTGAAATAGATTTTGTTGCCGTTGTCAAAATTCAAAACCAGTTTTGTCCTGCGTTTATCTTAACAGTTTGAGAATTAGGCAAAATAAATTCTCTATATATTTCACAATACAAGAAACTGATAATAAAAGCGCGCATCCCAGCAGCTAACGTTTTTTTTTTTAGACATATCAAACCACTATGGCGAATCAGCATTAATTTCAGGAAGGCTAACACAATTATGACAGGTCGTCTAAAGCTTTGTGAAAATATAATATTTCGATAAATAACTGGGACCCGGAACTCTCATACTTGTCAAGTCTTTCGCGTACGGGCGCCAGTTCAAATTCAACCCTAGAAAATGGACACGCAAACAACCCCCCCCCCCCCCGCTCCCCCACCACCACCACCAACTTCTCAAGCTCTATATTTCCATGACTTCTAAATGCCTTCCAGGTAGACCTCCATATTCACTAATCAGATCCCAAGTTTTAAATGCTGGTATGATGTTGTCTCCTGTGTCAGAGTTGTGTCTCTTCAGGTCATGTTGGAGATAGGAAAAAAACACGAAAAAAAACGGAATAAAACTACTGGGACAAGATCAAGTGAACAGGGAGGGCGGGGTTAAATGTGCTGGTTCAAACAGGGACGTGTCGTCCGAATAATAACCGCTGGCCGTTTAGTAGTGTATATCTATGCCGCTGACGCACAGATATGCTTTTTTAAAAACCTTGTAAGTTGCTTGGCAAATGGCATTGGCTCTTCGTCATTGGAAGAGGAAGATTTGGAAAAACTTGGAAATTAACTTTTTCTACACTTTCGTTTGAATGTTTCTGGGTTGTTGTTTTTTTGTGTGTGTGTGTGTTTTTTTTAATGTGCAATCACCCTCCCCCCCCCCCCCCCTTTCTTCCCCGCACACACACACAAGCGCGAGACAATGGGATAGTTCTGGTTGCCAATCAGAAATACTGCAGATAAAGTCTTCTGATAGAAACAAGACTCTGATTTCAGGCACGCACGGAGAACGTTACACTATGTGAACTCAACATTGAGCAAGACGGATGTCGTGGGGAGACAACTGCCTGTGGTTACTGTGACAGAAAGGTTGACGATGTCTACTATGTAGTCTTCAACGTCACGGCCACTCCTGCCCGTACACATTTATTTGTCCACCGACTGAAATGGATTGGACAGTCTTCTACATTCACTAGTTATATTCATGGCCCAGAAAGTTGGCTCATTCTAGGTAAATGCAAGTGTTTTGTCTCTGTTACAATGTGGGATTTTGGGGATAATTGTAAATGTCCCCTGAAGATGTTATAACCCACTTGTTATGTATCCCATCCGGATGTTATAGATGGTATATTAAGGTGTTTGGGTGGATATGTTTTCGACTGCATTTTTATAACTGAGAGGTATTCAATCCAAATCTAACCTCCACTCACACGCCAATTACTAAAGAACAGAGTGAGTAGATTTCAAACAATCAGACCTGCAGGGCCACATTTTATTTACGTTGAGTACTCTAACAATTACAACTAAAAGTTTAATCTAGATCTATTTATGTAGATCTAGTAGTAATAAGGATGAGAATCAACATCATAAAATATCATAATCAATTCCTTTCATTCCCATAAATCCCCTAGATCTTCTAAGTAATAGTAGATCTAATGGTTCTTAGTAAACTCTAACTATTCTAACTAGATCTAAACATTTTCTATTTCTAAGATCTAGACTGTTTATTATATTACAAGTGACGTAGTCTCTGGAGACGTCAGTCTATCTCAGATATTCTAAATTAACAGCTGGCCTAGCTCGCCAAGGAGACTTCGGCACAGTTAAACATAACTCTAGGGTGGGCTGGCAACTCCCAGCCTCACCCAGACAGCTCAATCACATTTAAAATCTATATCTCATACATTATATATATAACTCTAGCTGTAGATCTAGATCCAAATGACAGTTCAACCATTCATCCTCGATTTCTCATACACTCATTCTTGGTAGGACATCTTCTCTCCTGTCCAGGATAACTTCTCACACATCTTCCTGGCTTAGTGGCTAAACGTCTGCAGGTGCTTGGTTCTTCGAACAGTTAAAACGATGGCGAAACTCACCATTATGTCTCAACCAAAAGGCTGAGACGAAGTCATATCGAGCGTTCAGCACATAGATCCAATCAGTAGTGCAAACACCAATAGCTATGGGTTCTAGTTCATCTAGGCATCTCTTTAATCAATTAAATTCCCTCAGGCGGAATCACGCCGAGCCCGACGCACATGGATTCTTTGCTTGGACTGAAGTTCTCATCTGCTGCCTTCTAGCTCCACGAAATGCTATCAATACGCCGGCTGTCCATTGGCTGTTGATTTAACCGCCAAACATGACGTAACAAATAAGTTCTCACCCCCAAGTCTAAAACGGGGTTTTAATCTTCATCAATGGCCCATCATCTTTCCATCTCAATATCCACCATCTCCCCTAGCATACATTCCCGCTAATTCGCTCTATCCCCTTCACAAAAACACCAATGGTATCCTATTTACTGTTTCTGTCTACACCATCCGGTCACACTCTGTTTAATCCCTCTAATGACGTCATCAATTAATGCACAAATGACGTAATTCACATGATATACTTATTGACCTTATAGGTCATATTAATTAAGTTATTTCCCTTTGACAAAGCGTCATTCATTAGATTTGATCATGACAATCTCTTTCAATTGTAATTCATTTTACTTACCGAGTTTTTAAAACTGATATCAGTCTGAATGTCCGTTCATGTAGTCACGGAAACCCTGATCAACGACCATCTGTTCCCATGGGGGTAATGAGTAATTATTTCATAAATGTCCTGCTACTACTAATAATAATAATAATAATAAATGGAAGTAAAAAATTACTGCTCAATTCACTGACTCATCTGAAGTGTTTCGCAATATCTGAATTTTCACACACGTAGATTTTGTTCGTGCAACACAAGCGTTTCCTGACATAACTTCTTAAATATTGTTTATATGAGTATACACTCCCAGTTCAAAGATGAAGATGAAAAATCACGTCTATTGAACATTAAAAACAATAGTTATTGCTAGGTATAGATCGTGAAACGATCATAATCTTAAATTGACCCGTAGGAAAAAAATAAGTGACTGCGTCAAGATGAATCTATTGGATCCACCCTATTCAATGGATCTCTTGAGAGAAAATTGTCAAGTATAAAAATATCATTAACACCATTGGTACGGTATGTTCACTAAACAATTGCCCGTGGTCACTCTGTTGTAGCTCTACGTTTACCCACAATGTGTTACTCTTCTGCCCCCCCCCCCCTTCCTGTTATTTTCATTCCAAAATAGAGCTGACGCGGTAGGTGGGATACTAGATTAGGGTGCTGAAGGTGTGGAATAGTATAAAACTGGTAGTCTGACTAATCAGTTGGTTTAAACTACGATAAGATACCCTAGCGAATAATGACAAATTGGCTTTACTACTTCTATGATGTGATAATTGTGGCCTCAAACATTGAGGGAATATGTAGGGCATTAACCGCAAAAGATAATAATAATAATAATTAATAATAAAGTTCATTTCTACAACACATATCCAGAGATGCTCTATGCGCTTTACAAAACATGCAGAAACAGAACAAATCTCATTCCTAACAACTGACAACACACACAAAGGCACACAATTAGATGAGCAATTAGACTGCATAATTCGGGGAAAAAAATGTGAAATGACTGAACCAGATTATGGGTTACTGTGCGGACGGAATCATTTTTTTTTCGCTCGTTTTTACAAAAAAAATCTACACATTTTTTAGGGAAAGGCCAAGTTTAAGCAGATTCATATAATTAGCATAAATGCCCAGAAGCGTGTTTAGTTGCGAAGGCAGCCTTCTAAGAGATTTCGAGGCGCCCGCACGGCACATTTGTGCCAAGTAGGCACTCTACTGAAGGGACTCTTGCATTTTTTTTTCACTTTCCAATATGGCGTCAATATACAACCATAAGTTTATATAATGCTGAATGCCATGCAAGCAACTCAAGACACCCGCACAACTGAACGTATCTCTGAAAAGCATTGCTGTGTGCCCTAGCTGTTCTTGAATGTGACAACAATCACACAATGGTAACAAGGAAAACAAAACTGCATGACCTCCAGTATTTGATAAACTCCTGGTTGTATATTGAATGCACCAACTGAGTTTCTGAGGTTGGCCGTTAAAAACCTGTGTGTGCTGATATAGATCTGGAAACTCCAGCACGATAAAAGTGTTGAAATGTCTACAAACTGCACAAAACATTCAAACCTGATTTCCACTATTGCACGCTGTTTATCGCTGTGCGATATTGATCTTCATAAAGCTTTTGACGCAACAAACTTTTTGGTTCGTCACACTTACTTTTCTCTGAAGATTTAATACGATAAAGGAATACGGATTTACTGCAAACAATATTTTGAATTAGTTCTCCGGTGTCCATGCCACATATATAAATCTATACAAATCAAAGTCAATGATTTTACAATCGAATATCGAATCTTTGTAAAGAGTTCAATAATGTTCATGTCACTTTTACCTTCCCTTACTATGTAATACTTTATTGTTATGTGTGGAGATTTAGGCGAACGAGCAGCAGTGAGCAAGCAAGAAGAAGAAGAAAAAAAGAAGAATTAGAACCGAGCAGGGAAACATTCTCTACTTCTCTAATTCTCTAATTCTCTAATTCTCTAATTCTCTAATTCTCTAATTCTCAAATTCTCTAATTCTCAAATTCTCAAATTCTCAAATTCTCTACTTCTCTACTTCTCTAATTCTCTAATTCTCAAATTCTCTACTTCTCTAATTCTCTAATTCTCTACTTCTCTAATTCTCTAATTCTTTAATTCTCTAATTCTCTAATTCTCTAATGCTCAAATTATCTAATTCTCTAATTCTCTAATGCTCAAATTATCTAATTCTCTAATTCTGTATTTCAGGTGATACAAATGACATTGCCATCGAAAACAAGCAGGAAAAAATCACTTCCTGGCTACAGACAGAGAACGGCCAGGGCACAGTGGCCATTGAAGGCTATTCTCACGACCTATTTTTCATTCGCACTGTGGATCATTCATACTGGGGAAAGTACACATCTTATATTGGAGATTTGGCTACCGTAAACTCATCACTGGAGATAAACAGATACAATTCCCCGAATTTATTGAAATCCCTTGTCGGCCAGAAGGTTCACGTATTTTATGAAGACTGCCAGCGACAAGGAGATCTACAGTTTCTCATAGAAGGTAAGGCCTAACAGATCTCTCTAAGTCCCATTATTCCACATTGACTTCACAAGCTATTCAGAAAGCTAGTGTCCCCTAATCAATACATCAGATGTGATTGGAAGACATCCGTTGGCCGATACTATTCAGGTTCAACGTCTAGGCTTTTTACAACAGTGATAATTACATTCAAAAGCAGGGGTGTACATAGAGTTATGCCTCAACCTATCACTGTAGAATCTCTAAACAAGGCATTGGCCTCTAAATGAAATTCTAAGACAAATGACCTCCTCCCCCAACCCCCTCCCCCCTTTTTTTTTTGCCGAAAAAGACATTGCACATTTGGAGTAGCGTCATCAAAATATCGTCGAGATGTTTGGAGGGGACAAAGAGTTTATAATAAACCTGGAGGTAAGACTCGGTCACGTCACATGTCCGCAAATAGAAAGCCCGGCAGCCATCTTTGTTTACGGCAAGTGATTGCAAAAACGATGTCAAGGCCAGTGCTAACGAAAGTAGTTTTTGTCGGAAGGCTTCAATACCTCTAGCTATATATAACTTCTTTGGGAAGGGATGAAAGGGTCCGTTTTTCCTATTTCAAAAACCGTAATGTGCGATAATCTTAAAACAAACGGTCTTTAGTTTAAACAACAAAATGAGGGATGGCAGTAGGTGCGGGACAAAGCTAAAGTTTAAAATAATAATAATAATAAGTAGGTCACAAAGCCTCGTGTTAAAAACAACAATTGCAAGAAAACAAAAATACAATAAGTTCAAAAAAAAATAAAATAATGGCTTTTTTATTTCTTTTGGAACTTATTGTACTATTTTGTTTTTAATTGTTTATTTCTTGCGCTCGGCTTAGTAACCAACACATTTGTCTTTTTGGCCACATTTTAGTCTGTTCAATGTAATGTTTTGGAATATTCAAATCTGGATCTCCGCATAATTAGGTAATGGCCTTGTAGACATGCAAGGTTTCATTATTGGGACGAGTGGGTCTCAGGCTAATGACATTTTTACCAACGAATTGTTTAATTTCTTTTTTTAAAATGTATTTGTACAGCATCCTTACCCACCACCTCCACAAGAAGTTACTTCGTGTTACAATAATTTAAAAGTTTCCACTTCCATTTCCAGACCCTTTAAAGAGATTAAGAAATGGAACCGCTTTGAAATAAGGACATATACAAGATTTATTCAACCTGACCTTGTCTGCACTGTATAGTACTGTTAGGCTTCGTTCTGCATCTTGTAGACTTGATTCTCAATAATCTTCAATCAAGAATAGCAGGATAAATACACTGCTGTGTCATATTACTTCCCTGGCATAAACTTTAAATTCCTGTTGTTAGAATCATACAAACGTTTTATGACACAAGCTGGAAAGATATCCAAATAAAATTGCCGACTAACATATCACTTAACTCGATATTCAGCCAGGAATAGGTATCGATCTTCCCTGATATCGTAGTTTCGACGTTGATAAATATCCGGTGTAATTTTAGTTTAATGCACCATCATGAGGGTGAACTTTAATGCTTGGAATTGGCCATGTCATGGCACGGATATTTCGTTACAACTCAGAAAAATATTGACGAGTTCCAACCAGATCAAGAAAATGATTCATGTAGTTTTATGTAAGTATCTGTTTTCAGCATTGCATTGAAATTATAAGACGTGATTTATTGTTGAAAGACACCACAAAACACGTAGCTCAAATCAGTAAAATATGTCTTGTAGTAGAGCAAAGAATACCGGAAAGCCAAGCAGAAATTTCAGTCACTAGTCCTGGATGTTTTTAAAGAATTCAGAAATCCATTTTCAGAAATAGCAAAACCATGCCTCATTAACATCTTTGCTATGGCACAATGCCAAATAGTCAAAAATTCAAGAAAGCTGAAAAAGGGGAGAAGGCAGCGTTGCAATCGTTATGTTGATGAGAGAATGAAGTCACAGACAACAAACACCGGTACTGGTTAACCTTCTGCTCTTGGGGAACAGGCGTGACGCAAAACTGCATGCAGGAGCTGGGGTTCTGACGAACATCAAACGTACTCTTAATCCTTAGCAGCTGAACCCCCGCAGGCTGAAGTGTGATTACAAATCCAATCTGCTGTGTTGTCTACTAGAACTAATTCCAACAAGCGAAACAAACTCCTTTTTATTACTTGCCTCGTTGCCAGTGGATTAGCCGTTGTTCAGATGTTCTCTCCAAGTGGCAGCACAACGATTTTTGATTATTCAAAATAATAAATTATGTCATTTTAATTTATCTTAAACAAGAAAAAAAAAAAAGGGAACGAATTGGGTGACTCTCTGAACTGAATGAAAGGGACATGTCAGTTTGGGAAGTTCATGTCGGTCTTTATCACATTTCCATTGGCAGACAAAGAAACAAATATGAAACTGCAGGAATGAATGGCACAGTTTTTTGGCCTGAATATCGTGTTATAACTAATAAATCATAATGAAATTCATATCACCCTTTTTGTTAGAAGGACTGTTTGGTAATAAATCGTTCGGAACATTTCTCTGATTGACAAAGGGGTTGGAATTTTCCTATTATTGTTGATGAAAAGTTGCACATAGCTTTAACGTTCCACCATATTCTACCCCAACCCCTCCCAGCAGGAAGGTGACACGATTATGCCTTCTTGTATTCTTTTTCCAATACCGACCAGAACTGCCCACGAGAAACTGCTCTGATTGGAAATCTGTGGTGAACAATAACTTAACGGATGACATAGAATACAGCATATCCTGCTCCATTTACTCTCCCAGAAAGATGTATTTCTCCTTTTACTGCAGATGTTCTGCCAACATTACATGGGTAAGCATAAATAAAAATGTATTTTAACAAACGAATGACATTATCACAGCGTGTGTGCGTTGGTGTGTGTGTGTGTGGGGGGTGTATGGGTGCTTAGGTGTGTGTATGTGTGTGTGTGTATATATGTGTGTATGTGTTTCTGGAGGATTCCTGACTTTGGCATGTGCAATTTCTTTTCTTTTTCTTGTTCTAGTTCTTTCTGTTCTTGTTTTTGTTGTTGTTCTTTCTGTTGTTCTCTTGGCTTTCTTAGCCTCCAAATGAGCAGATTACAGTTGGTGAAAAGGAATGTATTTGTTTAAACTGAATCAACTCCGGTACCGGGCGTTTGTCTCGATATACCCGTTACTGGATTCTTGTTGTTAGTATTATGAATGTACATCAGCTCTTCCCTATCCTGTGTGTTTCCATATTTTCATGGTAATGTAATTGGTGCTTTTTAAACTACAATCAAACTATCACATATTTTACTGCCATCACAGAAATCGGTGCACTTCTGTAACTTTTAGATACGCGATGTGCGCACTGGGTAGTTTCTTTAGTTAACACGCAAGTTTAACCTCCTAAGCAGCAGAACCTTTAGATGAAATTCATCCATTTTTTCCAAAGTTTTGTAGGAGGGTAAGGGTGAGGGTGTTGTCCCGTCTTGCGGTTTGGATGCTGCTGTGATTGGATGCACTTGTTGGCAGGTGGGTGTGACACGATGGATTCTGGGAACTCAAAATCTTTAAGAACCAGTTGAACACGATTTCGAAAGGCAAGTTTTAAGTGACAAGGAATTAGTTTCACATAGGGAAGCAGAGATCTGAGAAACAACAAAAAAAAAAAGTATTCATCATTAGCTGTATCATCTCTTTGCTGTTTGTCGTTCAAATACCGGAGTTCCCTTTTCCCAATTCCAATAAGTTCTTTGTAATTGTCCACCTGATCCCTTTTGCGTTTTCTTGTTTCCTTTTGTCTTTCCTGGTTTGTCACCGGATTTACACCCGACTGGTCTGTCAGTTGTGCAGGTGTTGAAGAGAAGCTGACGCCCTGGCTCTTCGGTTTTGTGATTAGCACCCTAAGCGCTTTAAATGCAAAAAAAAAAGAATTAACTAACACGTTTTTACGCTTTTCAAACGACGCGACAGACAGCAAGCGCTAAAAAAACACGCTTTGTCCTTGAATGGTACCAGAGAAATATGAGAAACATTACAAACGCTCGTCTACATGCGGTCGCTTTCTCAAGCGTCAAGTATTCCCTCTGAAGGCACCTTGAATAATGGAACTTGGATTCGATGTAAACACTAATAAAACGTATTTTTACCCTACGGGTCCTTACAAAATATATTGATATGATGTTTAAAGTTGATTGCCGACCAGCAATGTGCGAACGCTGCTCCGAGGGCCTTGCTGTTGCAGTCCTTTCGGGAAACCGACTATCTAGTCGAATACTGGTACTGTCTCGGTGGGTCCTTCGTACAAGGTGCATGCGAACGATTGATACTAGCAGATGATCACCGTTTCGCCTATGACCATTCCGCAGCCTTCGGGCTCCGGATAAGCCCGATCCCAGGTCTGGAGAGACCCGGGGAGAATTTCTTCCCGACCGCCACGTGGTAGCAGCGGGGCAGCCCAAGCTGGGGGCTGGCTAACAGGGACGGGCTGACGGCTGACCTTCCCGAAGCCGTTAAACACTGGGAGCTTTCCGTTGCTGTAGGAAGAAGGGGGCAAATTGCCTAGCAGAACGCAGTGGTGGCAGTCCCCGATTGAGGGCCGGGGACTGATCAGATCGATCCTTCGATAAGTCGTGCAGCAAGCACTACGTGACAATGACTTAAACAAGACAAAGACCGCACGCTGGCGGATGAGAAAGTGAGATTCTGGTCACGACGTGATACGAATCAGCCGGTTCAGGCTGTCATCAGCCTCCATTTGTCTGAAAGGGATCCAAGCAGCAACAAATTCCCACAAAATCATGATGGTACAATATGGCAAGAAGAAACGTGGGGCTGAGGAACCCAATCATATCCTCCGTAGAGAGGATGGCAGTTGCCAGGTCCCCCTACGCAAGTATGCTACTGGTGACCTGTGTCCGAATGCGAGTGTGAATGCGTGGGTGAAAACCAACAAGGGGGCCCTAGCGGCGAGGTATCCCCCTGCGACACTTAACATGTTGCAGCTCAATGTCTGCGGCCTTCGCCCGAAGGTCCTGGAGCTAACTAAGCTCCTCAAGGCAAAGCATATCCATGTAGCTCTCATTCAAGAGACTCTACTGAATGGGAGAGGCGCGCACGTCACAGGGTATACCATATACACCTGCTCGTGTACCAAGTGCAGAGGCATTGCCACACTGGTTCGCAATGACATAACGGCTGTGAGGCAGCACGCCCCGACGAGCAAGGGTGAAACTGATACCCTCACTCTTACAGTATGGAAGGACGGCGTGGCCTTCACCATCACGAATGTCTATAATCCCCCTAAGGTCCCCTGCGACCTAGGGTTGACAGAGGCTACCTTGAATAATACAATCATCGGAGGAGACCTCAATGCACGAAGCCCTGAAATGGGGTACGCCCCAGAATCGACGAACATCTCAGGAAGAAACGTCGAAGATCTCCTAAGTTCGAACCTGGTCCGGATACAATCAGCCGACTCCGCGCCCACTTGCCTGAATAGAGGAAACGACGTGGAGAGTCAGCCCGACATTACACTTCTATCTGCTGACCTCGTTACCAGACACAGCTACGCAGTCCTCGAGGACGTAGGTAGCGACCATCTTCCTCTTCTCGTACAAATCCAGACCAAAACTGCTAAGAAGAAGGAGAAGCGTTTAAACTGGAACTATAAGCGAGGCAGATGGAAGAATTCAGAGAGACTTTAGGTTTAACTCTGAACGAGGTGGACCCCAACCAGGGTACTATTGACGAAGCTAATGCCGTATTGACTACGGCCATGCTCGCAGCTGCTAAGCGGAGTATTCCGCGAGGACTGCAGCCCCTAAATCGCTTGCCCTGGTCAAAGGAACTTGAACAGGCGGTCCGACAGCGTAAGAGGGCGAGAAGAAAAGCAAAAATGAGCACCGCGGCCAGAATCGAATATAACAGATTGACTGCCAAAGTCAAGTTGTTGTCTAAAAACACCAGAAGGGCAAAGTGGATAAACCTGTGTGAGTCTCTGAACGTGGACCCGAGTGGTGGCCGAGTGTGGACCGTCCTGAATCGCCTTAATCGGGGGCAAAGAGTGAAGAATGTCGCTCCGATACGGGCAAACGGGACGGTCGCGGTGACAGACCATAAGCGTGCAATCATGCTAAACCGTCACTTTGCCAGTACAAATAAGAGTGGCAAAGCTACGAATACGGACAAGAGGCTCCGTAAGGTCAGGCGTCAGCTCGAAAAATCGCAGGTAGACAGCGATTATGAGGGCCTCAACAGTGAGTTCACCCGAGTGAAACTGGAGAGAGCACTTGGCAAGTGTAAAAATCGTAAAGCGCCAGGCCCGGACAAAATCTCAAACGAGATGTTGCTCCAGATGTGCCCCACGGCAAAGAAATGGCTCCTAGCCTTAATAAATAGAACGTGGCACCAACGAAAGCTCCCTATTAACTGGAAAAAGGCCGTGGTGTCAGCTATCCCGAAAGCAGGCAAAGATGGTATCTAGAAGAGCGCGGTCTTCTAGACAGATACCAGGCGGGCTTCCGTAGTGGCAGGCAGGCGATGGACCAGCTTATCCGATTGACCCAAGCGGTCAATAATGGTTTCCATAGGCGGGAGCATACGATCGCCGTATTCGTCGATCTCAGGTAAGCGTACGATAAGGTGTGTAAAGGTGGGCTACTCCTTAAATTACTCAAGGCGGAGGTCAAAGGAAATCTGTATGCATGGGTAAAAGATTTCCTGCACAATCGAACAGTCCGCACCAGAGTGAACGGACAGACCTCAAGCCAACTCACCATGGAGAACGGCCTGCCGCAAGGTTCAGCGTTAGGCTGCACGCTCTTTGCAGCTTACACCAGCGACCTTACCCAATACCTGAGATGCGAAAAAGCGATGTATGCCGATGATATGGTAATCGGGAGGACAGGAAAGCAGGTCCAATGGCTACAGCGAGACCTTAACCGGGACCTTGCGACGCTTGCCTGCTACTGCCGATTGTGGAAGATGGAGATAAACGTCGATAAGACCGTTTATCAACTCTTCACCAACGGCAAACACGCCCAGAAAGCCACAATCACTCTTAAGATCAATGGCCAAACACTCCTAAGGGAAAGCGCACCACGGTATCTGGGAGTTGAACTTGACAGCAGGCTCAACTTGCAGACGCACGTCAGCAAGCTCGAGTCTGAGGCTAGGAGGCGATTAACACTATTAAAGGTGCTCGCCAGTACCAACTGGTGTGCTACTGGGAAGGTTCTCAGACAGCTATATCTAGCCTACGTCCGAGCAGGCCTAGAATACAGCCTGCCACTGCAACCAATGGCCAGCGACCGAACGCTGTCGGCGCTGGACCGAGTCCAGAACAGCGCCTTGAGACTCATAACAGGCTGCCTCAAATCCACTCCTACGAATGCTCTCGAAATCATGACCAATGTGGAACCACTGGCAAGCAGAAGGGAAGGAAGCGTACTACAACAGTACGAGAGGTTAAAAAGGCTCGAGCCGGACTATCCGGCGCGGGAGGCGATCGAAATCGACCCGCCACCGAGAATACTTCAGAAGAAGTCGTTCCTGGGCGAAGCCAAACGGCTAACTGAGGAGTATGGGCTAGAACGAGACAGAATGCCCCTTCGGTTATGGACGAAAGAGCCACCTCACGCCTCCCTGAAACCCCCAGTGGTCAAAACCACGCTTCTAGACACAAACATGACTAAGGAGGTCAATCCCACGATTCTGGAAACGGCTGCTAGCGAAACTATTGACTCGTACCCTACCCAGCACACATGATTAAGGCTTATACTGACGGCTCGGCAGTACAGGCGACTACGAATGCAGGGTACGGAGCAATAATCTACTACCCTGATGGCACCGACACCGAAAAGATCTATGGGCCATGCGGGGCGAACGGCTTCAACTTCGACGCTGAGGCGACAGCGATTGGGAGAGCACTGACTACGGTTTTCAACGGCTTTGAAAACGGAACAGTATCGCCGGAAGATATTGTTGTGTTCTCGGACTCAAGGGCCACACTGATGGCCGTCCAATCGCTCAACCACAAGCTCGAGGCACATGGCGCAGATAAAATCAGACATATCTGCCACCAGATCATAAGTGGATACGGTGTCGAGGTCCACCTCCAGTGGATCCCCGCGCACATCCGGGATCCGGGGCAACGAGGTTGCAGATAGCCTAGCAAAACAGGGGACCAGAGGCGAACAACCAAAGCACCCCATGTCTTACCCAGCAGCCCGAGCCAGAATCCGTGCTCACGGACGCCGGAAATGGCTAGATCAATGGGCAAACTCGGAGAAAGGACGAAGGGTGTATTATAACCAAACCAAACCAGACATCAAAGACCCGATTTTGACACTAGAGCGCAAATACGCTACTATTATACAGCGTATGAGGGCGGGACATGTCCAGTTGAACGCACATCTAAACCGATTCAACCCACTCCGTGAGCCAGTATGCCGGCACTGCAGGTCCCCGCAGGAGACAGTCGAGCACATACTTGCGGAGTGCCAAGGACTGAAAGAACTCAGATCCCGCTATCTCCCAGATACCCCGACAGTCTCCAATTGCCTTTATGGGGACGTTAAACAATTAAAGAATACTGCCATATTCGCCATTGCCGTCACGAGTGAAAACTCGATCGGCCAGGGATGAGCAATAGAGCAATGTGCGAAGAAAGGTTTAAGAACGGCAAACAACGAAGAGGGGGCAAAGTAGGCAGAGAGTGAATTTTTTCGATCACACTTGTTGATTCTATCGGTACTCGACGAAAATGCATCTCTGTTTTTGCGGCTCAAAAATGTTAATATAAAATAATAGTAAAGACTGATTTATATTCAAAATGAATATGTCCACGTAACTCTTCGTCAAAAAATGATGCAGTAAACCAAGTTTTATAATTTTGATGTAGTCGTGAACTTTTAGCTGCTTACAGGTTCACCCTTTAGCTCAATTATAGTAAGATGTCGTCCACAAATGGGAGGTTACCACGACACCAGAACAATAAAATATCAGTAAGATGGTATATGTCATCTAATATGGATCAATGTAGTCTATTTTTTCTGTATAAAGAGCCACATTCTATGTTTTGTAGAACGAGACGCATTTCTGTCGCAGTCGCCCTTATATCTAACAACAAACTGCATATTGGTACTTGCTGTGTGACGAGAGTTAAAATCCCATTGGTGTTGGTGATGCAGCTGTTTGTGATGATATTATCTGACGTTTACAGTTAAGAACTCTCCATTTGTACACAAAAACATCTTTCGTAGTCAGAAACGAACTAGCAGATGGTCAACACTACGTTTCTATCTACAGGTCAACGACACACAAAATTCCAACTTTATAGTTGTTGAACACCTCGTTGGACAACAGAACATCGTATGTACAGTAAACATGCCCGGAAACGAATTGATTGATGAATGCAAATACGCATCCAGATTTAAGTACATGGCAACCACTATTGACGAGAGTGAGTATATGGAAAGTAATTTTGTAACCGTTTAGGACGTCAGAATCTTCGTGACCTATTAATAATATCATCAGTCAGCGACATTCTTTAATTGTTTAACATGAACCAATTGATTCCATAAAGTATAATTAATGATAATCTGGTGAATCACAACCCCAAAATAGAGAGATTGAGATTTTGTTTTCAGTATTTTCAGATGAAACGAATGAATTCTCGGAAATTCACATTAAAACATACAAACATGGAGGGAGAAAGAGGGAGAAAAAGAAGAGAGGAGGGATAGAAAAGAGAGAGACCGACTGGCAGACAAACAGACAGGGAGAACGAGAGCCAAGTTATTTCAGTCTTCGGTGATTAATAATAGTGAATTCCAAACATCTCTCTCTCTCTCTCTTTCTTTCTTTTATTCTCCTCCTCTCCCCTTCGGTATCTCTCTCTTTCTATCTCTCTCTTTTGACTATGTGCCTCTCTCACCTACCCTGTCTTTCTCTCTGTTCTCCTCTCTTTGTGTGCATGTGTGTGTTTCTTGATTCTCTCCTTGTGTTCGTCTCTCAGTCTTTAAATTCGATGTATTTGTGTGCATGCATGTGTGAACTGAAAGACAAAAGGAGAGAGAGACAGACTGACAAGGAGACAATAGAAGAGAGAGACAGAGAGAAAGAGGGAGACACTGGGAAAGGAAGAGAGACAGCGAAAGAGAAAGCGAGAGAGAGAGACAGAGAAAGAGAGAGAGAGAGAGAGAGAGAGAAAGAAAGAGAGAGAGAGAGAGAGAGAAAGAGGGAAAACGAGAGAGGGGGAGGGGAGCTCAGAGTAATGGGTGCTTTTTTTCTTCTTTTTTTTTTGTTCGGAAGCGAGGGGCAGGGGAGGCGCGTTGAGGGTCACAAAGGTCAGGAGATTGAAAAGTCCATATTGATTGTGTGCGTGTGTATCTGTGTATGCACGCTCCCTTAATCAGCAGCACTTCATGTTCATTGAACAGTTTAAGTGGGACAGTAGACTGTAGATGTTCCTAGATCACCTTACTTTGCAAGATGCCCACTTACGAACTAAGAAACAACGGGGTGAGCATGGGCTAATGTATTTTGCTTTTACACTGATCCTTGGAACTTCTTTGGGATTTTTTATTCCATTTTTCTACACAGAATCCGGTCCCGTTCATTTACTGAATGTGACTTCAACCACACAATATGGTGCTACAATAACATGGAAGACACCGCTCTATCCAACTGGTAACATTACTGGGTATCTGGTGGAAGTGAAGGAGAATCAAGACTGTCTGTATCAGATAAAACTCTCCTGCACAGATTGTGGTGAACAGCTGGTAATGTTTTCTTTTATACATTTTCTGTTGTTGGTTTCCTCCATTTTCCTCACTGAAAACTTCCACTGGAGAAACCAAATCTGGCAGAAGTGTCACATTATACGGAATGTCAATAGTTCCATTTAACAAAGGTTTTGCTTTCTTTAAAAACACAATTACAAGTAAGTAGACTGAGTTAAGCCTACGGTTCTTTCCTGGATATTGGTTATGCCAAGGCAAAGTCAAAATATGTTTATTTAAAGATCACTTTCATGAGTTTCAACCTGAGGGTTTCTTTACTGTTCGTAATACCCCCCGTGTGCTATTTAAATTACACACATTCCAGGTCTACCTAATTAACATTTAGTTTTCCTTCATAAAAAAGTACCATCCTTGGGCGCTTGCCATTTTGTTTTATATTTGGGAGGAAATTTCATAAAGAATAGTATTTGGTACTAGAAGGCTTAAACAGTCGTGACCAAGTGTGACAGTTAAACAACCAAAGACGATTATACCCCAGGATTGTTTGGGTAATGCCTAAAACATCTATGAACTACCCGATGTGACCTCTTCTCCTTCTCCCATCCCCACCCCCAAATGTTTCACTGATTGCATTGGAAGTGTCAAAAGACCAATACACGCATTCTTTGATCTACGTTAGACCGACTGTGCCAGGAACAGAACACTACTGGTTACGTTAATCACGACTTTCTCTTCTGGTTTGTTGTTACAGGCCAACTCTCAGTCTCAGTGTGGGTGGGAATAAGAAGCCACATTGTTACAAACTGCTGTACAAATTGTTGTGCATTTATTACGGAGCGTATCTTAAGACTACGACTATTTATTTACCTCAGTTTGTTTTTGAGATTCTGGAGATGTTAACCTCCCATCGAAAATTAAAACAACTTTTTACATTATCATTTACCATGGCAAACGTTCACACAAAAGAAGCGTCGTTAATTTTGTTTTTAATTTGTTTTGTTTGAATAATTCTTAAAAGATTTTTTTTTTATCCCAATGTTTCGGTTTTTTCTTTGAATATTTTTTAACGTTCAGTGACTTCTTAAAGTAAACAATTAATGTTATCAGTATTTCGTTTAAAAGCCTGAAGGTTTGAGAATTGTGTGGTTTTCAAAATATCAAAAATCGGAAATTGTTGAACAGAAGAGTTTGAGTGGATTATAATTACATGTGCATGTGTTTTGAAATGACACCATACATCAATATGACATCAGATCAGTAGGCAGGTTGCCGTTACAAATACCAGCCTGGACAAAATATAATGTTGTAGTTTGTTTCGTGGGAAAAGGAGAAAACCGTTTTCATGAATTATTTATATTATACTTTTTACGTGTATTTGACATATGGCATGACAATGACTAAATCAAAAATACTGAGTTTAATCATTTTTCTATTCCCAAATTTTCGGAGGTATATGTCATACACTTTATTTGTTTGTGTTCAATTATTGGTTTGTTTTTTGAGTGCAAGGCAGATACTGTAGGCACAACGTATTTGGGCGTAGATGACTTTTCATTGCAACAGGGGCAAATTTGAAATGTATTATCTTTAGTGACCGAAACTTCACAAGTGATGAAAGGTTTTCAACAATATTTTTTTGTAAAAACGTTCAAATAATGTACGTAGAGAGTTAATGTACATCTTAGAGGCAAAGAAAAAAAACAACACCTCGACACTCACCGGATTACCCTGTAAAACAGAATAACAACAACTATTTCAGTAAGACGAATTGCCTCAAGGCTACACGCAAAATGTCGAAATGATAGATAATATTAATTAATAGTTTGTCCATCAGGTATGATGATGACCTTAACAACACCAGAGGAATAAAGAACAGAAATTGTTGAGAATTTCAACACATGGACAATAAAGAGAACTAAAGGACACAGGGGACAGAATGGAAAGACTGTTCTTTCATGACTTATGGCTTCTCATGTGACTGATAAGTCCTATTTTTGCCCTGCAGACCCTTCCGCATAAGTGACAAGAGTGCTCCGTTGGTTCAGTACCACTGGGCCTTTTCTTGCGCCGTTCTCTTTTTTTGATAGCCTGCTGGACTCTGTCAGCTTCCCATGCTTTGCTGCCTCTGGTAAGGGCCGCCCTCCAATTTGCACGATCAAGCGAGAGCTTTTCCCACTCACTCACATCAATGGCAAAGGCCTTCAGTGATTGCTTGAGAGTGTCTTTGTAACGCCTCTTTGGGGCCCCAACATTCCTCGTTCCATTGGAGAGCTCAGAGAAGAAGATTTGCTTAGGGAGTCTGGAGTCGGGCATTCTGACAACATGTCCTGCCCAACGTAGCTGAATTTTTTTCAGGTGGCAGAAGATGCTCAATTCCTTGGCACGATTGAGGACCTCAGTGTCTGGAATTTTATCCTGCCATTTGATCCTTAGGATCTTTCTAAGGCAGGCCAGATGAAAGTGATTTAGTTTTCTGGCATGCGATTGGTACACTGTCCAGGTTTCAGCCCCATAGAGTAGGGTGGGAAGGACCACAGCATTGTACACTTTCAGCTTAGTGTCTGTGCGAATGCCGGCAACATCTCTTTCGAAGCCTGCCAAATGCAGAGCTGGCTTTGCTGATTCTTGAGGGAATTTCAGTATCAACACGAGCCGCGGAAGACAGTGTACTGCCAAGATAGGTGAAGTTCTCCGACACCTTCAGAAGACTGTCATGGACTTTGATATTTGGGGTCACAGGATACTTGTCGTCTGGAGTAGGCTGATGGAGCACTTCCGTCTTCTTTGTGCTTATTGTGAGGCCAAAGTTGTCACAGGCACTAGAGAACTTATCAACGCAGTTTTGCATGCTATCCTCATCATGTGCCAGAAGTGCACAATCATCAGCAAATAGTAGGTCACAGACTTGAGTACTTTTGGTTTTGGTTTTTGCCTGAAGTCTCCTGAGGTTGAATAGACTGCCATCAGTTCGGTACTTGATGCTTACCCCTTGAGGAGGAGAGCTAAAGGCTTCTTGTAGCATTGCAGAGAACATGATGCTGAACAGAGTTGGGGCTAAGACACAGCCCTGTTTTACCCCATTTGTGACAGCAAAGGGCTCTGAAACACTGCCGTTGCTTTTGACTGCAGCTTGCATGCCATCATGAAACTGGCGCACTATTGTGATGAATTCGGGTGGACACCCAAACTTCGCCAAGATTTTCCAGAGGCCTTCACGACACACTGTGTCAAAAGCTTTTGTGAGGTCAACAAATGTGATATACAGCGCTTTATTTTGTTCCATGCATTTTTCCTGAATCTGTCTGGCAGCAAAAATCATATCCGCCGTTCCCCTCTCTTTACGAAAGCCACATTGGCTCTCGGGAAGCAAGTCATTTGACGAGGGGTGATCAAGAAGGCGATTCAGAAGCATACTTGCCAATATTTTGCCAGCAATTGAAGTAGAGAGATTCCTCGATGGTTGTCACAGACTTGGCTGTCCCCTTTGTTTTTGTACAGATGGATGATTGAAGCATCTTTGAAGTCCTGTGGCAGCTTCCCTGCTTTCAACATATGATTGAACAACTCGGTCAACCTTTCAATAAGCTTTTCTCCACCGAAGGCATACACCTCAGCAGGAATTGAATCCACGCCTGGTGATTTGTTAAAGGACATCTGATTTGTGGCAGTCCGGGTCTCATTTGCTGTGAATGGCTTGGCAAGAGCTGCATTAATAGGAGTCTGAGGGAGGCGGTCAATGGACTCAGTATTTATATTTGATGGCCGATTTAGCACACCTCCGAAATGTTCTGCCCAACGCTGAATTATGGCATTCAATTCAACAATGCGTGTTGAACCATCTGACGCAAGAAGTGGCGTAATGCCAGAGCGGGATGGTCCAAACACAGCTCGGAGGCTCTCAAAGAACTTTCTAGTGTTGTTTGTGTCGGCATATTTCTGAGTTTCTCTTACTCGCTCTTCAAGCCAGTCATTTTTCATTTTCCTCAGCTTCTTCTGGAGTACACCCTTACATGCACGCAGTGCATCAGCTTTTGCTGTGGAAGAGGGGTCACTGCAGTGAGCTTGGATGAGACTATGATGAGAAATGATAGATACACTGGAAAAAAATATACTTTTATTTCACAATGATTTAATTAGATCAAGAGACCTGAACACCGTGTGTTTGTGCATAGCGATCGAGGCATTTTACAGCTACAATACAAATATTTCATCAATGCTTACAAAGTGAAAACCCTAGACCACCTGCCCTTCAGGTATAAACAGAGAATAAGGATTTGGAGATGATTAATAATATATTCCTTTTCTATGAACCAGAAGGACTTTAAGCAGTCATGAGTAACTCCAGAAGCTACCAGAAAACACTTCTATTCTCATTATTTAATCAGCATTGAAGACCGAATTTTCTAAACCTGACTGAAGGAAAAGCATTCATTAAAAAACATGTTGTCACTTGTCTATGTAAAATGTCTGTAGGGAACAGGATAAAATGTCCAACCTTTGTGTTTCAGCCCGTGACTTCTCAGTCCATTTGCAAAGAGAAAGACAACCCAGGCAGTGGCCAAACTTTTGTATATTTAAACACAGCCGGCAACAAATTTACTCAAGTTTTATCTGATCTGAACCCTGACCGTGAATATATAGTGGCTGTGTCAGCTGTCAATGAGGCAGGACCAGGCAATCCTAGAGAAGAGAAGTTTAGGACAGATTTAATAGGTAAATTTACAACTTACTGTAAATTGCTTTTTTCTTTCACAAAACACACATTGACCTGATATTGGTATTATTCGTATTGATGCTATAGCTTATTTCAAAATGGAATCATTTTGTGTGTTTGTGTGTACAGGCATGTGGGCCCTCGTGGTCCAAGTGTTGACCAATACTTACTTAAATACACAATTTTAGTGTACATAGATGACCAATTTTATCACTGTGATTTAAAGCCGATAACTTTTATTTCAGACGCCCCAAGTGGTGGGGAAGCTAAAATCTGTTACTTTATCACGATTTCTACAGAAGTCACAAACTTCCATGTCAACGGTTCTCAGTCTGTGGTAGTTGAGAATGGAGAAGACGTTACCTTTACATGCCAGGTCGATGATGACCCTCCCGCACAAGCTGTACTGATGGGCAGTGGACCGGGGCAGCTACAGGAATATGTGGGAAACACTGACCTGTTAGAATGGACATTGACCAACGTGACCTGCCAGGATGCCGACAGATACAAATGTAAAGGTGTCAGAGGAAACGAGTCGACACCGACAGAGTTACAAAAATTTGTGGATGTGAAAGTCGTGTGTGAGTTTTCTACATTTTCTTCCAGTTCTTGAATTTGACTTCAAAGGCGAAAGTTCATCAACTTTTTTCCTTTTTTCTATTTACTTTGATTTCTGTCATTTTCTTACTCACAACACGCACTCACGTACACACAGACACGCACACACATATATATATACTTTCATGAGCATAATTTGTAGCAATCCATCACTTAACTTACAAACATTTATATCGATTGTAAATTACACAGATGCGTTAAGTCAGAGCAATAAGAACTAGAGATAAAATATATCAGATCAAAATCACACAACGATGACCAGTCAACACTGAGGCATACGCAAGAGACAGGTTGTGATAATCTGGTCAGCGATTGAACTCAGCGTATAATCTTTCTTTGAAAAAATAATCCAGCTGTACCAGGAGGTAAATGATGTTGTGTTGTGGCTTTTGTTATTCTCTCAGGTCCTTCAAAACTAAAGGATGAGACATTGCTGGAGAAACCTCCCACATACACATTTGACGTGGTTGATGACATTGAGATCACCATTGAGATTTCTGGCTATCCAGAACCTACAGAGTATGTCCTAAAGGTTGTGCAAGGCTCTGTCTCCACCGAAGTCAGCAAGAATAAGTACTCAGTGACCTACACAGGACTCAGGCCACCTTTCGGTCAGGTCACCGTAAAAATATTTGATGAGACCACCCAGAGCACGACCACTTTTGTGTTGAGCATCAGAAATTCTGATGAAAACGGCATAGACTTCAATTTTGTTGTAATCATTGAAGAGATGGCGGAGAACAGAAAAGGTAGAAAAGCTGTATTCGCTTAAAATTCATGTAAATATTGTCTTTTTCACCCAGCTATATCCGTTCGTCTGTATGAAAGAATGGCACAAAGACATCCAGAGATTGACAGAAAGTTGTATTGTTCTTCTTCTATTTTATTTTTGTCTGAGTTGAGAATGTCGCAGAAACTAGCAGTTAAATGCCCAAGTGATAGAGCGGCCATACATTTTAGTAACCCTAAATAGGCAATGTTTGTCTAACACTCATAATATAGTATTGTAGCGTCCCAGTCCTACGGGCTAACAATTTTGTCCGCAGCCCTCGGCGACCCCTCGTGTGCTAGTTTTACTTCTCTGTGATGGCTCGCTGTGTGACGTAATTGTTTATTGTAGTTCCATCGAGAACGTACGATATCATTCATGTCGGGGTAATTACCCTATGTTGGCCTTGGAGTGACGCAATTCTGTGACGTGTCTAAGTGCGATTAAGTGGCCTTCATGCATCCCGTAGTTTCTGGATTTCCCGTTCGTGAACGTTCTATCTGGATGAGTATATAAAGGATGGCAAGCGAGCGAGTGGGTGTGCAAGAGTCAGTTATTCCGCATGTGGGCAAGATCCCGCCATTTTGTATGTGCCAAATGCAATCTAAGTTTTTGTAACTGCGTGCCTTCCTGTAAGTAAGTTGTGAGATATCCAGGGTTCATCTACAGTTAATAAAAGTTAATGTTAATCGTTCATCGGATCCTGTTTTCATTTATTTCTACGACAGTTTGAGACAGGACAGTTTCATTTTTAAAGGGTAGCAGCTCAGATCACCTGACTCTCCCTATCATAACGTTCTGAAATTTACATCAACTGTTACAATTACGCATAATCATGTTCTTTGAAAGTTTTGCCATTCAATCCCCAGAGGACACACCCTGGCTGTACATTGGTGTAGGGGTGGGCGGTGGTGTTGTGGTCATCCTCCTCATTGCTGCTGTCATCTACTGGGTGAGGAGGAAAAGAGCAAAAATGGTCAAGCGAAGGGATCGAGGTGGTCATGATAACCTGGACTTTCGTCACGGGCAGGGCGAGAATTATGGAAGAATTAATGCTGGGGATGGTAAGTGGAAAGTCAGGACGAGTTTACTGCACTGTTTTGTTTCCACACCAGTTAGATCTCTCTCTCTCTCTCTCTCTCTCTCTCTCTCTCTCTCTCTATCTCTCTCTCTCCCTCTCCCTGTCTCTGTCTCTGTCTCTCTCTCTTTTTGTTTTGTTCCTTAGGGCTATATGATAAACATATTATCGAATACCCATCATGTAAACAGTGAGGTCTTTAATTGTACAAAGAAAAAGAATAAAGAGTGAAACTTGACACTGTTGCTGTACGTCATTCCCTCGGTTAATGCAATAGCAAATGTACCAATTTAAGTTTAAACACTGGTGGATTCCAGCCAATCGCCATGCCACGAAAATGTGTACACATGAATGAACTCGTAAAGATGTTATTTTGGTGTTATTTGTATAGTCTGTTTAAGACAACCACAGTCTGTACTAATGACACCTCATAGTAAGGAACTTGTGTACGTAGTCACTGAGCTAGTGCTTTGCTCAAGTAATTCAAATTAAAAAAAAATATATATTGTTATTCTTATTATTGAAACATTAAGAAAAGAAGAATGAATAGAACAGAACTGATTCTAGAGCTGGAATGTGTAAGATGAGTGAGACAGATTAGCTGGTATAATTGAGGTCATGTCTTTCAGTGGCGTCCATTGAGGGAGGTAACTGTTGCAGAGTTCATGTCAGGGAGAGGAACGGACGGGTATTGTCCCCTTTATTGAGGAGATTGAAATACTTGATGCTTGTGGTGTGGACTCATTGTGATCTTTGATTGACTTACAGCAGGGCCGGAGTTGGACCTTGGGAGGGAGGGGGTCGCTTAAGATTCTGTGGGCCCTTAATAAATACCAATTAAAATATACGGCAAATCAGCACATTGACACTTCCATGTCCGTGTATTGCATTCATTCGTAACTGACACATTATACAAACACGGAAAAGGTAAATTAATTATATTTATTATACCTGAAACAAACACATCTATACGGGCATATCTATAATTATACATGGCAACAAAACTCAAAGTAGACTAGGGTAGGACTAATTGCAAAGAACATAGCTGTGCTGCAATGTACTTGGCGTGTCCATTGATAACAATGGTTGACTCAGCAATTTATTCAACAAAGTTCAAGTGATTATTATATTTTTTTTATAGAGGAAGAAACCCATGTGGCGGGGACTATTCTTGCCCACTTTGCCCCACCCCCCCCCCCCAAAAAAAAATCCGGCCCTGATGACATCCCCGCATGATGTGCTATGTCGTTCACTTCATCTTTTCTGTATCT
Source organism: Onchidella celtica (assembly GCA_963931925.1). Lineage (NCBI taxonomy): Eukaryota > Metazoa > Mollusca > Gastropoda > Systellommatophora > Onchidiidae > Onchidella > Onchidella celtica. The sequence continues at coordinate 74,365,830 of OZ007570.1, read as the reverse complement.
CAGAAACCAAGAATACACGAACTTCTATGCATCATTTTTGTTTGTAATGCAACATCCACACCGTTTCCACAGCAGCGAGAGACACGTTACAGGAAAGGACAACTTCCAACCCGCCACCAGCACCCTCACGTCCACCACAAACTCCATTACCCAGCATTCATCAGGATAACCAATCAGATTCCGATTACGTTACCCCTATTTCTCTGGACGACACAGTCTACCCACACTATGATTATGTAGCCTACCCACCCCCAGATTACTAAGGCCAGTGCGGAGTTACGCTTGTCGAGGCTGCATGGAAATGTTCTGCCAATGAAATCCTGATGTTACATTTTTTACTTTGAGATTTCTCATCAGGCCACAGAAAAGTTAACCAGTTCTTTGACCAGTTGTCATGGCTGAGACTCAGTTGCATTATATATTCGGCCAATCGCTTTGCCTCAAATGTATTATGGTAGAGAAAGAACAAAAATTATTCTTGGTCGAGAACATTTTCTTTTTTCTTGATTTCAGTATTTACATTATTGGCGGTATGTTTTTATTTCCCAATCTTTTTAAACTTTTACATTGGGTTTTATCATGAGTATTATTACAGAATTAAGAAGCAGGAGTAGATGTTACTGGCGGTGGAAGAAGATCTCAAACATTTTACTATTGTTCACATTTTCTTGAAACTTTCTACATATTATCATATATTTTCCTCTGATCCTTCAATACTGTTGTGAGATTGTTCATATACCTGAATTTTGGATTGAAAAGCTGAAAGTGTTAAATAAATTATATCTTGCTTCTAGCGTTCTCACGTCACTGATTTCAGCATTTACTGAAGAAGCAGGAAAGGCCAGAAATAGCGCCTGGGTTGGTCGCTGACAGCGCCGTTATATTATTTGTCACGTACAAATTTAGCTCCCGTTATTACCCGTCACTGCTCAAACTGGTTTTAAACGTCCAATCTTATTCTAGTGGTCTGATTTTTCGCTTCATTACTATCTGAGGTTCTGGTGTTGTGCGGGATAAAATGTTAACAACGTTCACATTCTAGATGATTAGTACAGATCTGCTTCACTTTGCCCGTCTCTATGTGTGGCGCACGCACTACGCGCGGACGTGAGATGCGTGCTCAGTTGTGTGTGTTCACGCTCAGTCAAACACGAGTAATATTTTATCAATGGCGAATGGAACTTGAGTCTGAAGATCTGCGCTTGATACAAATTTGAAAACAAACTTTTGTGTCTACTAATTACTATAATTGTTTGTATTATAATGCTCGTATATTTGTATTGAGGCTGCGAGAGACGTACAACTCTGTGTGCGCGAGACCAAAATACAAGATGTCGTTTTAATGCAATAACGAAATCACTGACAATAAAAAACGCTCGCTACATTCTTTTGTGAGAAATTATTCACCAAGTGCCAATTAAATTTGGTCAATATATAAATAATAAATAGGTGACTAAGTAAACAAATAGATAAATAAATAAATAAATAAATAAATAAATAAATACGTAAAATTTAAAAGTGCACGTGCGGTGTTATTGGTGCCAGCACACCGTTTTTGTAATACATTCGCCGCTGCTTTCAGGTAACCAAAGCAACCAACAGTAAAGTATCAAGTCTTCCTAATCCACCTCCAGTAAAACAATGTTCGAATTAGCATCAATTCCGCAAATTGCCACCCATGTCTTCCTTACAAAGCAAAACAGACAAATTATTTTGTCATGTATTAAATGTGACAAACAAAGTTACATAAGTAGTTACAGACGCACTGTGCTTGGTGTCTTGTACACTGTTAAGGGAACGGTAAGACATTTTAGAGTATGCTTTAGAGACTATTTTTTTTAAAGCCATCTTAACTGTGTATACATTTATGGCAGTTTATGCTGAAAATATGCGCATGCAGCCCACATGAATAGACGTAGACTTAGATTTTATGTGCTAATAATACTTATATTTTCATTAAGAATTAATTTCTTCACTCATAACCTGAGCTGCCGACCCGTTGAAATATCTAGATAATTGAACTGTTTGCGGTACAAGAGCGCAGAATGAGATTATGTATTATAATGTGAACTTAGTTACAAAACAAAAGAAAAATTCAGCTCTGATGAGATTCTTTTTTGTTATTATTATCATTGATGCTATTTGTTGTATGATATTTTATTATTGTTGTGTGGTTCTTGTTTTGTAACAATATTAATTAGCCACATGCTGTGATATTATGTATATGCTTTCTCTGCTACCTGGTGCCTTTATAACCGTTCTGTAAAATTGGGATAATTTATTACTACACAATTTTCGAGGGAGATATTGATCAACATACAAGTATTGCAGTCTAGTTTCATTCATCACCTACATATTCGTATAGCTATCGACAAAGCTCTCTGCTCATAATCTTCTGTTATAATGTTTGCCATTTTCGACTTTATGTAGCAGTTGCCTTCACAGATGATTATTTTGAATATTAGACCACTCTGTTGTCTTCTGTAAAACTTAGGATATTACCCTTTATATCATGAACATTGTGATTTTTAAGAAAAAAAAAATTTGTGACAAAACAATATTATCATAATCAGATGTATTTATTCCAGTTACTTTTCCCTGATATCCCAATTTGCAAGAATTATTAACTTTGTATTTATTTTGCTTATTTAGAAGTATTAAATCCATCCATATCAACAGGGGTTAAAATGTACAGTAGACTAGTGACAGATTTCAATAAAATGATGGAAAAGGACATTTGTGTGAATGTGGCCAATTTTATTTTAAGAAATTTTACGATTTTTGTATCAGCAAATTGTTCAGAAACCTTTACATTTTGTTCTAAAATCTCAGATTAACTCGTAAAGCAAAAACAAAAAATAAACATTATTTGTGTATAATATGAATGTTATGATTGGAAAAATCAATTCTCAGATGTGAGAAATGAAAACATATCGAAAAAAGAAAAACAACAACAAAAATGTCAGTGACCAGCAAATTGTTGATTAAACATTCGTGATTGAGTAGGTCACAGTTGAACATTCAGGAAAGTAGGTCAAAGCCAGCGAGTGTGTACCTGAATGGAGAGAAGTGACGGAATAACCCAAACGTCACGATTTGTTTTTGTTCTTTGAAGGGGAGAGAGCATTTTGAACTTTCCATGACCCACAGTGCCATCAAAACAGTTACAGCCACGGCTCCCATACGATTTTTCGTGGGGAATTAAAAATACAATTCTCAAGAACAAAGATCTATGTGTGTTACTGTATTTAGAAATAATAAAACAACTTAAAAAACAGTTTAGAACCACCGTCCATTTTGATTATCGAAATACTGAATAAATATACAAATCTGATGACTGTCTTATGGCCCTTGTCAAATTTAGAAAAGAAAAATTAAAGCTAATTACTTCAGATAGGTGGAATACAAACAAATAAATAAATAAATAAATAAATAAATAAATAAATAAATGAAGGAGTAAATTAATAAATACCATCGTATTCTTCATCCAAGGCAAAACCAATCTTCAAACTTCCTGTGCCTGACACTCATCACCCAACTTCACTTCCCCAATGTAAATACCCATATCATTTTTTTGTATTGGCCTTCCTTACCAACAGTAACACTCACCAACTGAGTTGGTCTCCCTACAATAACACTCATCTCTTGACTTTATTTACTACGGTAACACTCATCTCTCGACACTCTCTACCAACAGTAGCAACATCCACCTGGAAGAGCAAAACCCATCTCATACATGTCTTTACAGGGAGTAACAATAATCGCTTGACTCACTTTCCAAAAGGAACAACCATAAATACCTATAATAATACATCTCTCCTTATGTTGTTCACACGAATAACACTCACTGTTAGTCTTGAATTTGCAGTCAGTAAATATTTTTTTCCCCAGCGTCAACAGCCAATACTGATTTCGGGAAGCTTAAAATTTTTGAGGGGTGGACACATTAAATGTCCGGCTCCCTAGCAAATTGTCTATTCTGAGCATATTTGGAGTTTCTCTTTTGACAAAATGAAATGGAAACAGTAATGTTCTCATTTTACGAAGACAGACAAACAAACATACAGACAAACACACACAGACAAACAGACAGATACACACACAAATGCTTTGCCTTTCCCTCAAAGACAGAAATAATTATTGTATGTATAGGGAATTATATGTGCGTGAAATCTTTACATGAACAGCCTATGAAAATAATTGGCCCAATCACCGCTCCATTCGGTGCCCTTATGGTGCTCGTCTTATTTACAAGGAAATCACTATTGACCAGTGTGAGTACAATTAATTGTGCATACAAAATTTGCAACCTATTACAATATTATTAAATTCCAATGATTGTTTTTCTGCTGCCATCTGGCAAAATGTTGGTGTCCTATTGATGCTTTTCTGCTGCATGAAAAAAAATGCTCTTACAGACAAACGGAAACAGATAGACAGAGACAGACAGACAGGCAGACAAACAATCAGACAAACAATCAGACAAACAAACAGACAGAGACATAAAGACAGACAGACAAAGAGACTGACGGAAACAGACAGACTGACGGAAGGACAAACAAACAAACAGGGACAGACAGGCAGAGACAGATAGACAAACAAACAGACAAAGACAGGCAGACAGACAGATAAACAGACCAACAAACAGACATACATAGAGAGAAAAGCAAACAAACAGACAGAGACAGACAGACAAACAGGGACAGACGGACAGACAAACAAACAGACAGAGACAGACAAACAGACAGACAAAGAGACAGACAGACGGACAGGCAAGTAGTCAGGTTGACAGACATACAGACACGACGGTAAGTCACACTATTAAACCGTTACATATCAAGGGGATGCAATCGTTTGAAATATCTTGAGGTTTTCACATAATAATAATAATAATAATAAATAGAATTTCTATAGCGCATTTCTAAAATAAAATTATTACTCAATGCGCTGTACATTGCATCAATAATTCATGCATACACTTTCCAAATCTCATACTAAAACACGCACTCTCATCCATACAAACTTTCAGTTTCACACACATAAACGCTCTTAGACATCATTATAACACTAGCTTAGTCAGGGTTATGTTTTTCCTTATCAGTATTTACGAATCTTCTTACATGCTAACACGTTTTCTCGCTGTCCCTACTTGTGAGTTCTCTAACGTCGTAACATATTCTTTTACTGACCCTACTTGTGAGTCATCTTGTATGCTGACATATTTTTTTCGCTGTCCCTATTAGTGAATCCTCTTACATGCTAAAACATTCTTACGTTGGCCCCACTAGTGAGTTTCCTTACATGCTAACACGTTTTTTATGCTTCCCTCACTTGTGGATCGCCGAACATGCCAAAAACGTTGTTTTTTTTTCGTCAAATGCCAACGCTCCAATAAGTGTATAGCTATAGTTGTGCCATGCCCCCTATCCAGTCATTCAGACTTGACGAAAAGGATTAGAAAACTGTACGAAGTCAATAATTGTGTGAATAGCAAATACAGAGAAGAGAATTGGCAGGCAACGCGGCTTCTCACACAAGAGATCTATTGTAAACAAAACTGCTTCGATGACACACTCTCCCCCAAAGTACTTGGATCACTAGCTTCAGAATTATTGGTCGTTCACAATCCAAATATGCAGCAGTAAAACCCAAATAATTTCAGTGGTAAGACGACCATATATTTAAGAGCAAAAAAAAAAAACTGCCTGATTGCACCAAAAGATAGTAGAGTAACAGGATCATTCACACGCGTCTACGTGCCCATAAAAGAAAAAAGTCCACTGCGAGACCACAGTGCCACCAGAGAGTATTATACTCTCTGGTCTTACTACAGATTTCATGCGCACCAGAGCACTGCGCACTCATTTCTAGTAGGGATATTGCCCGCACCGAATTGAACGCGTAGTAATAATTTTTTTCCATTGCGATGGGCTTACTAGAGGGAGCCAAAACAAAGATCATTGTATTTTACATTTTTTACAACTTTTATTTAAAAATACCTGAAACTTGAATCAACACAATCGGTCGATATAAAAGCGATTGGTCTGGATTAGTTGACACCTAAGAAAATTAATTTTATGATTTTTGAAACTCATTTAGGCTGTAGAGTCGAGCAAAAAAAAAGGGCGAAATTGCACTACAATGAATTACTCCCGCCACTATTTTTTTTTATAATACTAGTGTAAGAACCGGTTCAAAGAACGGGTTGCAAACAACACGCACAATCAGCACACTGATAAATGTAGATCTAGGAAGAAAACAACTCACAACTGGCACAGTAACACCTGCATGGCCCGTACCGTGCATAATGCAGACAGCACAGAAACTCATGCCTTCAAACTTTGAAGTTTAAAGTCGAAACAAAACAAAGGCAGGAGGGAAGCAACCAATGTTGAGAAGAAAGCATTATTCGATGACGTACACACTCGTTCTCTCTCTCTTACAATAAAAGTAATAATCTGCAGTCCTGCTTCAGAACGCTTGCGCGCCAGGACACTGCGCACCAAGCTTGATATGGTTACTTTTTATGACAATGACATGCACGGTACTAAAGTCGAAACAAATCAAAGGCGGGAGGGAGGCCATCATAGTTGAGGAGAAAGCATTATTCGATGTTTTTAGGCCTATTTTCATTTATTACAAAATTACGATACTTCGCTTTCATGTCAAAGGAATAGACATAGTAGCAAAAAGAACTATCTTTCACATGTAATTTTTTCAGGTCTGGGCATTTCTTCCTCGCAGCAGTGAATTTTTTTTCCTTGCTGTTTTTTTATGTGGAAGAAGATTCCCATCACCATGCATGTTGTACAGAAACATTTACATTTCATTCTAAAATCTCAATTTAACTCAAAAAACAGAACAAAATTAAAATTCTTTCCGTGTGAATGTTTGTATGGCTTGGTTTCAAACATAATCAATTCTCAAAATTTTAATATATATATAAAAAAAAAAAAAAAAACAGTAGATAACAAATTGCTGACTCAACAAAACTTACAGAGACAATCACAGTTGAAAATTCGAGAAAGTGGCTCAAGGCGAGCGAGTGTTTACCGAGAGGGAGAAAAATGATGAAATAACTAAAATTAAACAATTCATTTTTTTTTTTTTTTGATGTGGGTTTTTTAATAATTGGTGGGGGGGGGGGGGGGGGGGTCAATTTGAAATGAATGTTAGTGCCATCGGAACAGATACAGCCACGTCTCTAACACAATTTTTCCCATGGAGGAATTCCCTCATTTAAAAAAAAAATAAAATAAAATAAAATAAGAATACAATACTCATGATTTTCTTGCAGTCCTTCTCAAATTTAAAAAGAAAAAAATGAATGCTAATAAATTCTGACAGGTGAAATACAAATATTCCAATAAAGTTAATCATTGAATAAATAAGTAAATATTGAATGAATAAATAATTACATTTTTAAAATAAATAAATAAACAAATGATTTAATAAGTAAATTGTTTTTATCACCCAAAGTAAAACCTGTCTCCTGATTTTCCGCACGAAAGTAACACTCATCACTCGAGTTCGTTTGCAATTAGGCAAAAAAAAAAAAAGAACCATCTATTGACCTCCTTTACCCAGAGTAACACTCACCTATTGACTTTCTTTACCTTAAGTAACACTCACCAACTGACTTCATTACCTACAATAGCACTCATCTCGTGAGTTTTTTTGATGTCAGTAATACTCTTCTCTTGGCTCTCACTATCAATAGTGCTAGTAACTCCCATCTCATGCTTTCTTTTTTTTACCAAGAGAACGACATATCTCTTGCATTTCTTTACTTAGAGTAACAACAATCTCTTAATTTTCTTTACAAACAGGAACACCATCATTTGATTTTCTTTTCCTAGATTAATACATCTTAAAATTCTTCATACGAGTAGCACACAAAGATCTTTGGTCTTGAAGTTCACTGACAGTCAGTAAAAAGCTTTTTCCGGTGTGAACAGTTGATATTGACTTACTTCAGGAAGATTAAACATTTTTTATCTATGGACAAATTAAATGCCGCCCCCCCCCCCCCCCCCAGCAAATTTCTGATCGCAGCGACAAACATACTGACAGACACCACAGAAATTCCCGACACTAAAGGTATCATGACTTTTTAAACATTTTCATTTATCTTTATTTTGCCATTAGTCCAATCTGAACATGTTCAGAGATTGTCATCTGACAAACTTAAATGGAAACAGTAATGATCTCACTTGATGGAGACAGACAGACACACAGACAGACATATGGGCAGATGTTTTGCTGCTCCCTCAAAGACGGAAATAATAAAAGTATGTATAGGAAATCATCTGTGCATGACATATTTACATGAATGGCCAATGAAATAAATGGCCAAATCACCGCTCCAATATGTGCTCTCATGCTGCTCGGCTTACTTACCGGGAAATCACTATTGACCAGAGTGAGTACAGTTAAGTATGCATATAAATTGTGTAACCTTTTACAATATTAAATTCCGATGAGTGTTTTTGCCACCATCTGTCAAAATGTTTGTGTCCTATTGATACTTTTCAATAACGTGAGAAAAATGCTCTTATGAGAGTGTCTATGCAATGTTCCAGTGTGCTTGGTAAAACCCAAAATATGTACTATGTATATATAATATATATATTCAGAATATTATATGACATTGAATTATCACGCTTTGGCTCCATCATCTCAGACACCTTGTCTCTGGAGACAGAGCTCATTGGAAGGATTGTACACATATTATACAGTGTCTACGAAAAATATATGTAAATGTTCGCAAACCAGAACGTTCAAGTGCTTTTCTTCACCTTTATACATTCATTTTGCGTATTCGCACTCACTTCAAAAACATTCTCGCAGACTCCAACAATATTTTGATATTTCAATACTCACTCCCTAGAGACCTGTCCCACCCCCACCTGTCAGCCTATGCTGACAGGTGATTCCTGAGTATAAATCATAACTGTCTATGCAGTCAAGCAACATCTAGGTCTTTATGCATTCAACCAACATTCAAGTCACAGAGCCAGCAGTCACCTGATGACTTTTTCATGAAATGTAAATAAAATTTTTATTTAATCTTTTAGCAATGGAATTGACACTGGAACGTGCCTGCACTTGAAAGAGAAACAAGGTTTGTCCCCCCCCCCCGCCCCCCCCCTCCCTCCCCCGCCAATAAATATGACATTTCTCCTTCTTCACTTCCTCTCCCCACATTTATGGTCAGTCTCTGACACCTACAACGGTGGACGGACTGGCAACAAGCACTGTACTCACAGGACAGCAGAAACATGAAAGACTAATCAAGAACACTCTTTGCCCACCCAGCCAGTAACCTTACGGAAATCTGACACATGGGATGAACGACAGGTTTGTTCACAGGACTGATATCTCTTATGTAGATCAGCTGTTATGATATTGCATCGACATCAGAGTGATAAACGATCCACCCCAAGAATAATCCTACCAGTTCTAAGCAAATCTATGTTGGACTGACGTTGGGTTGCATGCTGGGTAGGTATGCATTAATCGAATCTGATGGGCCTCTAATTCGATGTTGAGATCACGACAATGAGTTCTGGTGAAGTCAAAACTACTTGACTGGGTGGGCGAGGTCTCATTGAAACTGAAAGCCGTGACGTCACCATTCACCTACTCGGCCCATCAAAACCCGCTAATGGACGCCTGGGCTGAGGCTGGTGGCCTGAAGAAACAAAGATCTTCCATGACGTCATTGTTTCCTGAGCTTGTTGATGTGATGTCTGTGAGCTTCCATCACCTGTGTCTGGTGGATCCTGACAAAAACCCAAGTGTACAGGGAGAACAGTTGCAAATCCAGCAGCTCGTACTTGACGCTGTTCAGACTGCGGCGGTAGACAACTTAGTCCTGGACACAAAATACGTGATTATGTGTGAAATGTTGGGGTTAAATTTGTTGCGTCACGTGACATATAATCCATCTCATCCCGTCCATTCTACTAACAGAACTCGTGTTATGGTTACACAAGAACCAAAACAAAAGTGGTGTGCGTGTGTCCGTATGTGTGTGTGTGTGTGTGTGAAAGAATGAAATAAGTGCTGAAGTAATACAATACAATGGAAGTCACAAAAGGGATGGAGTGCTATGATATACTGTATAAGCTATGGATTATTACGCTTCTTCATTCTTAGTGTGGCAACTCTATACATAAATGAAAGACCATACAAGACGTGTGATCAGGATGACCAGAGAGAGAAAGAGAGCTAGAGGAGAGAGAGAGAGAGAGAGAGAGAGAGAGAGAGAGAGAGGTGAGAGAGAGAGAGAGAGAGAGAGAGAGAGGGAGATAAATAGATAGATGGGTAGATAGAGAGAGATGGGAGGGGGGCAGAGAGACAGAGACAGACAGACAGAGACAGACAGAAAGACAGACAGACAAGAGACAGACGGGCGAGCAAGTAGGCAGGCTGACAGACAAACAGACACGACGGCAATTCTTCTTATTAACAGCGACATATCAAGTGGATACAATCCATTAAACATCTTCAAATTTTCACAGCGAAGTTTGCCTTTCGTTGACACCATTTACGAGTCTTCTTACATGCTAACACGTTTTCTCACTGTCCCTACTTGTGACTTCTCTAACACGGTGACCTGTTCTTTCACTGTCCTCACATGTGAGTTTCCTTACATAACACTTTTTTCTTCTTTGTCGCTGTCCTCAGTTGTGAGTGTCCTGACCTGCCAACTAGTTTTGACGTTTTTTTACCGTCAGATGCCAACGCTCCAATAAACCTATCGTTGTACCATGGCCTCTTACCCGCTCATTCAGCTTTGACGAAAAGGATTCGAAGACTGTAGGAAGAATAATTGTGTGAATGGCTGATACAAAAGAAAAGAATTCGCAGGCAACGTGACTTTTCACACAAGAGAGGTATTGGAAACAAAAATGCTTCAATGGCGCTCTTTTCCAACAAGTACTTGGATGAGCAGCCTCACGGTTATTGGTCACCCCCCCCCCCCCCCCATGCAGCAGTAAAACCAGAACAAGGTCAGTGGTAAGACGGCCAGATAATTCAGAGCAACGAAAATGGTGGCTGATTGTACAGCTGCATCAAATATTTTATACCCGGAGTTAAAATGGTTTAGGCTGTTGTATGCTCCCGGGTGTATTATCGTATTATAAACGTGTTCATACTATGATGGTTGGATGTAAAAATTATAAAAACCATTAAAAACTGTGGGGTCGCAGCAAGGCTGTAAACGTACGACAACATTTGGCCAAAAGAAAAAGTTGTATGTAACAAAACCCCACTAAAGAAATGATACCCAAACGATACAATGCAAACTTAAAGAGAAGACAGAAAATATTGGACATTTCGGCTTCATCATTGAACTATTTTATTTTATTGCTTTGATTGTTTTATCTGTTCATTTTTATTTTTTTCTGTTGTTTTTTTCTTTTTTTTTCCCCTTGATGAAGGCGCTAGTACGTGTCATACTTACTCATTCTTGTTTTGAACTGAGTTTACATAACACAGTCTAGAGACTCTACATCTCAGCACACTGTTGAAACTGTCATTCTGTGTGATCGAAATACATGAAAGACGTTCTTTATTGAAACAACTCGAATTCAGTGGACTGATCTTTCTAAAATTTGGCATGAAGAAATGACATGTGGTCGTGGATGTTTCTGTCCATTCAAGAGCATACAATTGGGCACCACATGAGGAATCATAAGCAATGTACACAGACAAGTAAGGTGTTAACTCGCCGGAGAGCTCAGGCCACATACACCAACCCTATTCTCTCGTCCGATTGGACGTAAAATGTCATTCTGGTGCAGGCCAGAAATGTGCTTCGAACTTGGGAGAGGACAGAGGACAGCAGGACAAAGTATGTGTGTGAATCATTGTGGCTTTCTACCTGTATAATAGGAATATCTGAATGTATCAATAGGTAATAAAAATAGATTGCAATGTTTTGTTTTGTTTTATGTTTTAAGAATAAGCATAAGCTATACAGTGAAATGGAACAAAAAATCCCCACCCCCCCCCCTCTCCCCCCTCTCCCCACCTTTCAGCTTTGCTTCGAGCCGCCTTGTTGTCTCCACAACATTACTCACGTTATACATCGATACTGAAATGATCAATATTGACAACAATGACACTATCACATCCTTGCAAGCTGATTCTGGCCAAGACGTCTACATCTTTGACACTAATTCTCTATATAGGCATACATTTCGTGTAATGTTATGCAGAATACAGATGTTCATTTCCTATATTACTATTGCACACTATTATACATTATGGCACGTTCTGAGTCAGAGTATATCCTTCTTCAGTTTAGTGCCGGGTTCATTCGGTTTAAAGCAAACATTCATCATCCTTGCACCAAATCACTGTTGACTCAGGTAGGTCTGTGTGACGGCAGAAAGAAAGACATTCGACGCCCCATAGAAAGTTTGTACAAGAAGCCAAAACCAAACAGGAATTTAAAGTTTCCTACAAGTCCGCGGCAGAAATCTATCTCACTGAGTACAGCAATGTGAATTTAAGTTAAAAAACCACACTCAAAGGCACAGCGAGCTGAAAAAAAAAATCCATTTACGACAAAGTAGACCAAAGTCCTTTCGATATGCATGACCGTATGCGTGAACTTGATGTAAATCCTCCCGTTTTGCACAATGGTGCAGGCTTAATAGAGTGTACAGCCACTTAGGTATAAACTCAATTTTAGTCAGTTTGCATGAACTCAAGTTACGCCTACCTCTACCAATGCCCGAATTGTCGCTTACAGCTGTTTAAAAAATTGACATTGCGCATGCACATAATTTGTATCAGCCAATCCCTGACACTTGAAAGCATCGCCTATGAAAACAAAACTAAGAGATCGAGGGTGAGTAGAAATCCAATTTTTTTCCTTGGCCCGTGGAGTCGCGAGTTGGAATAACATATGATTTACTTTCTTTCTTTCATTTTAGCAAACGCAACTTTTCCAAGCTAGTTACGCACTGCGTATCTGATTTAGTCGTCCTCGGAGAAAGTGTAAAGTTACGAAGCCTTTGCATGTGGTGTAGAACTACGCAAAATTCATGCATACAGGGTAATGTTTTGGACAGACGTGTAAGGCCCACACCACCGTGTAGCAAGTTACGCACAGTTCAAGCATACGGCCACAGATGAATAGTTACCTGTATTTACATTATGACATGTGTTTCTGGTGAGGTGTGCCGGTCACGGTGACCAATCCCAATCCTTCTTTGTGGACACAGTTTTGTGCGTGACAGCGTATGTTTGGGTAGAAGGGAAACATGTAGACTCAACATCGCAAAGCAAAGAGGAAGTGAACATTGATGTTTTGATAAGGACGAACTATCTGAATGGTGAAACAATTCTAGAAGAGATCTGTAATATCACTGGAGGGTACAGAATGGTATCTCAATTTAGACATAAAATCAGTTGCACCTACTGGACAGGATGGAGCTCAGTTCCACATTAGGTTTGTAGACTTCGCAAGTTGACAGTCACATTGACTAGCAGGACAGATCAAGGCAGTACGGCTCTCGAGGTGGGCTCTCGATTTGACAAAGTTGACTTTGCTTGGTTGGAACGTTTTTCCATTGGAAATGTTGATCAAGTCCGTGTTTCCCATACTGCTTCTACCAGTGCTGTTTATTTCTGGTGAGTTGTAGATAACATTGAATCAGAGAGTATAGATGTATAGAGAGGGTTCACTTCCGCCAAATCGCGAAACTAGGTCGCTGCGGTAAACAAGAAATTGAAGAATTGAAAGAGACCTTCTTCACCAAAGACAGTGTGCATATCTGTTCACTGTGGTTTGTTCATATTTTTGGGCTGATTGAAATATTTACAACCTTTTGTAAGCTCCTACGCCCCCTGGAAATGCACACACGAATATTGTTTACCGCAGTGTCCTACTTTCCGCTCCATGCTAACAGTGGTTTCGCAGAGCCTCCCGTGTCTCGCAGTGCAAATCGACCAATAGTGAACCCTCCCTATATATCTATAGTCTCTGATTGAATCATTGTCTGCATGAACTCTGTGTACTTGAGACAGTATGGTGATGAACTGCCGATTAACACTGTCATACTGTAAAAGAATGTAACTATTGTTTCTGTGTGAATGAGAAAGAATACGACATATCCGGTAAAATATTTTGCCTCATGCAAATGTCTGTGAATGAGGGGGTGGGGGTGGACGTGGGGATTGAGTGACATAAGTTGTACAGCATTACCTTCAAACGTCGGAGGCAAAGGACAACAGCTAACGTTATGGAACATTTTACTTGCAAATTATCGAACTTGGTATTTACTGCTTGAATGGCTGGCAAGGTCATGGTCAGCTAGGACATGAATGTGTTTACTTTCACCAGAAAGCTGGGGGGGGGGGGATGTGAACTTTACAAACGTTTCTGTTGAAATCATAGTATCTTGGTCTGTCAGGTCCTTACGTAAACAATAATTGTCTTAAAGTGAATAGGAAGTGCCAGCTATGATTGTTGTACTGTGACGGCCAAACGCAATGGTGACATTGCATTCGACTTATGGCAAACATGTGAAGGTGACGCCCACATCGCTTCTTCGCTCTGTCATTGTTGCGGACGGAACATCACAACGGCGCTGATTAGTTAATATTAATAATATGTGCGGGAGATACATTTCATTTAACCATAGAGGGGAGTAAGGTTTAAAAGAAGATTAAATATCTTCAATGCCATAAACGTGAAAATGAAAACATCTCGTCAAGCTTTTGGTTTTCTCTGTTTGCCGGTGTTTAAACTATTTAGTGTGTAGTTCTAAAGCCAATTTTTCAGTCTTTCCTTCAGCATAAGCATGGTGCAATACGTTTGATGTTATACTGAAAAGTGATTGGATATATAATATTTGCACGTGGCCCTACTAGTGGTGGTGGGTGTGCATGGGGCGGGGTGGGGGTGGAGTGAGGGGTGGCGGCTTATCTGAGTGTTCTAACCACACATAAAATATTAATACCATATACTTTGGCTTCCGTATTCTATAATATAACCTTACGTTCTTGTTTAATTGTATAGACTAGATTCGATATCGCATCGACTGTGTTTAACTAGTTACACGGTGGTGTAGGCCTTAGGCGTCGGTACAAAACGCTAACCAGTGGGCTTGAACTTTGTATAGGCCTACACCCACGTGTAAAGGGGCTCGTAACTATACAGTTTCTCCGAGGGCGACTAAATCAGCTAGGCAATGCGTAACTCGCTTGGGGAAAGTGGCGTCTGCTAGTGCTAGATAGAGAGAAAGAAATAATCAATATTTTAGTCCAACCCACGACTTTACGGGTAGGAAATAAAATATTAGTCACCTTCATTAAGACACCACCATGTAACCAACTATATGCAGTTCATGCATACAAACCAGTGGCCGAATGCAGGAACTTGGTGTAAATCAGCCCATTTTGCACTGTGATGCAAGTTTAATAGTGCGTACGGCCACCTTGGTATAAACTCAAATTTAGTCGGTATGCATAAATTACAGTTACACCAGTCTCTATCTGCACATCAATTGCCGCTTACCGCTGTAATACAATTTGACATTGGGCATGCACAGAATCTGTATCGGCCAATCACTGCCACGAGAAAGAAGCACTGATCAAAACAAAAGTAAGAGATCGAGAAATCCCATTTTGCTGGAGGTTTGCTGGAGAACTCTCACTTTGATGTAGGTTTCACCTTCTATCTAACCCCATCAAGCATTTCCAACTCAAATCTCCCTCCAATTGATTATTCATGTTCACCGTTTCAGGCATTGCGCTGTCTCGATAACCACAGTGACTTTGAAGTTTGATAGTCGTCGTCTTCTCATTTAATACATTCATTCTGACCAATGCCGTTCAAAGCTACACTTATTTTTTTAAAATTATGTTTCAGTTGTACATTTCATATTTATAATTAGAAAATATTTATCACATTTTTGCCGTCACTTTTCTAGGTGGATTTACTCAGAGCATCAGCAACGTACGTGCCTATAAACTGAATTCGGCATGTACAAATCCTTCTGACATTTTGGAAGGCGAGCGTTATATTGTTGAAGCTGCTTTGAATGCCGCGGGTGTGGACGCAAATCTCTGGCCGGTGAACCAAATTGTGTTGGAAGCAAAGGTGGTAAGTAAAATCATTGTGTCAAACATTTTAATAATTGCCACTTGTCTGTCATTTGTGCATATTTAATGATGTCATTATTATTGAAGTGATGCTGCAAAATACACTACTGAAATTATCACAGGCATTTCCGAAACAGATTTTGTTCGTCGTTGTCAAAATTCTAAACCAGTTTGCCCTGCGTTTATTTTTTACAGTTTGACAGTCAGACAAAGTACACTCTCTGCGTGTTCCACAATACAAAAAACAGATAATAAAAGCGCTCATGCCAATAGCTAACCTTTTTTATAGACGTATCGAACCACTACGGCAAATCAGCATTAATTTCATCAAGACAAACACAATATGACAGGTCGACTAAAGCTTTGTGAAAATCCAACATTTCGATATACAACTATTTTGTTGTTTTTTTTTGTTGTTTTTTTCGGACCCGAAACTTAAACATCTCACATTTGTCAATGTTTAAACAGTCTTTGGCGTAAGGGGCGAGTTCAAATTCAACCCTTAAAAAATTGAAACACAATTTATGCAGACCTAGATAATCAGAAAATGCTCCATTTCATGCACCAGACAAAACTGTCTTAAACAGTGAACAGGTGGAGTAAACATTAAAAATTTTCCGCTTGCAATGGTAGTAACTTCAATGTTTTTAGAATCTGCTAGTAAGGAACTGTCGTCATTAATGTATCGATAAATGAATGAAGATAAAACTCACACACTTGTCAAACACGTACTGGAATTTTCCATTGTATCCAACAAAACCCCTAAGGAACAACCCTCCCCACCTACCACCCACAACTTCTCAAGCTCTATGGCTATAATTGTAAATTTCTTCCGGGTAGATCTCCAGTCACTAATCAGATCCCAAGATTTAAATGCCAGTATGATGTTGTCATCTGTGGGAGAGTTATGTCTCTTGAGGTTCTGTTGGAGATAGAAAAAAAACAAAAAACATCAGAAACGGAATGAAACTATTGGAACAAAACCCAGTGAACTGAAAGGGGAGGGCGGGGTTAGATATGGTGGTTCAACAGTAGCATGTTTTCCGAATAATGACAGCTGATGCAGAGATAGACTTTTTCGGTTGTATTTTTTAAAAAAAACTTGTAAGTTGCCTGGCAAATAGCACTGGCTCTTCATCAATGGAAGAGGACAAATTGGAAAAACTTGGATATTAACTTTTTCTGCATTTTTTGTTTGGTTCTTTTTTTTTATTTTTTTTAAATGCAATTTTAATTAATGTCCAGTGATAGAAACAAGACTCTGATTTCAGACTTACACGGAGAACGTTACTCTGTGTGAACTCAACATTGAGCAAGATGGATGCCGTGGGGAGACAACTGCCTGTGGTTACTGTGACAGAAAGGTTGACGATGTCTACTATTTAGTCTTCAACATGACGGCCACTCCTGCCTCTGGATATGTTCTTGACATGCGAGTGAAATGGATCGGAAAGTTGTCTACCTTCACTGATTGTATTCCTCACCAAACTGTCAGAAAAGGAACGTATCCAGGATATTGGAGCATTCTACCTCGAGGTAAATGCAAGGGTTTTGTGTATCGGATCTCATTCACTTTTAATTCATTTTACTTATATATTACCGAGTTTTTAAAACCGATATCACTCTGAATGTGGGTTCATGCAGTCACGGAAACACTGATCAGCAACCATCTGTTCTCATGGAGATAATAATAATAATAATAATAATAATAAACTAATTACAGTAAAAAAAATTGCTCGTTTCACTGACTGATCTGAAGTTTTGCGAAATGTCTTAATTTTCCCACACACACACATATTTTGTTCGTGCAACACAATTTTTTCTTGGCATAACTAAGTTAAATAATAATTGTTTATATGCGTGCACATTCCCAGTTCAAAGATGAAGGCGAGAAATCACGTCTGTTGGACATTAAAAACAATAGTTATTGCTATGTACAGATAGTGAAACTATCATAATCATTTGATCTTAAATTTACCAGTGGAGAAAAATAAGTAACTGCGTCAAGAAAAACCTACTGGATATGTCCCATTCAATGGATCTCTTGATAGAAAATTGTCAAGTATAAAAGTATCATAAACACCATCCGCACCGTATGGCACACAGTACCGTGTGTTCACTAAACAAATTGCCCCTGCTCACTATGTTGTAACTTTTACTTTCACTCACATTGTACATGCATTACTCTCCACCCTCCACCCCCTTTTAGTTTTAAATGGAAATTATAATAATAATGGATGGCATTATTTTATATAGCGCATATCCGTTAAAAATGCTCTATGCGCTTTACCGAAGCAACATGTCAAAATAAATGGGTAAAACAATCACAAAAAATCAAACATGGTACTCTTAATTGAAATAGAAGGGGCATACAGAAACACCCTTATAAAAGCTCACACACACAACCACAATTAATACACACATGCAACGCCCACACACCCACATGCGCGCGCGCACACGCACAGATGCCGAGCTTGGATTGATGTATATTTTACTCATTGCTCAAAGTATGATGAAAATAAAATTGTTTCGAGTTGTTTCTTGAAAGTTTCCCAATTCTGGGCTTCTCTAGTGGATTTCGGAAGCTTATTCCCCATGAGTGGGGCAAAATATGAGAAAGAGCGCTGGCCGTACGCCTTATAATTTACTTTAGGTTTAAGAAGGATGGTTATATCACTCGATGATCTGAGTGCTCTTGAAGGTACATAAGGTGTTAAAAAGTGGTGTAGATAATATGGGGACAAGTTGTTTAAGCACTTATAGCATGTTAGGCAAATTTTATATGTGATGCGTTCTTTCACTGGGAGCCAATGTAGTTCCTTCAAAATAGGAGTCACGTGATCATGTTTTTGTTTCTTAGTAATTATTTTAGCAGCACCATTTTGTACCCTTTGAAGTTGCTGTATGTTTTCTTCTGTTATGCCAGCTAATAATGGATTGCAATAATCAAGCCGTGACAGTACAAGTGACGTTATCAAAGTTTTGGTAATATCAGAAGTCAGGTATTTACGAATGCTCCCTATTTTTCTTAACTGAAAATACAGGTTTTTACAAAGAAAAGTTATGTGGGATTTCATTGACATATCTTGATCTAAAATTACTCCTAAATTTTTCACTTTCGTCTGGGCTGAAATTTCATGGCCATTGATGTTTATGTTGACATTATCAATTTAATCACATCAGTTGCTACGAAAAAATATGACTTCAGTCTTGTCCTCGTTTAGTTTCAATTTGTTATTGAGCATCCATTTTCTTATATCATCAATACAACTGGTGATTCTATCTATAAGACTTTGTACATTGTCAATGGTGGTAAATCCATACAGCTGAGTATCGCCAGCATAAAGGTGATAATTGAGGGCATATAAAGAAATTAATGTAGAGAGACTTTGAGTGTACATTGTAAAAAGAAAATGACCAAGAACTGAACCTTGAGGAACCCCGTACTTTAGAGGTAACATATCTGACACATCATTACCAATTTTTACCGATGTAAATCTATTTTCCAGGTAAGATCTAAACCACATAAGAACAGTGCCTGACAATAAAAATGACTTTTCCAATCTTTCTAGTAAAATTTCATGGTCAATTGTGTCGAAAGCCGCTGATAAATCTAGTAAAACCAAAACACATACTCTTTTATTATCAATTTCATTGAGAATATCTGATGTTACTTTTAAAAGGGCAGTCTCTGTACTGTGGTGAGTTTTATAAGCGGATTGACAATGTTCTTCCATGTCATTGACATTTAGATGGTGTTTGATTTGTTGCAAGGCCGTTTTTTCGAGAATTTTGGATAAAAATTTGAGATTTGAAACCGGCCTACAATTTTTCATATCGTTGTCGTGAAACCCTTGTTTTTTTAGTAATGGTTTAATAATTGCTTGTTTATAAAGGTCAGGTACTATTCCAGCGGTAAGTGACTTATTAATAAAATGAGTAATATAAGGTGCAAGATCTTCTATGCACATTACTAACAATGAGGTGGGGATTGGGTGAAAGTCACATGTTTTAGCAAGGGATTCTTTAATATATTTGACATCATCTTTTTCAGATACTTCCTCAAATTCACACAAAGTTTTCTTATTTGTAAGAATCGTAGGATTTTCACAAGCAGCTATGTCTGTATTCGTCATTTCTGAGTCTAAACCAGTTCTCATGGTTTCTATTTTGTCGTCGAAAAAATACAAAAAATTATGAGAGAGTTCTTCATGCGTTACAGATGGAAGCCTCGTACATCTCTCCCGTCCCAGTGGTTGTTCTGATAGTTGAAAAAGTTCTCTACACGATTGAACGTTATTTCAAATGTATTAGCATAGAACTAGCCTTGAGGTGGTAAGTGGGATACTAGGTTGGGCTGTTGAAGGTGTGGAATAGGATGCGACTTGTAGGCTGACTAATCAGTTTTTTTTAAGGCAGTGGCTACGTTTACGGCAGATTACGCTCATTCCCCAATAGAAAAAAACAAAGAAAGAAAGCGCTGCTGTACGAACGGGAGTAAAGCCGAACAAAGAAAAATGGTGAGTTGTGTTTACCGGCTACCGTAACCGTAGCCACTGTGTTTTTTTTAAACTACTACAAGATACCCTACTGACAAATTGGCTTTGATACTTCTATTAATGTGGCAATGGTCACCTCAAACGCTGACGGGATGTGTAGGGTACTAACGGCAAAGGCTGAGCAATTAAACTGCATAAGTAGGAGAAAAAATGCGAAGTGACTTTGTTCCTGAGTGTGGCATGGGAATTTTTTTTTTTCTTGCCTTTGCCAGAAAAGTCTACATATTGTTGAATAAAAATCCAAGTTAAAGCAGATTCATATAATTGGAATAAATGAATCCATTGCCTAGAAGCGTGTTTAGTGGCGAATTCAGCCTTCTGAGAGATTGCGAGGCCCTGCACGGCACATTTGTGCCTAGTAGGCACTCTACGGACCGGACTGCGTTGCGACTACTCCATGTTTCCAATATGGCGTCAATATACAACCATAAGTTTATCTAATGCTGAAGGCCATGCAAGCATCTCAAGACACCTGCACAACTGAACGTACCTCTGAAAAGCACTGCTGTGTGTCTTAGGTAGTCTTGAATGTGACAACAATCGCCCAATGGTAATAAGGAACACAAAACTGCATGACTTCCGACATTAGGTAAACTTCCGATTTTATATTAAATGCAGCAATTGAGTTTCTGAGGTTGACCGCTAAAAACCTGTGTTTGCTGATATAGATATAGATCTAGAAACTCCAGCACGATAAAGCTGTTGAGATGTCCATACAAACTGCACAAAACAGTGAAAGTTGATTTCCGATATTAAACGCTTTCTACCGCTGTTCGATATTGATCTTCTTCATTTGATGTCAAATAGTTTTTGCTCTTCACACTTACTTTTATCGGACGATTTACTACGCTAGAGAAAAACGGATTGATTGCCAACAATGTTTTGAATTAGTACTACAGTGTCCATGCCACAGATATATCTACGATAATCAGAATCAATGATTTTACATTCGAATATTGCATCTTGGTAAAGAGTTTAGTTATGTTGATTTCACTTTTACCTCCCCTTTACCATGTGAATTTCTATATTGTTATGTGTAGAGATTCAGGCAAACTGACACCAGTGAGCAGGCAAAAACTAGAAAAAGAAGAAGAAAAGGATAGAGAAGAGGAAAAAAACAGAATTAAAACAGAGCGAGGAAACATTCTCTAATTCTGTATTTCAGGTGATGCACCTTACATAGGCATCAAAAGCTTCCATGCACTCAAGTTCCGGCTACAGTCAGAGAACAGCCAGTGGACATTATATGATACTGGAAATCTTGTGGACGATTTTTTTTTGCTCACTTCGGATGGTTCTAATTACACATATTATATTGGGGATTCGACTACGCCAGTCTCATCACTGCAGGACGATATTATTATTAACCATGGTTTATGGTACTCCCTAGTCGGCCAGAAGGTTCGCATATTTTATGAAGATGGCTGCCAGCGACAAAGAAATATACAGTTTCTAATAGAAGGTAAGGATGGACAAATCTGTCTTTGTCTCATCATTTCACATTGATTACACAAGCTGTTCAGAAAGCAAATGTCGCCGAATTAATACCTCAAATATGATTGGGAGACATCCCCTTAACCGATACTGTATTGCTTGAAGATTATAAGCTTTTCACTACAGAGCTAATTACTTTCAACTGCAAGGGTATACATAGTGTCGAGAAGGACTCATTTTTCACATAAAACCCGTTCTGTCACTGCCTATCACTGTAGAATGTCTAACATAGGCCTTGACCTCTAAATGAAATGATAAGACAAAGGAACCCCCCCCCCCTTTTTTTTTTTGCCAGCAACAAAAATCATCATTACGACATGTAGTGAGGAAGCTACATCGATAAAACCTGCATTTTCTGTTTAAAGGATGATACTTTGGGAACAGTAGTAGAATCATTTACTATGTTTTTTCTGTATGAATTGTGCACATTGTTGTAAAGGCTCCAAACCTTGAGTGTGAATAGATTACTTCAGAATATACGAAATGTGATCTAGAACCACTCTGTGACATCTCAAATAACGAGACAGGAGCCATTGGAAGTTGACAGAAACTTTGTTGTGGGCATGCGTACAACAGGAACACCGCCAAGCGTACAGACTGCACGACATTGCACATTTGGAGTTGTGTCATCAAAATATCGTCGTGATGTTTGGAGCTGATGAAAGGATCCGTCCTTCCTATTGCAAAAACCATACTGTGTGATCAATCTTAAACCAAACTGGTCTTTTAGTTAAAACAACAAAATGATGGATGACAGCAGGCTTTGGGACAAGGTTAACATTAAAAAAAAACAACAGTTGGACCACAAAGCCCTGCTTTAAAAACAACTACAAAAAAATAACAAACAAACAAACAAACTATACAATGAATTCTAAAAGAATTATTGTATTTTCAGTTGTTTTGGAATTTATTGTACTTTTTTTTTATATTTATTTCTTCTAATTCGGCTTTGTGACCAACATGTTTTTTTTTTCAATTTTAGCTTGTTTAATGTAATTGTTTTGGAGTATTCAAATCTGGATTTCTGCTAAATTAGGTAATGGCCGGGTAAACCTGCGACGGCACATTATTAGGACGATTGGGTCCCAGGCTAATGTCATCTTTATGAATGCATTGTTTCATTTTTTTTAATGTTATAATACTAATAGACCTTCATCACCCACCCCTCCATTTGAACAGTTACATCGTGTAACAATAATTTAAAACTTTCTACTTCCATTTCCAGACCCTTTAATGAGATTAAGAAATGGAACCACTTTGAAATAAGGACATAAAAGATAAAAGTCAACATGGCCTTGCCAGCACTTTTCTGATCTTTGACTTCAGTCCCTAGGCTGTATAGTGCTGTTAGGCTTCGTTCTGCATCTTGTAGACTTGATTCTCGATAATCTTTCAATCAAGAATAGCAGGATGAGAGCACTAGCACTGTCATATTACACCAATGGCATGAACGTTAACTTCCTGCGGTTAGAATTATACACACGTCCTATGGCACAAGCTGGAATGTTATCCAAATAGAATCGCTCAAAAACATGTCACCTAGCTCGATATTCAGTGACGAATGGGTATCGATCTTGTTTGATATCTTAGCTCTGACGTTGATAAATATCCGGTTCAATTTTATTTTTGAACACCATCATTATAAGATGTGATTTACTGTTGGAAGACACCACAAAAACACGTAGCACAAATCATTAAATTATTTATATCTCACAGTAGAGCGAAGAATGCCGAGAAACCAAGCAGAAGTTTCAGTCGCTAGTACTGGATGTTTTGAAGAATTCAGAAATCCATTTTCACAAATAGCAAAACAAGGCCCCACGAACATTGCTGCTAGCACTATGGCACAAGGCCAAAATAGTAAAAAAAAATTCAAGAAAGCTGAAAAGGGAAAGAAGACAACGTTGCAATCGATAATTATGTTGATGAGAGAATGGAGTCACAGACAATAAATATCGGTATCGGTTAACCACTGAAATAGAATGACCTTCGACTCTTGGGGATCAGGCTTGACGCAAAGAAATGCTGGAGCTCAAGCACAGCTTCAAGTTACAAAACCAAACTGCAGGCCTTTTTTTAAGATCTCAGCAGTACACTGCATGCTGAAGCTGGGGTGCGGACGAAAATCAAGCGTACCCTCCTTCCTTAGCAGTTGAACTCCGCAGGCTGAAGTGTGCTTACAAATCCAATCTGCTGTGATGTCTACGAGAACTAATTCCACCAAGGGAAAAAAAAACTCTTTTTCCTTACTTGCTTGATTGCCAATGGTTCAGCTGTCAGTTTGCCGTATCTTAACGAACAAAAAAAATGGACTGAGGTTCGATTGCCCGGATAGTTGTCGGTTGTTGTTTTTGTTGCAGACATCCGGGAATCAACTTTAAGAATCATGCGTGAGAAGCGTGGAGCTAGGATCCAAAAGAAAAGCCATTCCTACGCCCAAGGAGCATGCCGCTTAACTGGAAAGATTTTCTGAAAAACAGTGACAAGAAACCCGAGCTTTTCAGATACCTAGCTCAAGAATTGTATATTGCAAAAAATAAATGACAAGGCAATTTCAAGCCAGGTGTATCTTCCACCAGGTAACTCAACCTTGCAGCCAGAAAGAATAGTTTTGTGATGTCTGTTTGCCACAACGTAGCGGACATTCATTGCTGGTCTCTTTGCTCCTTCGAGTGAGGTTTGTCTTTGTGAGAAGGACATTATGTGCAACACGACTACTGAAAGCCAGCTTCATAGGCGCCATGTGCCAGATGTCGTTCCACGAATATGCTCTTTGCAAGGCGCTTTCCCAGTTTGTCCACTGACCTTGCATTTCTTGTTGCACTGCTTTCCGAAATCTTTTTTTGTCGTCTCCGCATCTGATCTATTAAAGTACCTCACTTTTCTTTAGGTCCTCCTGTAGACACCTGTGGATATGAATGCTCGTCTAGTCCTCTCCTGTTCGACTAGTTAATTCTGATGATTTGCTTTATGTGTTAGGAATAGTCTGCTGCTTCTCTCACATTCCACTTCCAGTGTGTTTTCAGTTCAGGTTCTATATTTCTTACTGCTTCATCTTGTGAAGGTTAGATGTAGAGCCTTCCTTACTTTGTATTCACTATCTCTGCTTGTTTGCATGCAAGTGCAACATCGGTTAAGCGTGGAGGAAGTCTGTGCCATTTTAATGTTTTGCGGCTTTATCTTTGCCTCTAGCCACTTTACAGCTGAGGTTGGACTAGTAGAGGCCTGTAAGATTTTTGGGATAAGCACAATCTGGAAAATCCATAACTTAACCCTCACCCTGCGAGGGCCGGCAATTGCCGGTATTTACTCGCAAGCGCTCACGCCACACGGGTGGCAAAAGTCGGGAAGGTCAAGCTGACCGCGCCACGCGCAAGCCGTATTTTCACGCATCAGGTCACTGACCTTTTTGAGAGGTAACCACCGTGTTATTGTTCACTGTATCTCTTCTAAATCAAACGCATTGTGACATGGACATATTAACCAGTGAACCACTGGTCGGAATCACAAAGACTAAGCTTTCAAAGGCTCTCCCCACACTTTCAAAAGATGTAACATCGACATGCGAACTCTTGCTCAACAAATTTGCAATATTATCTCATTTTCTCACAAGCTAACCACCATCTGGAGTTGTCTGTATCTAAGAACCAATCAGAAACAAGCTCTGAAATAATCTTTGTCCCAAATGCCCACATTGGTTTATTAGTATGTGTCAATCAAGATGAAACCATTTGTGTAGGGCTTGGAAGGGCGTGGCTAGTTATCATGCTTCGTTCTCACAAAAAATACAACTGTCAGTTTGGAATCACAAGTCAGATTATTGGTTAGAGACTGACAGACTAAGGTTTTGCTGGTTAATTCATTATCAAGCTTGATAAGGCATAGCAGCGAATGTTTTCATACCGATCAATAAAAACCGAACCACTTGGACAGCGTATGTGATCATCGCATAGCGGCACGGGTCAGTGACCCCAGATAAGATTCTCCGTGAGTAAGGTCACTGACCGTGCAGTGGGCTTTAAAGGTAGCGCGCGGGGTATGGGTTAACTTTCCCAGGAGTCCACACATGTCGATTTTCCTCAGAGCACCTGCCAGCTGTGTCTGCACTTCACCTCTCCATCTTGTCCTTCAAGGAAGCATCGTACCATCCGCCGAGATTCTTCACCGGTTGCTCTGAGACTGTTGGTATCGTCTGGTTGCCATCTGGAATTGTATAGTGTAGTCCACTTTCTCTCTTTTTAGGGAAAGGCTTCTTGGCTTGCCTGGTTTGAAAGCTAACCTGCTAAGCTGTCTTTGAAGAATCTGCCTTGCATCTTCATGCGAGGAAGCCAGGATTATTGTATCAGCCATGAATGCTTTTAGCGGGGCCATTGCAACCCCTTCTCCCAAGTCAACTTCTTTTGAATATTGCTCATTGGCTTTTAGCAGTACTTGCATAGAGAACACGAAGAGAATTGGAAAAACTGTACAACCCATCGCATTGTCTGTCTGCAGCTGTATCCAGTTTGTGTTATACTGCTTTCTTGCGAATCTCATTTTGAAGCTGTCTAAGTATTCCTTGAGGACGTTTTGTTGTGTGGTCTGGAACATGGCACACCTTTATTGCAAGCCATAGCAAGGAGTGAGAGACTGATCCATACGCGTTAGCAAGGTTTAGCCAGATTACATGGAGGTCCAGTCGCTCTCTGGATGGCTTCCCAAATTATGCGTGCATGTTCCAGGCGCCCTGGGACTCCAGGGACTCCTTCTTTCTGGACATTTCAATACTGAGCTGAGAAAAGTTGGCTCTATCCGATCTTTTATTTCACAAGAAGCTGCTAAAAACGCACAATTGAACTATTGTTTTCAATACAAGCTTACGGTAATTCTCTTTTTGTTTGGTATTCCACAAGAAAATGTTAACAATTTGCGAGTAATCCAAAACAATGGAGTCAGACTGATTTTTCAGAAGTGCAATTAAGAGATCTTGTGTCACCTTTGCCGTCATTTTTACATTGGCTAACTGTTGTTTTAAGTCTGCAGTATTTGCATATCTTAGTTTTGATGGAACCGTTCCTTCGTTATTTGTCCACGATTATTAGAACATACACTCCATCTTTTACCTTGAGTAAGTCTGATGACTAGACCTTCTTAATGGTACCGGGAGCTAGCACCAGAGTCAATTCTCATTTTTGTACGCTGAGCGGAGAATTCAAGAAGATGACACTTTGAACCCTTTGACAGTTGATCTAAAAAAAGATCATTTATTAAAACTGAAATGGTACAATAAATCTGTTTTATGTAAATGTACCTTTGTGACAGTTGTCTTTTTCCCATTATTATTTATTTGTAATTTGAAGAGCAGCCGGAGGCCACTGTAATTAGGTAGTGTCTGCTGTAGAAATGTGCATGTACATTATTATGAGTATGATTATTACAGGCTGAGATCCCGACGTTACCCAGGATAAATCTGTTTTCAGTTCTCAGTGATTATTGTGGCTCTGCTTTATCTTGCCCATTCGTTTAAGTTTTCTTCCTTGTTCTTTATTAGTTTTCTTTTAGATCAGTCTAATGCGTGTTAATGCTCGACTCACCCAGTAAGCATTTGAGGCAAAGCTTGTGATGAAAGAACATCAATCTGCCCACCGGGTTTTTCTTCTAGTAACTGTCACGTTCTGTAATCGGTAATTGACAAAAAACACAAAGGAATCAACAGAAAAAGTTAGATTTCTCTCCTCCCCCGCCACCTTTCTTGCCAGTATCAACCATTTAGGAGGGGGGTGTGGTGTGTTCTGTAGCGAATGAGAGACTGTAAGCCTAATGTGTGTGTTCCAAGGCATGTTGACTCGGTGTTGATGGTCTAGGGGTCGAAAATGATGATGCCGTGGGCTCATCCGGCGGTTGAAAAGAAAGGATTACTTGGGTGGGGGGGGGGGGCACATTAACGACACAAAGCAAACTCAAAATAATACTTCTCCATCGTTTTAAGCCCCTGAGTCTAAAGAGAAATCTTCTATACCTCAAAGGAAGCCATTAGTAAAAATTTCACGCAAATCCAGGCTGTGTATCACCACGGCTGGGGGTCAACGGCTCCCCCGCACGACGTTGCGGAACGCATTCATCAAAAAACCAGTTTAGGTGGCCCCGGAGGGAGTGAATCTCTTAACTGTATGAGAGTGACATGTCAGTTTTGGAAGTTCAAGTCGGTCTTTATCACATTTCCATTGGCAGACAAACAACAAAATATAGCAAGAATGACTGGCACAGCTTTTTTACCTCAACATTGTGGTATGACAAGGTGGTCTAGAGGCAAGGTGCTCGCCTCTCGTGCCAAGGGCCCCGGGTTCGATACCCGGACTGTGCAGGCATGTTGGAAATTGTGATTTTTCTCATATTTTCGTGTCCTTGATCCTATTGTGGGGTAGGATCGAGTACCTGGTCTTCTCGGATAAGGATGAAAAATTCGGAGGGCCCGTGTGCACGTTGCGCACGTTACAGTTTCCTTGGCAGTTGGAAATCGTAAAGAGTAGGTCGTACAGGCCGCTGCCCGGGCAAAATTGAAACTAAAAATTAATAGATTAAAATTCTGCCATATCACCCCCCCCCCCCCCTCCATATCTCCAACAAAAAAAAATGTATTATAATTCATTATTAATTATTAAAAACAGGGAGAACCCCTAAAGGCAGACTACACGGAGGAACGCACCTCCTGCAACACTGTTGATTCCACGCGTATAGACCATGTCGTTCCATGGATCAAATCAACAATGTCGAGAGGGGTTAAGCATTTTCTCCATACCCGCAGCCAAGGGTTATTGCTGATGAAAAATAACATATAGTTTTAACGTTCCAGCACATACTGCCCAACCCCTTCCAACAGGAACGTGACACGATTATGCCTTCTTGTATTCTTCTCCAATACCTACCAGAACCGCCTAGGATAAACTGCTATGATGAGATATCTGTGGTGTACAACAGCCTGACCGATGACATAGAACTCAGCATATCCTGCTCCATTTCTCCCGGTCGAGTGTATCCTTTCATCTTTTCCCTCTACTGTTTTTCCATCCAAGGTGTAAATAGCGAGGTGAGTTAGTAGTCTAGTCAAGTTAATGTTGGACCTAGACAAAATCGCAACATAAATGTTTTCAACGCAGCTGGGTTTGAGAGTTTTTTTAACAACATATTCAAAATCGGCGTAAATCAAAGAGTGCGAACTTTGTTAAAAATGTCATTAATTAAAAATCGATAATTTCATAAAAATCGTCGTTTCCTCCTTGGCCCAACTGGCCTTCCGTACTCCGTTCAAGAAGATGTTAACAGTGGAATTGGAGCTCGGGGCGGTACGCAGTGCCGTCATTGTTTCCAAATTTACGACCCCAGGGTCTTTACGAAGCTGTGGCATTTGACTCCCGTTCCATTGTCACCTATTGAGATGTGCCGCAACCTTAACAATAAAATTTAAGTCCCTGTTTCATGAAATTTGTCTTCATTTCCGGCATCCTACTTCAAGTGGAAGGCATATGTATAATTTTTTAATAAAAAATTGTATTCGTTTTGTTTTGCTTGGACTTTCAATATATCAAAATGTTGCATTTTTTTTTCACATTGAACATGTAACACTTCAGCTTGCTGCAAAAGCATAGCCTAACAAACAAAGCATCAATTTAAAATTGTATTAGCTGGAACATAATTATGTTTTAAAAAAAATACAAAAATACCTCCAGCCTGGTGAATTATACAAACGCACAAGATTTGCAAACAATTTTTACTGCGTTTTGTCATTCTATGCAGTTGTAGTTACTTCCATTTATCAATGCATTTTCCATCCCGGCAATACTAAAAGTATGGAACACCGTTTTCTCAAGTGTGCACATTTTTGGATGAATTACATCTCTGTAGACCAACTCTGTTGCTATAGTAATAATGAGTTTGCGGTGGATGAAAGAGTGTTTTTACATATCTTGCCTTTTCTAACATCAACCAGATTGCTTTGTATCATGGCTACTTGCGTTATATGCCAGATGTGCTCCTAGTTTCCCCAAGCTTAGGAGACTTGACAAAGCTGTTACAATTCTCAAAAGGCACTGCAAACAACATGAACACATTTTATATTTAGTTCAACAATCATTTTTCGTGCGATGTACAACACACACTGACACAGGCTGCTTGAGCCCAAATCTAGATATAGATTTTGGTCACGTTGATAACGGAACTTAGATTCCATGCCAAAACTAATAAACTTATTTTCACACTACGGAACCTTACAAAATACATGGATGTGATGTTTAAAGTTGTTTTCGACCAACAATATGTGAAGAAAGCTTTAAGAAAGGTGAAGAACGAAGCCAAGGCGAAGTTGGCACCGAGTGAAAGTTTCGATCACACTTTTTGATTCTACCGGTACTCGTCGAAAATCCGTCTCTGTTTTTGCGGCTCAAAAATGTTTAATATAAATAATAGTAAAGACTGAAGTCGCGAAGTTTTAACTGCTTGCAGCACGCTCTAGCTTCATTATCTTCTCCAACGATCGCGATGTTAGCACCCTAGGTGTAAAAGGGGTTGGTGGCATTAACAGAGCTAGTAGACAAAGAGGAGACAAGATTGCAGTCAAAGAGGGCCAGAAAGTGCATAACGCCTGTCGCAAACATTACGCCAAGGCCAAGGTTATATCTGCAGCGCTAAAACCAAAAGAACCTGCTTAGGAAGTAGCTATGCCCTGAGAGCTCCGCTGGGATTTGGCAGTCAACTTCCAAACAGACTGTCTTTTCTGCGGCTAATGTGTTGACACTGGGCCTCAGCATAAGTCTTCTACAGCTTTCCTTGTGAGAACTGAGAAGAAGTTCTTCGATGTCATACTGGGACTATGCAACGAACGAAACGATGCTTGGTCTCAATCGGGGCGTGGACGTCTAGTGTATGCTCGCGATCTCCATGCTAAAGACGCCATGTACAGTGTTAATTTTGGCACTAAAAGACATATTCCGTTGCACGAAATATCATAAAAACCACAGAAAAACTGTGGGGTCGCAGCAGGGCTATAAGCAAAGTCAAAATTGGGCAAAAAGAAAAGGTTGCAACATACAACCTTTTCTTTTTGCCCATATTCCGTTGCAGTTCGGCGAAGGACCATCAACAAGAAAATCAAAAATTGGACGGCCAAAAGATGACACGAGAGCTGCTGCTTTTGCGCAGGTTTTGGACTATTTTATAGAAACGACGAGGAGCTCCTATCCACCCCCTTTGTTTGAATCACCAGGGATAATGCTGGCTGCCAATAAGGCAGTACTCGCACAAGCCATGAACAAAGCTGCAAAATTAACCGTCACTGACGACCAGCTAGTTCTGAGATCTTTATTTTGGGAGGATCTCTGCTTTGTGCATTTACATCTCGCTGTCCACCAGCGTCCTGAAGAGAAGAGTTTCATTTTTGATGGGGGTTCTCTCTTGCAGAGGATCCCATGGCCGAAAGGGAAAATATTTGAGTATATATGCACGATTTACACGCAGCATCTATCAAAGTACTCCGACGCAACAATTGTTTTCGATGGGTATTCTTCTTCCCCCTCGACTAAAGATCAGACACATGCTAGAAGGAATGGTGGCACAGGAATCATGGTGCTGTTTACCGCTGAAACACTTCTCACCTTGTGAAAAGAAGCCTTCTTGGCAAACCAACGTATCAAACAGGGCTTCATCAATCTACTTGGGGCTCGCCTTTAGCAGGCAGGGCACACTGTTCTTCAGGCAGAGGGGGATGCTGACACAAGGATTGTTGGTATTGCTGTGAAATGTTCAAATGTAAGTCCTACCAAATTGGTTGGGGAAGGCTCGTTCTTTTGTGTCACAACGCTGACGAACATTGTAAATTACTGTTCATGATGTCCAAGATCCTGAAGAGGCCTAAATGGAACATTCTCCAGCTCAGACTACTAGCTATGGGGGGAAAGTCTTACCTTTCGTCCATGCCTTCCTTGGGTGTGACACAACATCGCGGATCTTCGGTTTTGGGAAAGGCACTATCCTGAAAATCTTGGACGACGCCTCCTTCAGAGAGATTGTCAATGTCTTTCTACAAGATTCCAGTGGGGAGGAGGTCATCACAGCTGGAGAAAAGATTTTCCTGTACCTGTACGGTGCTCCGGAAATGAACTCTCTGACTGAGCGCCGGGTCAGGAAATGTTACAAGGTTTCACGAGCCAGCACATTCGTAGATCCTCAAGTCCTCCCACCAACCACTGCTGCAGCAAAATTTCACAGCCTTCTAGTTTACCATCAGGTTATTGTATGGATGGGCTATTCTGATCTCCCGCCAATAGAATGGGGCTGGAAACTTGAAAGTAACAGGCTATCCCCAGTTCAGACAGATCACCCACCAACCCCGGAGGCCCTCCTGATGAATGATCTTGCAGAACTGATTGCAGCAGTGCGAGGTCCGCATGTCGGAAGCATGGCCGGTCAGTTTGCAAGACATGTCCAGAGACGAACTGTGAGTAATGTCCAATTTTAAGTAGTTACTCTATGATTTGTGTGCTGGAAAGAATTCTTTTTTTTTTCATGCAGAGTTGATGCCATTGGATCTATAGTGTGAAGCAGCAAATTCGTAGTTGGACTGACTGACTGTCTGAATGTCTGTCTGTCTGTCTGTCTGTCTGCCTCTGTCTGTTGTCTGCCTCTGTCTGTCTGTCTGTCTGTCTGTCTCTGTCTGTCTGTCTGCCTCTGTCTGCCTGCCTGTCTGTCTGTCTGTCTGTCTGACTGACTGTCTGCCTGTCTGTCTGTCTGCCTGCCTGCCTGTCTGACTGACTGTCTGTCTGCCTGTCTGTCTGTCTGTCTGTCTGACTGTCTGCCTGCCTGTCTGTCTGTCTGTCTGTCTGCCTGCCTGTCTACCTGTCTGTCTGCCTGTCTGACTGCCTGTCTGTCTGTCTGTCTGTCTGTCTGTCTGTCTGTCTGTCGATCTGTTACTCTCTAAATCAAAAATAAAATATCACAATAAGTCACGACCGCTGTTTTTTTTGTTCTCTTTAACTGTTTTGACCAATATTATGAGGCTGTAAGTGTGTTTGCCTGCGTGTTCGGTGATGAAATATTAGATATTATGGAATAAAAGTACATTTACATTCTAACAGTGGCGAGAAATTATTCATTCATGGTCTTTGGCATGATTTCTGACGTCCAATTCGTATTTTCCTCTTATTTCTTTGTATTTTATGACAGTTATGAATATGATGCTAAAAATAGAATTTTGCATGTTCCGATCAGTGCCGATTTTTCACACATGTTACAGAAGGCCTTTGTCTATATGGATCCATCGTTATACATTATGTTGCAATTTTGTCTAGGTCAGCCTAAATATTTTCCCTAGATTGACTAGACTATAGGATCTTGGGGATAATAGCAATTCGACTGATCGAAAGGCCACTCACACTCGTCCAGGCACAACCAAAATAATCAAATAACACAAATTATATATGTATTATTATATAGTCAGGCCTCAAGGGCCATATTAATTTAATATGGATAGACAAATCACTGCATAAATTAATTAAATAATTAATACAATGCGGGGATTCTTGTAATTCACTAGCACCTATCTCAATCTATCACTGTAGCTTTAAAATGCAAATTCCAATTAATGTGGTGTACAATCTGCGTGTGGCCAACAATCATTATTCTCGCCTGGTGGCCGTTATAGCATTGCATTTCAAATGTACACATAGAATAACACAACTTTAAGCTTATAATGCACAATCAACTAATCCTAGTGAACTGTATTCAATAATTAATTCCTCGCTTTCCGGACAACACGATCACTCGACAATATCGATACTGCATTAAGTCACTACGCTCTGGGTAAGAGTTGCCGGGTGGCCTCCCTGAAAGTTCTCGTTGCCCTAGATCTCCCCGTATGTGTTGACAGCAGTTCCTGCCTCTGCTAGCGTAGCCTTATCTCTACTAGCTACTTGCGGCCCTTACCATTGTACGCCCGTAACCGAGGTACGAGCGTGGATCCACATAACGCGGTTCGCACTTATGGCCTAGTGCGACGAGGCGCAGACACAACAATTCTCTGGACAATGCTCTTTGTCAGTCCACTTATGCTTCTATGCTGTTTGTCTATGTTTCAGCTCCAAACGTCAGGCCCAGGAGCTCGAGCCGAGAGTCCCTCTCTGCGAAAATGCCCACAGCCGTCTCTAATAAAACATGGCGGGCAAACCCTTTTTATACCAGTCAAAAACTCGTGGATCTTATTTTCTAACTACCCTCTAAACTCGTGCCGAGCTCACAGCCTCGTGCACTCCTAGCAGAACCTGCCACCTGAGGGCGTGACTCCACTAACTTATAAATTAACACTTTTTACCCTAAGGGTCCGATCACACCAATCACTGTTCACTGGGGTTACCCGTGAACTCCTACTCTACACAATCACTAACATTCGGGTCATGACTCAAAGGGTAAGCATAAATAAACTTTATTTGAACAAGTGAATGGAATTATTACAGCTGGTGTGTGTGTAGGTGTGTGTGTGTGTGTATGTGTTTCTGGAGGATTCCTGACTTTGGCATGTGCAATTTTTTTTCTTTTTCTTGTTCTAGTTCTTTCTGTTCTTGTTTTTGTTGTCGTTCTTTCTCTTAGTCTCTTGGCTTTGTTAGCCCCCAATAGATGTTGAGTCCATTACAGATGGTGCAAAAGAATGTCTTTGTTTAAAACTGCATCAACTCGTGTACTGGGCGTGGGTCGGGAGATACCCGTTACTGGATTATTGTCGTTAGTATCACGAATGTACTTGAGATCTTCCCTATCCTGTGCATTCTATACTTGCACGGTAATGTAAACACGGTGCTTTCTAAACTACAATCAAACTATCACATATTTTACTGCCACCACAGGAGTCACTGCACTTCTGTAATTTTTATATACGCGATGTGCACACTGGGTAGTTTCTTCAGGAAACACGCTGTTTAAGCTCCTAAGCCGCAGAACATTTAGATGAAATTCATCCATTTTTTTAAAGTTTTGTAATGATCTTGGAGTTCTTGGTGTAAATTTTCCCACTCTCATTTTTATAATTACTACTTGAGATCCCCGGCGCGGCCCGGGATAAATCTGTTACTGGATTATGACTTTACACAATGACTAGCTGAGATCCCCCGGTGTGACTCGGGATAAATCTGTACTGGATTCTGATTATACAACCTTACCTCAGATCTTCCAAACCCAGCCGGCCTTTTTATGCGGAGACGTATTGATATTTTTTTATACTGCAGCAAAGCACAGTCCCATCTATACCCATCACTGGGGTCTGTGCTCGTCTGATGCTCTAATTTTAGTACATACACTTCTCCCAAAAATCCAACTAATCGTCCACGTCGCGGGAGACAGTAACGGGCAAAGTAGGAGATTGCTGGGATTGGAGGATGTACAGTGTGGGCTTGTCCCTCGGGGCCGTTACTGTAACTGTGAAGGCCATCCCGGGTCACTCCGAAACGTCTGGCTAACGGGGTTGTGGAACCTGCGTGGGTCCGGGTGTTACTATAGATCTACTGCCCCCATCTGCAGGTGTGGCTCAGGGGCTGCCACCTCTCGACAAAACTTGGGTGACACCCTTTGTCCTTTATT
This sequence comes from Onchidella celtica, assembly GCA_963931925.1. Taxonomy (NCBI): domain Eukaryota; kingdom Metazoa; phylum Mollusca; class Gastropoda; order Systellommatophora; family Onchidiidae; genus Onchidella; species Onchidella celtica. Next base: position 74,330,053 of record OZ007570.1, on the reverse strand, counting down.
TTCTCTCTTTTGTCTATTGTCCCTCTTCCCTTTCGCCTTTCCTTTTTTCGCCGAGTGGTTCTCGGCCAAGGAACGATAGGACCAGCTTAGCTCTACCCTCAATGTGGGTACCTTGTTGACCTTGAGGTGCGACCTGTAATGGTAGAGAATGGGATTCTGGTGGTTGAGGTGGACCAGTCCGCGGTCTGCCCCCCCCCCCCCCCCGACCAACAAGCCACTTTGACCCGGCCTTCCCCTAAGATAGGAGGGTAGCATGGTCCATGCCACCACTCGGTTAAGCCCCGAATTCTTTGCAATTCGAGAGTCGGGGCATTCATGGCAGGATTAACATCTGCGAGGAGCATAGTTCTGGAGTAGAACTGGCACAGGAGCTGTGGCTATCCGAGCATAATGTGTCCCTTTGTTGGACTCGCTGGCGGGTGGGGGGCTCTAGAGATTAAAAACCATTCCAGTTGTCATGGAAATCAATCACTCAAATGACCCTTTTTCAATTTTCGACTTGAAGAGAAAGAGGCAGGAAGAACCGGGTGGATCCTCCGGCACTCGCAATAGACCGGTCCCGCTGTTGGATTTGAATATCTGTGAATCAGGGCAGTCCTGTTCACTTTTCCTGGTGATCAGTAGCGAAGACCCTGAAGTCAAATTATCAAAGCTGAAAGTCGTTGCTATTCATAAAACGCCGCAAAAGACATCGCTGGAGAACCGAAATCAGTTAACCGAATGAAAACTGGCGAACTGCCAGTAGAGTGCAACAAGAAACAGCACTCACTTGATATGCTGAAATTGACGTCATTCAACGGTGTGCAGGTCACTGTTCAGCCCCACAAAACCCTGAACAACTCTCATGGCGTAATCGCACACGTGAGTTAGATGGAGAAAGTAAGGCAGACATTGTAGACAACGCAGAAGGAATCCTGAATGCCCGGCGTATCAAAATTCGCCGCGGAGATCGGCTGATTGAAACCAGCTCTATCATCCTGTCGTTTAATACAATAAAAAAAAAACTTTAACGTAAAGGTGGCTTTCCTGAAGGTACCGGATACCAGTGTCGCCATACATACCAAATCCAATGCCATGTGTAGCGTCTCACTGTTCAGGGGGCGGTCGATATTTTCTCACCCCCGTGTTGTTCGCACTCGGTGACAGTCTTTATATCCCGTTGATGTCTCGCGGCTTAACCTTTATTTCTTTTAGTGTAGAAAATCTGGAATGTACTGTACCGTTCTTGTCGGACTTGTTTACGCTAGATTGGCCTTGGAGTTATGTAACGTATTGACGTGTTCTTGTGTTCTGTGTTTGTATAGAGCTAGTTAGGAAGTCAAGCCAGTTCATGAACGTTCGATCTAACGGATATATATAAATATGGGCGAGCCAGGTGAGCGGGTGGTGTGCAAAATCTATTGAAGTTACATAGTCAGATTTGTGTTCCTTCCCCGCTAGGCGCAAGTAACTTGTGGGACATCAAGCTTTTATCTACAGTTATTAAACTTTAGTGTTACGTGTTCATCGGATCCTGTTTTAATTCATTTTTACTACATTTCGTGACAGTTTCGTTTTTTAAAGGGTAGCAGTTCAGATCATCTAATTCTCCCTATTAAAACGTGCTGGAATTTACATCAATTGTTACACCATGCTTCAACTGTCAGCGTTATGGACACGTCAAACTGCAAAAGACCAGCAGTTTGTGCTCGCTGCGGCAGCAAAGAGCATTCAGTCGACAATGCTTGCACAGCCAAATCGAAATGCCCAAACTGTCAAGGCAACTACACGGCCTTTGATAAAAGCTGCCCAAAATGACTTGGAGAGAAAGCCATTCATAGGTACAAACTCCAGAACGGAGGTATCCTTACGCAGGCTGGAAATGCAGTCATTGCCACACAACTAAAAACGACAATGCCAGTGACTTTCGCTGATGCTTTGAGATCTTCACCTGAGAAAATCTCAGCAACACAAAAGTCCACCAAAGCACAGCCGTTCAGCAGCAGAAACGCCACGACAGCAAGCTCTACTGCCAAAGCTGCAATAACAAAGATACAAAAACGAGCCAGCTAAAGAATAAGTCTACCAGAAACAACGCGAGAAACTTTTCCTCAATAGCGGGAACTCCAAACAAGTTTGGACCCCTGGCAAATCTGGAGGATGAGGATGCTTCCATGGATGCAACCTTGCTGTCCCTCCTTCTTCGACACCCACATCTCTCCCCACCTCCAAAGACCCGTCACTCCCATCCTCTCCCTCAGATCACTCTTCCCTTGAAAATTTGAGACAACTGAACTTCCCATGCACAAAAAAATTAAAGGCCTTAGGGCCGGGGTGACACCCACCATAAAACCAAGAAAAATCAAATGACCAGCCCAAACTCAACGCTAATTCAATAATACTGCAGAGGCCTTCCGGCAAATCTACCAGAACTGCAGCATCTGATTGCTATACATCAGGCAGCTGCAGTCTGTCTACAAGAAACGAAATTACCACACAATACCCCGCTTACAATCAGAAACAACGCAGCTTACCATTGCCATAATCCACGGTACCAAGGTTCTAAGCGGAGGAAAATCCATAATAATAAATCAAAAACATTATACACAGACCCGTTCAACTAACTACCAATTTCCAGGCGGTAACTGTAAATCTCACAGCTAATAAACCTTTCACCCAATTCCCTGTATTCCTCCTACCGTCTATACCCTTCTCTAATTCGGACCTTACAGATCCCATAGAACAACTCCCTCCGACATATACTATAATGAGAGATTTTAACAAACACAGTCCCGACTGGGGCAGATCCACGGCAAACCCCCGCGGTAAAGTTATGGAGCAGCTCCTTACGGAGACAGATAGTCTACTATTAAACGACAAAACCCCAACCTATCTTCATCAATCTACAGGCAGCCTAACCAATATTGACATCACATTAGTCCACCCGACACTGCCCTTAAACTACTCGCGGTCTGTCTTGAACAACCTTCATGGATCAGACAACTTCCCAGACTGTATCACCCCCAACCAACCACAGCCAGCAGTCAAGCCGAACCGGTGGAAACTCGCCCGGGCCGACTGGATAGATTTTTGACCTAAAATGCGAGCAGTTAATTACTCAGAAGTCAGTGGACACGGTTGACCAGTTCCAGGATTTACGCCTGGAGATTGCTCAGACCTGTTACAGTATCCCTAAGACCTCTGCGGTTCCATGTAAAGAATAACCCTGGTTCACGGAGGAATGCCAACTGGTCATTGAGGCCCATGAAACAGCATTCCGCCAACTTAAACACAAACCAAAACAGCCATAGTCAATATAGGTGAGCAGAAGCTCGGGGGGAGGCAGAGCACTAGGATAACAGTTCAAGAGAAAACGGCGACGGGTGCCGTAGCAGAGGTAGCGGGTTCCAGTCCCATCTTGATCATTTTTCTTTCTCCCTTCTTTCACTCCCGCTTTGCTTTCCTGAGCACTAACTAGGCACTACAACCTTCGTCCGCCTAAAACGTATTTCCTCTTGAACTGTTATCCTAGTGCTCTGCCTCCCCCCGAGCTTCTGCTCACCTATATTGACTTCTGTTTGATAAATGTTCCGGTAATTGCATTTCTTTTAATATTAAATAGGATGGAGAATGGAGCCCTGGGAGACTCCCTGCTCTTGATCAAATGCTTCAGAGAGGGTGGACTTCACCTTTACCTAGAAGGAACGGTCACCAAAGAAATTCCAGACAAAGACCAGAAGGTTGCCCCTTAGTCCAAGTCCCTGAAGATCTCTCAGTATAACGTGCCTCCAGGTCGTGTCGAAGGCTTTTTCCTGGTCAAAGAAAACCGCAACTACGTGCTGCTTAGAAGCAAAGGCTTCCTAGATGAAGGTTTCCATGTGAACTAGATGGTCCGTCGTGGATCGTTTTGCACGGAATCTGCTTTGAAAAGGAGAGAGGCTGTCTGTTTTCCATTATCCAATTGAGGCGTTTGGGTACCTTTCCTTCCATCAGTTTGCAAAGGCAGTTAATGAGAGCTTTGGGATCCGAGTGGTCTTTGCCGGGTTTTTGGGATTGAGACAATGTTAGCCTTCCTCCAGGATGGAGGGAAAGCTCCGGAGGTCCAGATTTGGTTGAACAGGTTTAGTAAGCAGACGAATGAAATGAGGGGTATGTGTTTTAGAATTTCGTTATGTATCTGGACGGGGCCGGGTGTTGTGTGACTGGCCTCGCTCAGACTGGATCTCAGTTCTTTGGTAATAAAACGTTCGTCGTAGGGGGGGGGGGGGGGGATATCAAGGGGCGTTTTTTTCTCAATTTTGCTTTTAAAATTTTGGAAGGGGGGGGGGTAGTAATGGTCGCCATGTTTTTCATTCCTCATATTTCAATACCAGATCCAAACTAGACCAAAGGTGGCATCGTCTGTGGATCAGCTAAACCATCATGCATGAAAATGCTTGACCCTGTGCACCACCAAAAGCTACCTCTTGCTCTGGGCGCTTTCCGCACCTCCGCAGTCGAAAGTCTGTATGTGGAGGCAAACGAAGCGTTCCTGACAAACAGAAGAGACAAACTCAATACGGATTAAAAATTGTCTTCTCACCTAGGCAGTCCTGCTTACAATTTAGTTTTCGATCAGAGAAACATTCAAAATTTGGAATCTTTTAAAGGTGCCACCCCTCCCTTTTTGCATTCGGATTCTGCCTTTGCTGGCAAAGGCCGAAATATGACAGTGTGAAATCGAGAATGACCCATTTCCTGCCACCCCACGATGGCTAACACATAAACCAAACATTACTTTAAATCTCGCGGCCTGTCCCAACAACACCACCACCATGCCAGAAACTTACAAGCAGGTGTTTGGAGATGTAATCAGAAAATACCCTAATTACAGGCATTAACGACACCAAACGGTTCTATAGACCATGACTCGGTAGGAGCCGCTTCATTCTCAAGAGCAGATGGCAAAACCAAATGACTCAGCCTCAACCACAAAGCCTCCATCTTTACCGCTGAGGTTCAAGCAATCAACTTGGCCTTAGATCTTATATCAGATTCCCAACCAGAATCCTTCATTATCTTTTCTGATTGACTGTCCTGCCTCCAGGCTGTTACGGGTCTGGTACTGGGTGATAGCGTTACAGAGAGGGTGTTATGGGTTATTGGTTTTATGACTGCATTTTAAAATCGAGAGGTATTTATGAATTACTCTTTCGTACCATGCCACACACTAAGAACAACCTGAATAAGTTTTTATCAACAGACCTGCAGGGCCACAAATTTAATTACTTTAACTTTCCTAACAATTTTGTCTAGATCTCTTACATACTAAAAAGACAACATCAGCAGCATCAAATGAAAATTCAATAATATGTCACTAGAAGTCTCCTCTAGATTCCTATAAGATTAAGATCATTCTGACTCACTCACAATTTAAGTATTAATTATCTATCTCTCAGATATAGTCTGCCTACTATCTATCAAGCACTATACTAATGTCTCTGGCGACAATGTCATCTCAGCTATTTGTGCCTACCGCTTATAATGGATCAAGCTCGTCAATACAAACTGACGTAGTTAAGTTAGATCTACTCTAGGATGGGCTGGCAATCCCCAGCCTCATCCAGACGAATCAATTCCAATTCACAGTTGTGTATGCCAAACATTCATACTAGATCTAGTTGCAAGTTAATATACATCTTTGTCTTGCATTCTTGGGTAGCACTTCTAGCATGTGCGGCAATCCTGTCCTACTGGAAAAATTCCGTTCAGCTCCTCGTTCATTGTTGAATCATCAACAGACAAACACTTACACTTGGTCCCTGGTAAGGAACCAGGGAACAGCACACAACAGCAGTGGGTAAATCATAATCGAGCACATGGCTTCATCTCAATGCCTATAATGGACATAGACATAAAAACAACAGTCTTCTGATTCTTCTGGCAGAATCATGCCGACGCCTGCACAGATGGAATTTTCTGTATGGAGTAATGAACATAGGTATGGCTACGCTTTTATACTGTGCAGCCACCTGCAAATTACCGTCCAAATGCCTAGATTTGATTGGTGCATCCATTCGAGCTCAGCTCGCAGTATTAATAGATTCTGCATGGAAGTTGGTCACGGCCTTGTACTAGAAACAGACAAGGTCAAATTAAAATGTCAAAACCATTACTAAAATCTCTAAACCCTCGTGCTTTCTACGTTTTATGTACGAATTTCTGAACGCGACTAAGCGTCTTAAACTATCTCCTTATTCACCCCTACTCTTCCCTCGTAAGAGTTCATCAAAATCACGGGGTCGAGAATTGCACTGTCACTCCTAACTTATCCATTTATTCTATCTTGCCCCACTTTCTTTCCATCTCTAAGAAAAAGTGTTACAAAAACAAACTGTTCACGAGAACAGTTCAAGGACATTTACGCTGGTTATAATCAACGAGACCGTGAAAAAAACAAGTCTTTTCAAGTCGTGACCCAGCACGACAATTATAGTATTAACCTTGACACAGGCAGTAAAAAAAAACAACCAAACATGAAGACCCATGAGATTAATACCCTATTACAACGTCTTCATACACTGTCCAAAAGGAAATATAAAATTCTTCTCTTTTGGCATTATGGGTTATGAAACAGCAGATCCGCTGGCCGAAGAAACATTCAAACGTTCACCACAGCACCTAAAAATACCACCAAACACTGACTTTAAACCCGCTGTTTAATAATTCATTAAATCGAGATGGCAGGAAAGATGGTATCAACAAACATCAAATAAACTAAAATCTGTACAAGATAAGCTTGGACAATGGACCCATGCCTCTCAACAAAATCGGAGAGATGAAATTGTCCTAAGTAGACTCCGTCTGGGTCATACCAACCTCACACACTATTTTCCTTTGCTTGGGGGTGAAGATTCCAACGAATGTGTGGCATGCAACTGCCAACTAACAATAAAACACATTTTAACTGAATGTGTAGACTTAGTGCATATCCACAGAAGACATCATGCCTCGGGTTCCGTGATAGAATTATTCTCTGATGTGGACCCGCAGCGCATCTTGTCATTAATATTTGAAATAGGTCAAACTATCATATTCACAAAATTCATTGACATGCTTTCCAGAACGGGCCTTTTCCCGTTAGATTTTTAATACGGGCTTTTTCCCGCTAGTTCTTTAACTTCACTTTTATCTGATCTTACCTACAGGCAACTGAGGGCTGAAAGTTAGCCCATAGAGAGAGAACGGAAAAACTGTGAGAGGCGCACAGTGGCCGTTATCTTGCCGACGCACCATTCAGCTCAAACTCAAACTCAAACCCTGAAAGAAAATGCGCATCCATAATCATATTCTTTAAGCTTCCAAATAAATGCCGGTGAAAACAGAAAGACGGAGTTGTCACGAGTAGATAGGGATTAAAATGGTATGCGAGGTCATGGCTTGTTTACTCATCGAGACGTCGCGTATTTAACTGGTAACCTCGACTGGTTCTCGTGAGTAAGAGTTTTGAGCAGGAAATTGCAAGGTTGGGAACTAGAATCACACAATAGTGATTAGGAGCAGTAAAGTAAGGGTGAGGCAAGGTATTAATTACCGACATGGTTATGTCTGGTCAGACATGTCTAGACAAGTTTAGCAGGCCAGCTGGCTGGTGACAGTGCAGAATTAACATATCGAGCTGGGGGTGAATAGCCAATGGGTGTGCTGAGTGATTGGTCTGCGGAGCACTGACCAAGAGAGCTGACAGAAAGATAGCTCTCTTCGTCGAGTGAACTGGGCTGAGGGTCCATAAAATGCTATTCTGAATTGCCGCTCACATATTCGTGAGCGCCCAATGGTATGACTTGTGTCCGTAGCTGTTTGGTTACTAATACAAGGATATTCTGAGAGAGAGAGAGAGAGCGAGAGAACCCACAGCTCTGAACTGCGAAGAACGACATCTGATGTATTGTTAATAGGAAATGCCACCATTGCACTTTGCAAGAACTATTACTAGCTTGTGGCTAGCTAAGGCAGTAACAACGTTGTGATTAAGAGATGTTGCATTGATTTATTGATTGTCCATTTATAGTAGTTGTTCTTAAGTAATTAAGATAAGATAAGATAAGAATCACTTTATTATCCCATATGGGAAATTCTTTTTCACAGAGTGTTTAACAGCACACACGTGGTACATATATCTTACCTATCATTATATATAAACAAACTCAATAAGTCAATAACAGACATACATGGCGTGACATGTGGCACACATCTATCTAGTAAGATGACTTGCTGAGGCGAAATGCTGAAGGCAAGAACGATCTTCTGTATCTTTCCCTGTGTGTTTTCATGTGTATTATTCTGTTGCTCTTGGATGATCTAGAAATTTGATGAAACAGGGGATGCTGGCTGTCATTTAAGATGGACATGAATTTCTTCACATAAGCATTTGAGTATAGATGGTTAAAACTGAAAAATACCCAAATATTTGTAATATTCAACTCGCTCAACCTCTTCATTATCAATGCTTAATGGTGGTAAAGGTGTCCTATTTGTCCTAAAATCAATTACAATCTCTTTTGTTTTCTTCACATTCAATACAAGAAAATGATCATGGCGCCACTGTACAAATCTGGCTATTTCTGTAATATAGGCGTCTTCGTCGACCGAGTTCTCGATAAGGCCTTGGATGGTGGTGTCATCTGCAAATTTAATTATATGAATATTGTCAAACTCACTTCGGCATTGACTGGTATACATGGTGAAGAGGACATGGGATAAAATGAAGGAGAAATCGTGTTTCTCAAGCTTGATAACATATTTCCGTGCATTTACATTGTGAGTGTATTTTCTGTCTTCTCTTCACTTTGCTTTGTATTGGTTGGGTTTTATTTCTCACGCAGGGTTTCGCAACATACAACCTTTTCTTTTTGCCCAATTTTGACTTTGCTTATAGCCCTGCTGTGACCCCACAGTTTTTCTGTGGTTTTTATGGTATTTGGTTAATTTACATTGTGCTATCGGAACCCCTATAGTTCTTGGAGAGTTAGTCTGGTGACTTGCCAATGACGACTATGTTATGAGAGTAACTATATAAAACATTCACATAATTATAGGTAGATTATTTGTATATTTGCAGTCGAATTAGGATAATGAGTGACAGTTAGTTATAGATAGGTTGGTCAGTTGCTTGGAATCTATGCATTGATATCTATTTTGATTGTATTGTTTTATGGTTTTGTAATAATACAGCCTGGCCAAACTTATATACCCTTTGTTATTTGGTAATTACTTGTATGTTTGGGTGTACTAGTCCGAGTGTGAGTTAGATGCCTCTCATGCAGTCGAGAGTTATATCCTCTTGAAGACCTGACTAAGCTCGTGACAGGAGTCTTGTCCTTTTCGGGGGAGGGGGGGGGGGTTATACTCGTTTGGAATTTGTCTTTTAATTCCATATGCCGTCCACAAATACGAGGTTACCATGACAACAAAGCAATAAAATATCAACATGATGATATTCTGTCATCTAATCTGGACCAATGTAATCTATTACTTCTGGATAAACACCCAAATTTTATGCTTTGTAGAAAGAGATGCTTTTCTGTCGTAGTCGCCCTTATATCTAGGCTCCACGCGACCGGGCACACAGAGAAGTTTGAAATGTTCTGCAGTTTATCATTTCAGTTGATATTGTGATCATGGTGAGAACAAGATAATATGGGACAATTCATGTTTAACTTTACATTTGAACACATTTATAAAAAAAAATATTGTTTAAACAAATTGTAAGGCAGCTGCTTGCACCCTTTACAAAACTTAGCTGTCAAAATATGGAGAACAAGAAAAAATATAATTAAAATAGTAAAGATCATGTAAAAAATGGAGAACAGAAATGTTTCCACTTCAATAGTATGCTCATGTCAGAAATGGAGAGCAGAAACTGATTCCTTGGTCCTTAAAAAATAAGTTCTTCTTTCGTACTTAGAAACGAACTAGCCGATGGTCAACACTGCATTTCTATCTACAGGGCAACTCCAACACCTATGACAACCACACGCTTACTGAAGGATTCATAGGACAGCAGAGCATCATCTATACAGTGAGGATGCCCGGAGGTCGATTCTCTTATTCTTGCCATTATGGTGTTTATGCCTATTACTATGCAATCACTATTGACCAGGGTAAGTACAATTAAATATGTAAAGTAATCAAAGTAACGTCTTAGAACTATAAAGTTCCGATGAATGTTTTTTTCCGCCATCTGTCAGAATCTTCGTGACTTATTATACTTTTCAACAACATGAGAAAAATGCACTTAGTATGAGAGTGTCTACTTCATACCATGCTATGTTCCAGTGTACTTGGTAAAGCCCAAAATTGTATATACTTACATGTAAATGAATTCCCTGCTTTGGCTCGGACATCTCGGACACTCTGTCTGATTGTAAAAGCTTCTGCCACCCTCGCAAAGATCCCTATGGACAAACAATAAACTCACGGCTCACAAGGCGCAGATGTACAAGACCCATGTAGTGAGCACACATCTCTCCTGGTTGGTCAGTGCACCGTATGGAGGATGGCAGAATAGTAAAAGACAATCATTTATGGATAGCTCCTTACTAGGAAATGACCGCCAGGCGTCCACAGCTACTGTACAAAAATGTATGCAAAGGTGATTTGAAAGCATAGAGATAGTGTTATTACACTAGAGTCCTCACGGTGTCACACGGCTTGGAACCACTAGAATCGCGTGGCGGCCATTTTGAGTTGGGTTGGCGATTTCGGAAGTCAATTTGTTTTGTTTTTTTCTGTATGCAAGATGGTTCAGAATTGCTGTGTTTACCAGTGCTTTAACAAGGCAAGCAAAGGCAGTCCTTATTCCTTCCACAGGTAAGAATTTGATTAATATAAGTCAATCGTTAGACCTACATATTTTTCGTTAATTATATTTAGATAGATCCGATTCTTCCATAAAACATTTCTATCCTTCTGGCCTGCCCATCTTAGGCTGGGCAAGCCCAGTTTGCGATAACAACGTCTTTCATTCTCCCCCCTCCCCCCCCCCCACGCCGTCTGTGATTTGTACATCCATTTGTCTTAATTATAGTTACACGCTTGCGAAGACACACACGAACGACCCGGGGCGGGGAGGGGGCGAGAGAGGAAAGGCAGAAGAGAATCAAATACCTGGGTCTTTTATGAACAAGTGCGGAAGCGACTCCTAGTTGACTGCACAGTGATGTCTCAGTTTCAAGGAGATAGGATGCTAAATGCTCTGGGCTAATAATGTCTAGATTTACGTGTCATCGTACTGCATCATTCTCCTCCCACCCCCATCCCCCTTGTGTTTTGGATTGTCTCAGTTAAAACAGACAGCCATGATGGGACTGGGTGGCAAGGTTATCTCCAGAGGCCTAATTCCTCTTTGATATGAATAAAACATACGTCCAAACAACTTGATCATTTAGAACATTGGATTGACAATAGGGAAGGGCTAGAGATCAAAACCTGTTGCAATATATTTATCAATATTTGAGTATATCATGGGGCATTGCCATATTGTTGTTTGCGACACTGCTGATTTTTTCAGCTCTTATCATGAAAGCGGTTCTTTCACTCCTAATTTCATCAATACTATATGTATTTGTGGACTTGAGACATTTCGTTGCAAAAGGCTTCTGAACCACTCAACATTCAGACTCAGAATTTTATATGGTGCATCATAATGGATGTAAGGGTGCACCGTTTTTAATACAAGTCTCAAATCAGTGTAGTTATTTTTTATTGGAAATTTATTGTTTCCCCAATTTTTTTTTATCTATTTCGAGTCATGGTTGGCCATTTTAAGGTTTTATTGAAGCTGCGCATTATGTTTGTTTTGAAGTTGAAAATGAAAGACAGCGAAAGTGAAAATCCCTACCAGAAATGAGTGCCTTGTGTGCTGGTGCGCATGAAATCTGCAGTAAGGCTCTAGGATATGGGAAGTTTTCTAGACCGAAGAGATAGAGAGAGAGAGAGAGAGAGAGAGAGAGAGAGAGAGAACGATGGGTTCGCAGGTTTACCCGGATAATGCCGGGTGCCTCAGAATCAAAAAGCGTGATCGAAACTTTCACTCGGTGACTACTTCGCCCCATCTTCGTTCTTCGCCATTCTTAAAACTTTCTTCACACATTGTTGGTCGAACATAAACTTTAAACATCACATCCATGTATTTTGTGAGGATCTGTAGTGTGAAAATAAGTTTATTGGTATTTGCATTGAATCTAAGTTCCGTTATTAACGTGACCACGATCTAGATCTAGAGTTGGGCTCAAGCAGCCTGTGTCAGTGTGTGTTGTGTAACTCTCGAAAAATGATTGTTGAACCAAGTTTTAAATGTGTTCAGATTGTTTCAAGAAGTTACTGTTGCAGTGTCTTGAAAATTGTAACAGCTGTGTCAAGTCGCCTAAGCTTGGGGAAACTATGAGCACATCTGGCATTAAAGCATCTGTCAGAGAGAGAGAGTCGGAAGGAAGGACACATGGACGTGAGGGGTTGCTATGGAGGACAAAAGAGGGATGGAGATTGGAGGGAGACAAGGGAGATACATATATTGGGGGACAGAGAGTAACGGGAATGGGAGAGAGAAAGAGACGGGATGGGTAGGAGAAATTGGTGGGGGGAGGGGGGGGTCTAGAGAGGGAAGGAGGGCGGATTCAGGTTTATCCCTTGATTTGAAATCTTTTGCAGTCAACCTGCATTTTTACAGTGCTCAAGCTTATGAAAACATCAGAAAGCATCTTCACCTGCCCCACCTTGACACAATCCGTAGATGGTCTTCTGCATACATTGTCAGAGCTTAAGTTTGTGACGATCCATACATGAAGGATGTATGTTTAATTTTTGAGGCCATGAGCATAAGAAAACAAGTGATGTATAATCAAAAGACACAATCAAAATTATGCTGGCTATGTCAACCATGGCCACTTGCAAATTGCGGCTTGTGACACCCTGGCACCCGAAAGCCTCACACTGCTTGTCGTTGGACTGAAGAAATTTTTCAAATACCCCATGGCTTATTTTTTTATTGACAAAATTGATGCCGAGTAGCAAGCTCAACTGATAAGAGATGACATTTCTCTCTTGACAGACTCAGGTTTTGAAATTGAAGCAGTAGTTTGTGATGGTGCTTTCAACAGCCAGGCACCAGCATGTGATTTAGGTTGCCAACTTACTAAAGATAATCTCCAAACCACTTTTCCGCATCCATCGCAGTCCAACAAAAAGATATCATTCATATTTGATGCCTGCCATCTTATTAAGAACATAAGGAACTGCTTCGGGGATTTGAAAGTTCTGTATGCTGGAGAGCAAATCACTGAGTGGAAGTTTATTGAGGAGGTACATAAACTTCAGCCAGACAGCAACCTGCACCTCAGTAACAAGCTCAGAAGCAATCACCTCGATTATGCCAGAAATAAATTGAAAGTTTCATTGGCTGTTCAAACTCGAAGTTCCTCAGTGGCAACTGCTATTGATTTTCTTCGGGAGGATCTGCACCTCCCATAATTTGCAGGCAGCGGTGCTACGTGCATGTTTTTGAGGTGGTTTGACAAGCTGTTTGACCTGTGCAACAGTTCTAAACGTCTGGCCAACGGCTTCAAAAGTCCAATCACACAAAATAACCCGGCTGCAAAGATTCAGCTAATTCAAGAAGGTTCATTCTACATCCATTCTTTGAAGGTCGCAAACAGAAAGTCTTTGTGAGCAGGCCGTCGGAAAACGGGTTTTGCTGGCTTTCTGGCCTCACTGCAATCCCTGCAGATCGTTGCTGAAAAATTTGCTGCAAAAAGGCTATCCGTATTGTTTGACATACAGGTTGTCACAAGATCACCTGGAGACATTATTTAGCAGGATCAGGCTCCGTGGTGGCTGGAATAATGATCCAAATGCCCTTCAGTTCCAGAACGCCCTAAGAGCACTGTTGCATAAGAATGGCCTTCTGCCATCGAACAGAGGAAACGGCGTGTGTCCATCCAGCCTTGATAGCAATCTTTTTAGCCCTGGAGACAAACCTCCAGCTGATTGTACTACGCCCTCACAGACACCGGAAATACTAGATTTTCGTTGCCAGAAAAGAATTGAAATTCTGGAGAAGCCAAGACCTTGTCAACAAGATGAGCTTTTCTACATTTCTGGACTCATATGCAATAAAGTTCAGGAGAAAATTCAGTGTCCTGTGTGTTCGTCTTTTCTTGGAACGAAAACCATCACCGACCAAGATGCTGCTACGAGTATGACCCGTTTCACCGAGAGAACAGATAGGTGGGGGGGGGGGGGCAAAGACATGTTTGCTATTATCAAAGAGGCGGACCAAGTTTTATGGCATCTGCTTACGACTAAGCACCCCATACGGTCGGTGTCAGCGGTTACAACACTGAAAGTGACATTGGCAGTGACAGAAGCACTTGGCTCCAAAGTATTTGATGTCATAGGAAGTCACATTTATGACTGCCACCTCCAAAGCGAAGACAGCCACCCAACCCAGATCAATAAGAAGGCCTGTGAACTACTTTCCAGGACAATGTTGCACCACCATGACGAAGTCTTCACCCAAAGATATGTTCGTGGGGACACAAGGTAAACAAAACGATTCTTTTTCCACATGAGTAGATCATGTGCTGACAGTCAACATAATTCATCACCCAGGGATTACCTCTCGCCAATATTAATTTTATTCCCTTTCTTTAAGGACTTTGTTGTTTTGCTCCTTCCCTCTGCTCCCCTTCCTTTCTTCCACTCTTTTCTTTCTTTCTTTCTTTCGATGATCCAGTTACACCTCTAAATAATTTTTTCTTTCAGTATAAAGGTGAACATTTTTCCTTGTTATATACTACTAACATGCCCTTCTCATGATTTTCTTTTCAAAGCTATGCATGTTGTAATTTTCATGGCTCTTACTAGTTTTACCAGTTATGAACTTGTTATTTTGAAGAATGTTGTTTGGGGGACGTAGTCGGATTACAAAACCAAACAGAGAAACTATTGAGGTGTTCACTGTTCAGCTATAGCTTTCTATGTAAAACAACTTGTCTCCGCAACAACAGCCTGTGCTGCATCGTATTTGTAGTATTATCTATTATGACTTTGACATAGGTATAGGCGGGGATGGGATTACTATTCCGTGAGACGTCGAACAGCCAGCGCCTGCTCGCTAGAGAATCCAACCCAATTCAACATGGCGCGCGGGTAGGCCAATTAGGCCAAGGGACCAAACTTGTAGCTTGTCATTCCGTTACGCACCTCAGGAGATAAGCTGATTTTTTGCATGCAAGCTCTTATGCATCTCCCCTTCACAAAAAACCAATGTTGTCATTTCAAGTCTTGCACATTTTTGTATAATTTGTATGTAAAGTGTGCCAATAAATAATAATTTATGCTGCGAATTAAGTTAGCCATTTAAACAATGCTATTTTAATCAACCAATGGGATTGAGCCTTTCGCAGCGAAATCAAAAATGGCTGTCTCCATGATGGAATGCTGTATGCACACTAAGAAAGATGTAAATAGCACCAATATAATTCAGTTTTCTTTGAAAAGTTGGACGAAATTTCGAGAATAAACAATCATATGCTTTCTCTCTCTCTCTCTCTCTCTCTCTCTCTCTCTCTCTCTCTCTCTCTCTCTCTCTCTCTCTGTCTCTCTCTCGCTCTCTCTCTCTCTCTCTCTCTTACAATAAAAGCAGTAATCTGCAGTCCTGCTTCAGAACTCATGCGCGTCAGGACACTGTGCACCAAGCGCTACTTTTTATGACCTGCACGGTACTATAACAGAATGGAGTCAAGATGGAGGATGAAAATGACAGCACGAGGAAACAATGCATTTTCTATAAATTCAAGAACCAAACTAATCAAAATAATAAAAACTTCCATGCACCCTTTCTTGGTATTTGAAATGGACATGTAAAATTGGGTTAGTATAGATGGCCTAATAAAAAAGCCTTTTGCCTTCAAAGGTGGAGATTTAGTGAAATATATAATTAGATGTAACACGAAACAAACATGCAATAATACAGATGTTACATAGCAATAAACATTTTAAAAAACTAAGTTATTAATGTGCACAGTTATAGATGACAACATTTGGTTTTTAGTCAAAGATGGTTACTGGGAACATATTAAAACCATACCTAGATTTTCCCTAGGGGGTGCGTAACGAAATTTACTTTAGAGACTAGCTAGGATTTTGGTCCCATAGCCTAAATCGGGGCCGCAGATACGCGTTGCACTTGTGCATGCGTGCGGACTCTCGTGTATTATAGTATCTCTGTGTTTGAACGCCACATACGTTCATATTGATAACTGGGAAACCTCGGCAAAAGACAAAGACACCTGTAGGTGAGAAATGCGGAATTCTGCAGATTTCAAGAACAACAGCTAATTCAATGAGAAAGAAAAAAGCACACAGAAATACAAGAAGTCAGACTGTACGACCATCAACTCCTGACATCTTTAAACAGAACCAAAAGGACTGCCACTCATGGGTGGGACTCATCAGTCACTAGTGCTGCTCCACAACTACACTGGACAACAGGGGCGTTCAAATTGTGGTCCCGCGCGTTTTAAAACAGTTCTTTTTAGCAATTTCTGTTTTCTACTGATCACTGGGACTAATTATGCTTGAAAGTCTTAAGGGCGACTTGAATCTGGTGTTTTGGGTCAAAATATACTCTATCCTTGTTATTGCATGTGTCTGAAATCCGAAAACCATCACTTTGCTATGCGTAGGAGTTGTATTTTGTACTTGAAGCATCGATAAAAAGAAAACGCCCTTCTGTTCATTTAGAAAAAAAAGATATGCAAAAGAAAGCAAAATCGCCATATTGCATAATTATATAATTTAAGAACGATAACATATTGTCCGTCAGCCACATTCTAAAATTTTGCAGCATGAACCACTTGATTCTATAAAATACAAATGATAATCTGGAGTCTCACAAGCCCAAAATAGAAAGCTTGAGATTTTCTTATCAGTTATTTGTATTTTCAGATGATGCGAATAAATTCTTGAAAATTCACACTAAAACACACACACACACACACACACACACACTCGGAGGGAGAAAGAGAGAGAAGAGAAAAGGGATGGAGAAGAGAGAGAGAGAGAGAGAGACGGACAGACAGACAGAGAGAACGAAAGTCAATTTATTTCAGTGTTCAGTGATTTTTTTATTTTTTTTAAATTTTGCCATTCGGGCAAAGGGTTTCAAACGCAAATGGGGGGGGGGGGGAGTGTCGAACAGAAAATAATAGTGAATTCCACACCTCTCCCTCTCTATTTTTCTCCTACTCTCCCCCTCTCATTTCCTCTCTCTCTCTCTCTCTCTTTTCCATCTGTCTCTCACCTGCCCTGTCTTTCTCTGTCCTCCTCTCTGTCTGTGCATGTGTGTATTTCTTGCTTCTCTCCGTGTGTTCATATCTCTCTTTCACTGTCCTTAAAGTTGATGTGCCTGCATGTGTGAATAAAAGAGAGAAGAGGGGGGGGGGTGAACTGGCAAGGAGAGACAGTAGAAAAGAGAGAGAGAGAGAGAGACTGGGAAAGGGACAGAGACAGAGGAAGAGAAAACGAGAGAGAGAGAACGAGAGACAAAAAGAGAGAGAGAGAGAGAACGAGAGAGAGAGAGAGAGCGAGAGAGAGAGAACGTGCAAGAAAGATAGGGGGGGGGGGGCTGAGAGTAGTGTGTACTTATTTTGTTGTTGAGAAGTGTGTGGGAGAGGGGCAGATTAGGCGCGTTAAAGGTCACGAAGTTCAGGAGCTTGAAAATTTCATATTGTGTGTGTGCGCGTGCGTGTGTATCTGATCTGTGTAGCTCCCCTGATTTGTAGTACTTCATGTCAGTTGAATAGTTGAAGTGGGACAGTAGACTGTAGATTTCCCTAGATCACCATACCTTGCAAGTTGTCCACCTACGAACTAAGAAACCACGGGGTGAGCATGGACGAGTGTGTTTTGCTTATAGTTATACATTGATCCTTGGAACTCCTTTGAGATTTTTTATTCCATTTCTCAACGCAGAATCCGGTCCGGTTTATTTACTGAGTGTGACTTCAACCACACAATACAGCGCTACAATAACATGGCAGGCACCACTGTATCCAAATGGCAACATTACTGGGTATGTAGTGGAAGTGAAGGAGAATCAAGACTGTATTTATCAGACAGACGCAGCCTGCACAGATTGTGGTGAACAGCTGGTAATGTATTCTCTTGTTGTTGTCCTCAATTTCGCTCGCTGAAAACGAACTCTCATTGAAGAAACCAAATGTGGCAGAAGTGTCACACTACACGTAATGTCTATCGTTCCGTTTAACAAAGGTTTTGCTGTTGAAAAACACAAGTAAATAAAGCTAGACTGAGTTACGCCTGGGGTTCTTTCCTCGATTAAGGTTATGCCAAGGCCCAATTAAAACACTTTTATTTAAAGATGGCATTCACGAGGCATTCAACCTAAAGGTTTCTTTACTGTTTATAATTCCCTCAGTGTGCTATTTAAATTACACACATTCCAAGTCTACCTGACTTCATAAGTAAAATACCACCCTTGGGCGCTGCGATTTTGTTTTATATTTGGGAGGAATTTTCATAAAAGATAATGTTTGGTACTAGAAGGCTTAACCAGTCGTGACCAATTATGACAGTTAAACAGCGAAAGACGATGACATCCTAGGATTGTTTTGGTAATGCCTAAAACATCTATGAACTACCGGATGTGACCTCCTTTCCTCCTCCCATCCCTACTGTCAAATGTTTCAGTGATGGCATTGGAAGTGTCAAAAGACAATACAATTAAACATTCTTCGAACTACATTAGGCCGAATGGCGCAGGAATAGAAAATTCCTGGTTACCTTAGTCACGTCTGTCTCTTCTGATGTGTTGTTACAGGCCACCACACGGTCCCAGACAGGGGGGGGGGGGTGATAACAAGCCACGTTGTTACAAACTGATGCTTAAATTGTTATACATGTATGGCCGAGGGAATCTTCAGACTAGAACTAATTCAACTATTCATTTATCTGTTTTTATTTTTGAGATTCTGGAGAAATGTTAATCTACCGTCGAAAATAAAAACAACTGTTTTAAGTTATCACTGACAATAGCCAACGTCAAAACAAACTTCAGTCATTCCGGTGTGTCCTACTTAACAACATTTTATTTATAACAAAAGAAAATAAAATGAACAATATGCCTATCCAGGCCACATGTACACAATCACTAGTATGCCGCCACAATTATGGATAATCCAACTTGAATAACTCAAAATCCAAAAAATAGAAACAGGCTGCACAGTGGCAAAGACAAGGGAGAACACACTGGGATTCCCCAGTGCGTTCTACGTCACTAACTAGTGCGGACACACCGGATGACACCAATCAAAACAAACTTCAGTCATACCGGTGTGTCCTACTTAACAACATTTTATTTATAACAAAAGAAAATAAAATGAACAATATGCTTACATGGAGAGATAGTACGTTGAAAGCGTTAATAATTCAAAGACCATTTCAACAAAAAACGAGATTCTAGATCTAACCAAATTGATATTAAATTTGTACCAACAGAGGAATAGAAACAACGAAACAATGAAACAGTAGATTTACTACAAGCAGTCGGTAAAGCCGAGGAAGGGGGTATAATCAATAATAAGTATACTGCGTTAACAAGTAGGAATAATAAAGTACCTCGAGTCAACAAAATACGAAACATAATACATGTACTAAATACACACAAATATCAGTATATATATATAGTAATATATATACGTGATAGAACATTCAGCAAACTTCATCAATATTAGACTGTCAGTGACGACACAGTCCACTTGGCCAGAGTAATTCAACGCCTTCAATGAAGTTTGGCTGAAAACATTTGCTCAGTGATAGACTCTTTAGACAAGGGGTAAAGGTATCTATCAAAAAAGACCTGTTCTGTCTTCCATCGACCCAGTGTGCGTGCAGTGTGAGGATTGACTCCTCCAATCACTGCCGCTGTTGCTGCTGATGGCCTAAAGGATCGAGCGGTCGCCTGACCAGCAAGGCCAGCATCTGCTATACTCCTGTTTAAATCTGAGGCAACTGTCTGTGCACTGATTGCTTTAAAAGGTGGTGTGAGGGAAATAAATACAGGACCACTGGTCTGGCACACCATGTCAGCTGTGCGACCCAGATATGCTTTCAAACAAGCAACTGGGTCAGTCAGTACATTATCTGTGCCATCTATCTGAACTTCAAACCCCTGCCTTTGAGCATCGTTTTTTATTCCAAAGAATCTTACCGTCATGCTGCCATTGTCATTAAATACAATCTGTTTTCTCATGAAGCCAACCTGAAGTGCCAAATCAGACGGCCTGCACATAGCAGCCAGAGCGAACAGTGTAATGGCTTTTTGTCTCAGCTTCTGAGTAGACAGAGATTCATTTTGACCCCATTGCTCAAACAGTTCCAAAAATTTCTGCACAGGCATTATTTTGGTTCGACCCGCAGGTCTTGATGTGTCAACCTTAATCAGAGCTTTGGTCAAAACATCTATCTTTCCAAATTGGACTTTGATATTCATGGCCTTACAAAGATGCTTTAGTGCTGACACTGATGTTTTAAGCATTGACTCAGGTCTTTCTGAGGCTTCAGCCTCATTATTCAAAAATCCAGCAATACATGGTACAAATACATCTGTCTGTGGACGAAAGGAATACCCTTGCAATTCACAATAGTTTTTGAATTTGTCGATGCATTTGTTGTTTTGCACCAATGTAGATGCAGCCAAGAACTTTGGGAATTTTTGAATACAGGCCGAAGGCCATTTCTCTTTCTTCAGATTACGAGCCCAGAGATCCTCAAAGCGTACCACCTCCACTTTGGGTTCTTTAATGGCTCTGGGAGTTGAATACCCTTCTGTATACAAAACGTTTTGGCTGTTGGTAGCTTTAAAGGAGGGAATACTGACATTACTCTCAGTTTTTGGAACCAGTTCTTGGCTTTCCATGCTGATGCAATCATTGTTGCCATAGCGCCCTGGTTTTGTATCACGGACAAAACTCCGCTCATCAGTCTTAGCGGAGGGTTTACAAAATTGTTGTGTTGTCCCCAGTTTACCTGTTGGAGGGCATCCACCCCACAGCAAGCGGGATCCCAGAACCGGCTGTTGTACAGGCTGCACTTTGTTGTGTTCATTGTAGCAAACCTGTCTATGGAGTGCGGACCCCACAATTGTTCTAGATAGTGAAAAAGACCTGGGTTCAATTTCCACTCGTATTGACTGGAGACTCGGCTTAACAAATCTGCTGTTGTGTTGGACTTGCCCGCAATGTAGTGAGCTTTGATCAAAAAGTTGTTTGTTAGAGCTAAAGTCCAAATTTTGCTCGCAACCTGTGATATCTCCGGACTGGGACCCCCTTGCATATTGATATAGGCCACTGTTGTAATATTGTCCGAGAGAATTTGGACTGATTTCCCTTTTATGTTTGGTAATAAAGCTACTAATGAAAGGTGAACAGCTGATATCTCCCGAAAATTTGAGCTCTGGTGGGACATAAATTTGTCCCAAAATCCCTGAGCTTCTGACCCGTGAGTCAGAGATATAGCCCCCCAGCCTTCCTGGCTGGCGTCTGTAGCTATTTGCACACACTGTCTGCATTCAGCCTTTACGGCTTTACCGTTCCAGTTATGAAGGGCTTTGAGCCACCAATTGAGATCATTACTTGTTGCCTGATCGATATACAGTGTGTCTTGCCAGGATGTTCTACTTTTTAAGCATCTGTATAGATTCCTGAGCAAAAGTTTCGCAGGCACTATGGCTTTTGTCATGGACACACACTGCCCAGCTACTCTGGCCAGCGCACGCGCGGATGCAGAGCCTGATTTTAAGATACGATTGATATCTCTCTTCACCTTGGATAGTCTGTCTTTAGGAATACGAACCCAAACGCATTGATTATTAGGATCGCATTCAATAACGTAGCCAATGAAACATGACTGTGGACTAGGCTCAAGGTTACTCTTTTCCCAGTTTATACACCATCCTAACTGATGCAGTTCTTCAAGTGCCCAATTTGTGGACTCAGCAATCTTGTCAGGATCGTCACATAAATAAAAATCATCCACGTATGCCACAACTCGTTTACCATTGTCTCTGAAGTGTCTTATTACCTCTCTAATAACTTTGCAAAAATAATATGGGCTGAAATTTGCCCAAAAAAGGTAGAACCAACCACTTGTAAAAATTATTGTTCCACTGGAAACACAAATATTCAGTGTCTTGTCTTCTCACAGGAATGTGAAAAAATCCGTTCTTAATATCCCAGGTAACAGAATTGTCTTCTGGTTTGGTGCACTCGAGTATGTCGTCAATGCTCTCATACACAAAGGACGGAGGTTGACAGTGTTTATTTAAATACCTAAGGTCTGTCACCAGTCTAAATTCACCTTGCTTTTTGGGAACTAAATGTATCGGACTCACAAATTGAGGAACAATGTCAGGTGTGCACCTCTGAATACACTTAGCAGCCTCTAATTTTATTATTTCCTTTCCAACGAAGGCTTGTTCTTTTATATTTAAAACAGGGTTTTTCAGATGAAAAGGCCGTGGTACATTAATGAACGGAATTTCTACGCCACAAGAAATCCATTTTAATAATTCCGAATTGTTCGTAATTTTGAGCCAACTGTCCAGTTTTAAACTAGCACCTTGAAACATTAAACATACACACAGCTGTCCGTGGGGGTTTTTCCCCAGAGAAATGGAAGTTCGTTTACGTAAATATAGCCTCCTGGTTGGCTGAGTATCCTACGTCAAATCCTTACTCGTCGTCCGGCCTCCTGATTGGCGGACGACTACTGCCGAATGTGGATCCCCCGTGACCCGAGTAGCTGAAGTTTCTCTGCGCCCCTGCTCTTCCATACTGGAACGGGGGGAAGGTCCTATCCCGCCCCCTGCGAGGGTTGGTAGTTCTCTGCTGACCTTGGCCTAGACTCGATTGTGCTGCCGCAAGCTCTGCAGCCACTCTGACATTTTGCAAAGATGCGTCGGTGAATGTGGCTGAATTGTTTTCGAACTGTCGGAAAATGCGAGATGTTTCCTCATTGAACGTACTCTTGACTACTAGACTCGCATATTCGCTCTGTAGAAATGCGATTTGTGCCGTAGCACATGTTACAATATTATCTAGGTCAACTCTAGATGTACTGGCTGGGTCAATAGTGGCGAGAGCTTTTAGGGTTACCTCAGCATAGCGAGCACACCTAGATATAACCTTTAGTGCGCCTCTGCACTCTTGCTTTATCCCCGTGGACGAGTCATTCACTTTGAGTTCACTTGGAATTTGGACACGGGTTAGAGAGTCTCTAAGACGTTCAAACTCTCTTTGCAGGTCAGCTGCATGCAAACGCGTGGGACTGACTGGGGCTGTCCTAGCCCTTTCCGATTCGAGCGTCGCTCTGTTAGTTGTATAATTAGATCTCCAATGATTGGGAGTAAAGTCTTCTGACACACGTACTGATGATACGTTTGTAGTCTCAGCTGATTCTGTTGTCAGAGTGGTTCTGAACCTGGGTGGTTCAGACTCAGATGACTGAGACTGCGTGTTTGTCTCCCCGTGAGGAGCGGGCTTCAATGCAGTCTCTTCCACGATTGAAAGTCTCTGATCGAGTGACAATAACAGGTTTTTTATATCCTGCAGTTGTGTTTCCACACCTTCTGTCATGCCCTTAGGCTGAAACACTTTTCTAACACAGAAACCGATGTAAAATTGAAATAAATGTTGACACGATGATCAATGGCGGCCTCCACGTGAAAGTGCACAGTGGCAAAGACAAGGGAGAACACACTGGGATTCCCCAGTGCGTTCTACGTCACTAACTAATGCGGACACACCGGATGACACCAATTCACACAAACGAACAGTCGTTAAATTTTGTGTGTCAAAAATTCTTAAAATAATCTTTTTTTTTCCCCCAAACGTTTGGATTCTTTCTTTGGATATTTTTTTAACACCCAATGACCTTTTAAACTAAATAATTGATCAGTATTCTTATGTCGTATCAGCATTTGGTTTAAAAGCCTGACAACATGAACTTTGTGTGATTTTCAATATCAAAAATAGGAAATTGGTGGACAGAAGAGTTTGAGTAGATTATATTACATGTGCATGTATTTTGAAATTACACTGTGTCACGAGCTAGTGAGCGAGGGTCAATAAGTGCGGGGAAGGGGACTTGAAGCGTGCGTGTGTGAGTGAGTTGAAGCTTAGAGGAGGCAAGATCTGAGTAGTCAGATCACTGCAAGTTAAGAAGTCCAAGGGGACAGACGTGAAGAGAGCAGTCGGGAGAGTGTTGTGTATTCCAGTGATGACTGGTAGGTTGAACTATAAGGATTGATAATTATGATGATTGATGTACTATATTCTCCTATGACCATGATGTAAATAAGTTATATGTGAGGAATGTGAAAGTCATTGATTACTGTGTATAGAGATGTGCGCACTGAGCGATAGATGTAAGTTAGGATCATGGATTCGTAGCGAGTCTGAGTACTGTGTAATACGGTGGAGGTGTGTTACCGTAGAGAAGTGCAGATGTGTGGTGAGTGAAATGTGGACTATTGTGTGTACGCTTGATGGTTCGCAATGAGTGGTGAAGTGGATAGTAATTGTATGGTGTTATAGAGATGTAATGTTATTCTTATAGGTGCCGGGGTCGGGCAGTGAGACTACCCGTGGTGGAGAGACTAGCGCAGGGGATAGGCCAGCATAAGTGAGATGCATGGGTTGGGCAGAAGGCTACCCACAGGCCAGCTTGAGTGAAGCTGTCGCGCAGGACGGCAAGGGCATATTAGTCGTGGCAGTCTGGCCACAGACAGGGACGTTATGAATTGAGATATTAATGTGATATTAAGATATTGAGGTGATATTACGATATTGAGGTGATATTGAGATATTGAGGTGATATTGAGATATTGAAGTGAGATTAAGATATTGACATTAGGTTGAGCAGGAGCCATTAAGATAGACCCGCAAGTAGTACACACGTTGATGTGAGGCTGAGGCCGGAGTATATGTTAGAAAAGTAACTATCGGGTTGTGGACCCGGAGAAAGAATGAATGTTGGGAATAATGACCATTGGATGGTATTTGAATTGAATAATGTAACCTATGTAATTGCACGTATATCTTTATCTTTAGGTATAATAAATGTGTGAGCCTGTTCGGTTGTTCTGTTAAGTGTTATACTTGTCTGTTCGTGATTGTTGTCCTGTCATAATCAGTACATATTCCAGTCTGGAATTTGTTACACTCTGCACATCAATATCACATCACATCAGCTGCATGATTCTTGTTACAAATACCAGAATGGACAAAATATAATGCTATAGTTCGTTTCATGGAAAATGAAGAAAAACGTTTTCAGGAGTTATTAATATACTTTTAATGTGTTTTCTGTAAATTTTACAAGTGACATGACAATGATTAAATAAAAAACAGGTTATTATAATAGACTGAGTTTTAGTAATTTTTCTATTCGCAATTTTCAGAAGTATATAGCATACATTGTGAACGATTTTTTTTTTTTTTAATTTTTTTTTTTTTTAGTGCCAGGCAGTTCTTGTAGGCACATCCTATTTGGACGGAGATGACTTTTCATTGCAAACCGGGACAATTTTGGAAATGTATTTATCTCTTTTTTTTTTTAGTGAGCGAAAGTTCACAAGTGATGAAACACATTCAACAATATTTTTTGTAAAACTTTCAAATATTGTACCCAGGGAGTTTAATGTAGGCTACATTTTAAAGGCAAACAGAAAAAAAAATAAATCTCGGATCACGGATCACGGTGCAATTGATAATAATAATAAATATAATAATAATAATAATAATAATGATATTAACTATATCAATATGACAAATTACTTAGAGACCACATGCAAAACTTTGAAATAATAGCTACACTGGGGGGAAAATCGACCAATATTTTACAATGTCTAGACCGAGAGACCTGAACATCATTTCTTTGTACGGGGCTGGCAAGGCTGACAGTCACAATATTGACATTTCGTCAACGCTTACAAAGCTAAAACCCTAGACCACCTGCCCTTCTGGTACTAACCGAGAATGAAGATTCCAGATGAAAAATTTTTTTTTTTTTCTTTTTAAACAAGAAGGAATACAAACAGTCATGGATAACTATAGATGGAAAATCTACATTTTCTAAACTTGAAAGAAGAAAAAGCATTCACGACAAAAATGATATCACTTGTCTGTGTAAAATGTCTGTAGGGAGCAGGATAAAAATGCCATCACTTGCCATTGTAAACTCTCTGCAGAGAGCAAGATACACATTTTATCAGCTCCATCGTGTAAAATGTCTGTAGGTAGCAGGATGAAAATGTCCAAGCTTTGTTTCCTTCCCAGTCCACTTGCAAAGAGAAAGACAACCCAGGCGGTGGCCGAACTTTTATATATTTAAACACAGCCGGCAGCAAATTTACTCAGGTTTTATCTGATCTGAAACCTGACCGTGAATATATAGTGGCTGTGTCAGCTGTCAATGAGGCAGGACCAAGCATTCCCCGAGAAGAAAGGTTTAAGACAGATTTAATAGGTAAATTTACAACTGTGATTAAAATTTGCTTTTTTTCTTCCACAAAACACACAGTAACCGTAATACTTATATTCCTTATTTTGATGCTGTAATATTTTATGTCCATGTGGAATCATTGTGTGTGTGTGTGTGTGTGTGTGCGCGCGTGTGTGTTTGTGTGTGTGTGTGTCTGTGTCTATCTACAGGCATGTGGGCCCTAGTGGACCAAGTGTTGACCCATACAACTTAAATGCACAATTTTAGTTGTGATTTGTACAAAAATGACAAAAACTGTCACGGTTCTAGTTTGATTTAAAGCCGACAATTTTCCGACACTGCAAGTTAATGGTAGGTAAGCTAAAATCTGTTACTTTATCACGATTTCTACAATGGTAGGTCAGCTAAAATCTGTTACTTTATCACGATTTCTACAATGGTAGGTAAGCTCAAATTTGTTACTTTATCGCGATTTTTACAGTGGTAGGTAAGCTAAAATCTGTTACTTTATCACGATTTCTACAGTCCTTGGTAGGCTAAAATCTGTTACTTTATCACGATTTCTACAGTGGTAGGTAGGCTAAAATCTGTTACTTTATAAATCACAATTTCCACAGTGATAGGTAAGCTCAAATCTGTTACTTTATCACGATTTCTACAGTGGCAGGTAAGCTCAAATCTGTTATTTTATCACGATTTCTACAGTGGTAGGTAGGCTAAAATCTGTTACTTTATAAATCACAATTTCCACAGAGATAGGTAAGCTCAAATCTGTTACTTTATCACGATTTCTACAGTGGCAGGTAAGCTCAAATCTTTTACTTTATCACGATTTCTACAGTGGTAGGTAAGCTCAAATCTGTTACTTTATCACGATTTCTACAGTGGTAGGTAGGCTAAAATCTGTTACTTTATCACGATTTCCACAGTGGTAGGTAAGCTCAAATCTGTTACTTTATCACGATTTCTACAGTGGCAGGTAAGCTCAAATCTGTTACTTTATCGCGATTTTTACAGTGGTAGGTAAGCTAAAATCTGTTACTTTATCACGATTTCCACAGTGGTAGGTAAGCTCAAAACTGTTACTTTGTCACGATTTCTACATGGTAGATAAGCTAACATCTGTTACTTTACCGCGATTTTTACAGTGGTAGGTAAGCTCTAATCTGTTACCTTATGACGATTTTTACAGTGGCAGGTAAGCTAAAATCTGTTACTTTATCACGATTTCCACAGTGGTAGGTAAGCTAAAATCTGTTACTTTATCACGATTTCTACAGTGGTAGGTAGGTTAAAATCTGTTACGTTATCACGATTTTTACAGTGGTAGGTAAGCCCAAATCTGTTACCTTATGACGATTTCTACAGTGACAGGTAAGTTAAAATCTGTTACTTTATACGATTTCTACAGAAGTCACAAACTTCCATGTCAGCGGTTCTCAGTCTGTGGTAGTTGAGAAAGGAGATGACGTGACCTTTACATGCCAGGTCGATGATGACCCTCCTGCCCGAGCTGTACTGATGGGCAGTGGACGGGGACAGTTACAGGAATATGTGGCAAACACTGACCTGTTGAAATGGACATTGACCAAGGTGACCTGCCAGGATGCCGACAGATACAAATGTAAAGGTGTCAGAGGAAACGAGTCAACACCGACAGAGTTACTAAAATGTGTGGATGTGAACGTCGTGTGTGAGTTTTTTTACATTTTCTTCCAGTTCTTGGATTTGACTCCACAGGCGAAAGTTCATCGAATTTTTGCTTTCTCTATTTTCTTTGATTTCTGTCATTTTCTCACACAGACACACACATACGTATTAGTTCTTGAGTATAATTTGGAGCAATTCATCAGTTAACAAGCATTTATATTGACTATAAAATGCGCGGATGCGTTCAGTCAGAGCAACAAGAATTAGAGATCAGATGTGTCAGCTCAAAGTCATACAACGATGACTCATAACACTGAGACAGACTCATGAGAAAGATTGTGATAATGTGGGTAAAGATTGAACTCACTGTATAATCTTTCTTTGAAAATAGGGCCAGCTACAGTGGGAGCTACATAATGTTTTAATGTTGCATTTTATTATTCTCCCAGGTCCTCAAAAACTAAAGGATGAGACATTGCTGGAGAAACCTCCCACGTATACATTTGACGTGGTTGATGACATTGAAATCACCGTTGAGATTTATGGTTATCCAGAACCTACAGAGTATGTCCTAAAGGTTATGCAAGGCTCTGTCTCCAACGAAGTCGGCAAGTACTCAGTGACCTACACAAGACTGAGGCCACCGTTCGGTCGGGTAACCTTAAAAATATTTGATGAGACCATCCAGAGCACGTCCACTTTTGTGTTGAGCATCGGGAAATCTGATGGAAACCGCATAGACTTCAAGTTTTTTGTAGTCAGGAGAGAAATCGCGGAGATCCGTACAGGTTGAAAAGCTGTGTTCACTTAAAGTTCACGTAAATATTGTTTTTTCACCCATTCATATCCATTCGCCTCTATAATAGAATTATACAGTTTGGTCAAGAAAGAAATACAGTTTTAAAGTGCACATGCGCTGTTATTGGTGCCAGCACGCCGTTTTCTCATACGCTCTCCGCTGCTTTCAGGTGACCAAAGCAGCCAACAGAAAAGTATCACGTCTTCCCAATCCACCTCCAGTATAACAATGTTCGAAATATCAATTCCGCACATTCCCGTGCATGTCTCCCCTACAAAACATAACAGACAATATGTCATGTATTAAATTTTAATGTGACAAACAAAGAACGTATTTATATTTGGTAGGTGCTGACTCACGGTGCCTACCAATACTGTTAAGTATAGAGTAAGACATTTTACTATTTTAGAGTATGCTTTAGAAACTGTTTTTTAAAAATCCTCTAAACTGTGTAGACATTTATAGCAGTTTATTCCGAAAATACGTGTATGTCGCCCATAATAATATGAAAAGATGTTGATTTTATTTGCTTATTTACTATTATTTCATTAAAAATTAATTTGTTCACATAATGATCTGAGCTGCCGACACGTTGAAGTACATATGTATCTGGATAATTGGAATGTTTGCGGCACAAGAGCGCAGACTGAGATTATGTATTATGATGTGAACTTAGTTACAAAAACAAAACAAACATTCAAGTCTCATGAGATGTTTTTAATTATCATTGATGCTATTTGTTGTATAATATTTTATTATTGCTGGGTCGTTCTTGCTTTGTAACAATCTTAAATTAGCCACATGCTGTGATATGTATTTGCTTTCTCAGCTATCTGGTGCCTTTATAACCGATCTGTAAAATTGGGATCATTTATTACTACACAATTTTCGAGGGAGATATTCATCGACATACAAGTGTTTGCAGTCTAGTTTCATTCATCACCTATATTATATATTTCGTATATCTGTTGCCAAAATCCTCTGCTCGTAATTTTCTGTTATGATGTTTGCCCGTTTCGACTTTATGTAGCAGTTGCCTTCACATATAATTATTTTTTATATTACATTCACACTGTTGTCTTCTGTAAAACTTAGAATTTGCCCTTGATATCATGAACATTGTGTTTTTTCCTTGTCTTTTTTTTTTACTAGAACAACACATTATTGTAATCAGATATATTTATTCCAGTTGCAATTCCCTGATGTCCCAATTTGTTATATTATATTTGTATTTATTTTGCTTATTCAGAAATATTAAATTCATCCATATCAACGGGGGTTAAAAGGTAAAGCAGACTACCGTAGGTTTTAGTAAAAGGAAGGAAAAGGAAATTTGTGTGAATGTTGTCAATTTTATTTGAATAAATTTTACGATTTTTTAAATCACTATATTGTGCAGAAACCTTTACATTTGTTCTAAAATCTCAGAATAACTCAAACAACAAAACAAAAATAAAAATTCATTCTGTGTAAATGTTTGTATGGCTTCGTTTCAAACATAATCAATTCTCAGTTGTAAGAAAATAATTATACTGAGAGGCGAAAAAAAAGTTTCCGCTTACTATAATAGGTATTGTATCAATTCTAAT
Source organism: Onchidella celtica (assembly GCA_963931925.1). Taxonomy (NCBI): domain Eukaryota; kingdom Metazoa; phylum Mollusca; class Gastropoda; order Systellommatophora; family Onchidiidae; genus Onchidella; species Onchidella celtica. The sequence goes on along the minus strand of OZ007570.1, from coordinate 74,299,471 downwards.
GGACAGAAAGCGCTCAAAATTGACACAGACTATATTTTTTATCTGCCTAAAGAGCATTCAGAGCATCAACGCCGTGATTTAAACAAAACGTTAAATTTAAAGGGTTTAAACTGACCTACCCCCCTTTCGCAAAGCGTGTATGTCCACCATGAGCTTTGATGCAGGCTTGACATCGTCTCCTCATTGACCTGATGAGTTGTCGAATAATGTTTTGTGGCATGTTAGTCCACTCTTCTACCAGAACAACACCCAATTGCTGGAGATTGTTAATGTCTCTTCTAGTATTCACTCTACGTCCTAATTCATCCCAGATGTACTCTATTGGCGCTAAATCTGGGGAATACGCTAGCCAAGGCAAGACGTCAATGTTCTGTTCGTGAAGGTACTGATGGAAGACTCTGGTACTAGTATGCGGACGGGCATTGTCATGCTGAAAAGTAGGCACGTCTGGATGTGTTTGAAAAAAAGGTACCACAATATTCTGTAAAACATTCCTGTATTCTTCTCCCTTAACTGTGCCATCAAAAATGTGTAAGTCGGTTCTGTATCGCTCGGATACGCCACACAATTAAGCTCCCTCCTCCTCGTCTGTCCACCTCCAAAACACAACAGTCCGCAAAAATCTCTCCATCTCGTCTCCAAACTCTAGTATGACCATCAGCTCTGCTCAAACAGAATCGATTCGTCTGAAAACAGCACCCCGCCCCAATGACGCAATGTCCACCGAAAGTGCCTATTTGCCCAGTCCAGTCGGGCACGTCTCCGGACAGAAGTTAATTGTGGGCCTATGTAGGGTCTTCGTGCATGAAGTCCAAAAGCATGTAGTATTTGGCATACAGTTCTGGAACTGACATTTCCCTGCCTGCTTTGGAACTCCTGTGAGGTTCTGGCCGCCGTTTGGAAACTGTTGCGTAAGTGCATTATAAGCATCTGGCGATCATCATGCATGGTGGTCACGCGAGCTGTTCCACTCCTAGGTCTGTCGGCTGATGTCCTTGTTGCTTGAAAGCATTCCCTCAGCATAATATTGATTGTGCGATGAGTGCAGTTGAAGACAGTAGCAACTCGACGGGCAGAAATTCCAGTCTGTAACATTCCCAAGGCCCTGCCACGCTCCTCTGCGCTTAATCTCGGCATCGTGAGGAACTCAACGGTAATGCAAAATTTAAAAATTTGGTGTTTTTCTGCAAGGCTTAGAGTCAATGTGGTGTATAAAACTAAAACTAAAAAAAACGACTTTTACATCGATCGTTAGGATGGCAAGGGCCATAACCCTATTTTGTCAAAAAAACACTTGGGGGGAGAAAAACAAATGATTTGTAAACAAATCAACCCCACGCTTAGTTCGACGCCTGGACTACTTCTCACTACACGGTCGTTCACCAAAATCTACACACTTTTCATATTATAGCAATTACTAAGGTGGATACTTTTTTTCGCCTCTCAGTATATATCTCAAAATTTTATAAAGAAAAAAAAATAGTCGACAACAAAGTGTTGGCTGAACGTAACTCACTGAGAAAATCAGTTGAAAATTCAGGAAAGTGGATCAACGCCAGCAAGTGTATACCTCGACGGAGAAAAATGATGAAATAACTAAACCTATACGATTTTTCTTTTATGTGGTGCGGGGAGGGGGGGGGGGGCATTTTCAATTTGAAATGAATGTTACTGCCATTGAAACAGATACAGCCATGTCTCTCAGACGATTTTTCCTGTGGAGAAGTACCTCGTTTTTTAAAAATAAAATTAAATGTAATAAGATTTTTAAAAAATAACAATTTAGGAACACCGTCCATTTTGGTCACAGAAGTATCAATACAATACTGATGATTGTCTTACACTCCTCCTTAAATTAAAAAAAAAATAATGCTAATAAATTCAAACAGGTGAAATCCAAATACATGTATACCAATAAAATAAATCATTAAATAAATAAGTAAATAATTGAATGAATAAATAAATAAATTTTTAAAAGAAATAAATGTCTAAATAAGTAAATTGTTTTTGTCGCCCAAAGTAAAACCTATCTCATGACTTTCTGTACCAAAAGTAACACTCATGACTTAGGCCAAAAAACACCAATCTACTGACCTCTTTTACCCAGAAATATCATAACCACAGAAAAACTGTGGGGTCGCAGCAGGGCTATAAGCAAAGTCAAAATTGGGCAAAAAGAAAAGGTTGTATGTTGCGAAACCCTGCGTGAGAAATAAAACCCAAACAATACAAAGCAAACTAAAGAGAAGACAGAAAATACAGAAAATTTTCGGCTTTCGCCTTTTTCAAGTGAAAAAAACCCGAACAATAAAAGATTTCAACAGGAACGAAACTAAACAGTTTACATAGCTGCGAGTTCTTGCTTCGTTAGCAGCACCAAAGCACATCCGTCCGCCAAATGCATGGAAGCTCGAAGTGACGCATTTGGTTAGTAACCAAGATGAAGGCGCCACATAGTGCCTCAGAGCACAAGACAGGGATGGTGCGCAATGTCAGTGGTCGCAGTAAAGGAAAAGAAAAAGAAAAAGAGATTTTTTAAAAATATAATTAAAAAAAAAAATAATAATAAATAAATAAATGAATAAATGAAAAAAAAAAATATATATATATATATTGATATTGACAACAGTCGAATTATCGAAGGCAATGTTGGACATTGATGCCATGGGGAGCGATAGTGCCGAGCTGGAAAATTAAACATTGTTCCATCTCAAAGCGTACATCAGCGCCTGCGTGACAAGACTTGAGCCCCAGAATTTGAATGTCGTTGGATGGCTCATGGTCTGGTCGATTAAAATGGACAGAAACAGGCTTTCCATTTTGATTTTCAATGTCACGGAGGTGCTCCCGAAACCGAGTGTGAAGCTGACGTCCCGTTTCACCAATGTACAACATATGGCATCTGGCACAGCGGATAGCATACACCGGATTATGACTATGGCAAGTGAAGCTTTCCTTAATGCTGAACGTCGCCAAAGGGCACTCGATGAAAGACGATTGAAGGACATGTGTGCATGTCTTGCAACGATAATTGCCACACGGTTTGGTAACGCAACGATCAGTGTGAACAAGCCTGCTCCGGACCAAAATGTCTTTTAAGTTTTTGGATCGTCTACATACCAGCAGAGGAGGTGTTGCATCAAGCATGTCATTGAGGCTCTGGTGAGCCCTCAAGATAGAAAGATTTCTAAGGAGGACTTGTTTAATAGGAAAAGACTGGGGGTGATAAGTGAAAATTGGTTTGATACGATTATCTTCCCTCCTTTACCATCCCTGTCTTGTGCTCTGAGGCACAATGTGGCGCCTTCATCTTGGTTACTAACCAAATGCGTCACTTCGAGCTTCCATGCATTTGGCGGACGGATGTGCTTTGGTGCTGCTAACGAAGCAAGAACTCGCAGCTATGTAAACTGTTTAGCTTCGTTCCTGTTGAAGTCTTTTATTGTTCCGGTTGTTTTTCACTTTGTGTATTTTCTGTCTTCTCTTTAGTTTGCTTTGTATTGTTTGGGTTTTATTTCTCACGCAGGGTTTCGCAACATACAACCCTCTCTTTTTGCCCAATTTTGATTCTTTTACCCAGAGTAACACTCACCTATTGACTTTTCTTACCTAAAGTAACACTCAGCAACTGACTTCCATTACTTACAATAGCACTCATCTCATGAGTTTCTTTACTGAAGGTAACACTCTTTTCTCTTGACTCTCCCTATAGGCAGTAACCCCCCCCCCCTCCCCCCCCCCAATGCTTTTTTTTTTTTTTACCAACAGTAAGGTCTATCGCTTGCATTTCTTTGCAGAGAGTAACAGCAATCTCTCAACTTTCTTAACAAACAGGAACAATATCGTTTGACTTTCTTTACCTGGAGTAATACCTGTTTCTTAATGCTGTTCACAGGAGTAGCACACAAAGATCTTTGGTCTTGAACTTCACAGACTGTGTCAAGAACAGATTTAATTCATAAATGTTTCCACTGACTAAATTTTTGTGAGAGAGCAGTGAGTAATTTTTACAAACGTAATATTATTGTGCGAGCCAGCATAACTTGGTCTCGTGGGCAATTTGTTTTGAACAGTTTTTTTTATGATGGATAGACGGAAGGTGTGGGGAAGGATAGACGGACAGCGTAGGTGTGCATGACTGAGCACTTGTTATATCTCGTGTTTTGAACTAGGTTTAGTAAAGAGGGAAGGGGTGAGTAGGAATTAAATGTTATTGAGACGTCTGTTGACGTAGAGAAAATACCGTGATCCAGAGTAAAAGCTCGGGGTTTTGAACATGTTAAGAATTTATTGCTATAAAATTACATCATATTGTATGAAGTAATTTGACCTTTGATGTCGACCCAAGGTCGTTGCGTAGGGCTGTTACTTAAAATAACTCAGTTCGGCAGCTGAGCTAGAAGTGGTTGCACCAATCACAATCCAGGAATTAGACGGTAAGCTGCAGATGCAGTCCAGTATTTAAGGCCATACAGAACTTAGTTCTGGGCCACATGTAGACAATCCATTTACGAGGTGGTCGGCGATAGTCCTCAGCCAGATGAGAGACATAGAGACGCAGTTGAGCAGTCCATTGTGAGGAGCCTGATTTAAAGCTCCAGAGCCTAAGCTACTTGGTTTGATATAAAACCACAGCGTTTACATCCAGCGCTCTCACTCCCAGTGAGGGCCGCATGGTGAGAGTCCATACTAATTTGTAATGATGAAAGTGAACCGTTCTACTTACTTTTGAAGACAGTTTCAGAGCTACCGCCAGACAACGCATGGTTGTACAAGCATTCTCCATGGCGTGTCTAGAGGAAATGTCCATATCATAACATGTCTCATTGAATTAATAGAATTTAAACTGTTATATCCGTCGCCACGTGCGCGGATTCTATTTGCCATATAACTCATATGACCTGCAAGTAGTTAGATTGAATACGTTAGTCTTTATAGAAAGCGGTAGTTTCATTAGTTAGATTCAGTTGCCTTTGAATTGATATTTATATTTATAATTATATTTGTTACATTAATTCTTGTAATTAAACTGCCCTACAGTTCTGCTAAAATTGAAAGCAATTGATTTATTTAGTTTTTAGAGTGCAAGTATTTATTTTTGTGTGTTCGTCGATTGTGGGAGCGGAGCTCGAAAGAGTGTCAGTCGAAATATCCCCATGTAACCCACATCGCGACAGACTGTCAGTAAAAAAGCTTTTTCCGGTGTGAACAGTTGATACTGACTTACTTCAGGAAGATTAAACATTTTTTTAATCTATGGACAAATTTAATGTCCGGCCCCCCAGCAAATTCCCGATCGCAGCGAGAAACATACTTACAGACACAACAGAAATTCCCGACACTAAAGGTATCATGACTTTTTAAACATTTTCATTTATCTTTATTTTGCCATTAGTCCAATCTGAACATGTTCAGAGATTCTCATCTGACAAACTTAAATGGAAACAGTAATGATCTCACTTTATGGAGAAAAATAGACAGACACACAGACAGACAGACACATAGACAGACACACACACAGACAGACATATAGACAGATGTTTTGCTGCTCCCTCAAAGACGTAAACAATAAAAGTATGTGTAGGAAATCATCTGTGCATGACATATTTACATGAATGGCCATTGAAATAAATGGCCCAATCACCGCTCCAATCTGTGCTCTCATGCTGCTCGGCTTACTTACCGGGAAATCACTATTGACCAGAGTGAGTACAGTTAAGTACAGTATGCATATAAATTTTGTAACCTTATACAATATTAAATTCCGATGAGTGTTTTTGCCACCATCTGTCAAAATGTTTGTGTCCTATTGATACTTTTCAATAACGTGAGAAAAAGGCTCTTATGAGAGTGTCTATGCTATGTTCCAGTGTACTTGGTAAAAAACCAAAATATGTACTATGTATATAATATATATATTCAGAATATTATATGACATTGAATTATCACGCTTTGGCTCCATCATCTCAGACACCTTGTCTCTGGAGACAGAGCTCAATGGAAGGATTGTGTAAATATTATACAGTGTGTACAAAACAATATATTATGTAAATATTTGCAAAACTGAGGGTTCAAGTGCTTTTCTTCACCTTTATACATTCATTTTGCGTATTCTCACTCACTTCAAAAACATTTTGATATTTCAATACTCACAACCATTATGTTATTGTTTCATCCAAGTTATCAATGTTTAAAACTCCCTAGACACCTGTCCCACCCAGGCTGTCAGTCTATGTTGACAGATGATTCCTGAATATAAATCATACCTGTCTATGCAGTCAATCAACATCTAGGTCTCTATGCAGACAAGCAACATCCAGGTCACCGGCAGTCACCTGGTGACTTTTTCATGAAATGTAAATAAAATTATTATTGAATCTTTTAACAATGGAATCGACTCTGGAACGTGCCTGGACCTGAAAGAGAAACAAGGTTTTGTCCCCCCCCCCCCCCCCTCCCCCAATAAATATGACATTTCTCCTTCTTCACTTTCTCTCCCCAAATTTTTTGTCAGCCTCTGACATCTACAACTAGTAAAACTGTGGAGAGACTGACGGCAAGCGCTGTACTCACAGGACAGCAGAAACATGAAAGACAAATCAAGAACAATCTCTGCCCACCCAGCCAGTAAACTTACGGAAATCTGACACATGGGATGAACGTCAGATTTGTTCACAGAACTGATATCTCTTATGTAGATCAGCTGTTATGACATTGCATCAATATCAGAGTGATAAAGGATCCACTCCAAGAATAATCCTACCAGCCCTATGCAAATCTATGTTGGAATCTTGGGTGAAAGTTAGCCAACTCAAAATTTCCTGCAACATTTTTTCTGCCACACAAAATCCCGCGGATCAATGCCACAAACACAAGAAGTGTAAAACACATAACAAAAAGCTTTCCCGGACGATTTCCGGCATGAGGCCCGATGACCCCAATTTTTCTGGCACCGCCAGAAATTTCCGGCGAACTTTCACCTATGGTTGGAATGATGTAGGTTTGCTGGCTGGGTAGGTACTCATTAAGTGATTCTAACGGGCTACCAGTTGGATGGTGAGATCACAACATTGAGTTCTGGTGCAGTCAAAACTACTTGACTGTGTGGGCGAGGTCTCATTGAAACTCAATGTCATGACGTCACCATTCACCTACTCGACCCATCAAAACTCGCTAATGGACGCCTGGGCTGAGACTGGTGGCCTGAAGAAACAAAGATCTTCCATGACGTCATTGTTTCCTGAGCTTGTTGATGTGATATCTGTGAGCTTCCATCACCTGTGTCTGGTTGATCCTGACAAAAACCCAGGTGTACAGCGGGAACAGTTGCAAATCCACCAGCCCGTACTTGACGCTGTTCAGACCATCTTTACGAGAGCGACTGCGGCCAGTAGACAACAACTCCGTCCTGGACACAGAATACGTGATTGCATGGTGAAACGTGAGGGGTTAAATTTTTTACATCACATGACTTATTTTAATCCATCTCATCCCCTCCGTTCCAATATATAGAACTCGTGCGTCTGTTTTTTTTTTTACATGGTAGCAAGTATGTTTTTTTTTTCTCCAAAGAAATCCCTTATTTCACTGAATTTTCGGTCTCATAAAGTGATGCAGATTTTTTCAGCGTGTGTAAATCAGGTATTGAAACAAGTTTATGTAATCGTGATAAGTTTTCTTCACCTCCCAGACACCCCTTCCCCCTTATCCCCATTCCTGTGACGTATGAGAAGCTTGTGAGATCAAGTCAAAAATGAAAAACAGATGCACGGCTATCCTCCTTGTTCTGAATAATTTCATTTGACACAGAGGAGAAACAGGCTATACATATTCACATAAGATGTAAATGCAAAACCACTTTGCAGATTATCTAGTTATGAAGCATTTGTCTCTTTAGTATAATAGAAAGCTTGCCAGATGTTCTGAATGAGCAGGTTTTTCATTTGGTAAAATTATGTCTGCGTTTTCATGTCTTGATTTTCTCCATTCATTAAAAAAAAATCCATAATTATGAAACCTAAACGGCACTAAATATGATACATGTACTGACAGTTCTCAGAATACAGTTTAATCAGATGCATAGACATCGCATTTGGCATGAACATGAAGCGTGTACAATAGTGGGTCAGTACAGAACTAACCTGTCTTCCTTATTTTCTTTGGCATGTTTTAACATGGTGTACCTGGCCACTTCAGGGACATAACGCACAATCGTCATGCCATGACTCCGAACTCTGGACAAAGGGAGACAGAAAGGGGAATTTGTGAGTTACAAAAGCACAGCGTTAGAAACAAACAATGGGAAAAAAATTAGTTACATATTATATAAAAAACCAAAAACAGACAAGTGAATCAAATCATCACGGCCATAACATAATTGCCAAATGGACAAGGTGGTCTAGAGGCAAGGTGCTTGCCTCTCATGCCAAGGGTCCCGGGTTCAAAACCCAGGCAGTGCAGGCATGTTGGAAATTGGGATTTTTCTCATATTTTCAAGTCCCTGATCCTATTGGGGGGTAGGATCAAGTACCTCTCGGATAAGGACAAAAAATGTGGAGGGCCCGTGTGCACATTGCGCACGTTAAAGACACCTTGGCAGTTGGAAATCGTAAAGAGCAGGCCAAACAGGCCGCTGCCTGGGCAAAATTGAAATTAACAGATTAAAATTTATCCATATCATCCCCCCACCAGCAACAACAAAATTTATTATCCGTTATTAAATATATATTATTATTAAAATATTAATAAATATTCAAATATTATTTGAGTTGTGAGTTGTGAACTGTTGTGAGTTGTGAACTGCGCCTAACAGGCTGCGTTACAATTTGCTCTGAGATAGAAAGAGATAGAGAGAGGTAGAGAGAGAGAGTGAGCGAGACATGGAGAGAGAAAGAAGCAGTGCAGTGTGTTGAGCGCTTCGCAGGCGCTCCATTCTGCTCTGTGGTTGACATGTTGTTTCTGTAAAGCGCATAGAGCATTTTAAATGGATATGCGCTATATAAATGCCATCCATTATTATTATTACCATTTTTATTTTTTCTTTTGAGATGAAATGCTTTGCACAGCTTTACATAGCTTTGTTTCACTGACATGACTTATGCGTTTTTAAACGTAAACCCACACCCAGCTAAACAGCCATATAGGCCATTGTTACGGGAGTGGAAACTAATGACACAGCCAAATAGAGGAAATACTGAATAGCGTTCACTGTTCAGTTACAGCTTCCTATGTAAAATACTACACTCCCCTAACAATAGCTACCACTATACTCGTAGTAAACAGTTTTCTTTGATTTCCAAAAAAGACCAATACATGACTTAGGCCATTAGGTTATGATAGTGATGAAATGATGAGAAGGTCCTGTGCATCCCAATGACCCATCAACCTATATACCTGCAACAGACTACAGCTGATCATTAAAAATGATGTGAATCTTCTAAGCTTTCAGTCTCCAATTTTGTGACCATCGTTTAGGAGTTAATTATCTGTTACTATGACATTGGCCCCCGGTAGCGGTGTGGTCATAGGCTTGTTTGCCTAAATCACAGACGAAGAATTGAGCAAACTTCCCGGACGCAGCTTCGAAGCTGGCGGCAGCAGGCCAGTGTTTGATTGATAGGGCAGATGGCAATATACCGTCACTCTGGCCTGGATATCGTGACACAGAGCATCCACCAGTATTGGTGTTCTTTGGTTTGGGTCTTTCACCCTAGTCAGTTGGGACTGCGAGGCTGTGGAGTAGCCTACAGGCAGCCGGTCAGGCAATATGACTGTCCCTCTGGCATCCTCCTGCACCTGGATACATTTCCAGTCGTCTTGACCCTGTCTTGCCACTTGGATAAGTTGTGTCCAGGCGAGAGAGTGAGTCTGATGTTTGCGCAGCTCTTTCTCACTAAAAACAAATTCTTTGCGCCAGTCTTAACACTCACCTCGTCTTCTTTCATCTTTGTCTCGTCTTCTTTCCTCTCAAAATTCCAACGGCGATGGGCGAGTGCGGTGGCAGCAGGTTTGGATAGACTGGAAGCTGTTAGCACAGACCTACACGTTGGTGGCTGTGGGCTATGGTCGCTTCATCGTCGATTGACGTGGAGGCGTGGGGAGGCAGCACCCACAGTAGCTGAGCAGCCTTATTTAAGGATAGCACTGCTCACCTCAACTGAGGAAGGGGCTAGAAAAGGTGCCCTAAAGAAAGCCCACTTCACATCACCCTGACTGGTATACCGCGACCAGTGGGGATCCCTCTTTGCGGTCGAAACAAAAAGAAATTCAGCTTACTCAGGCTAGGAGCCTGGAATATACGCACACTACAGGACAACTCAAACAACCCGGAAAGACGCACTGCACTTATTGCCATTGAGCTCAGCAGGTACAACCTGGACATAGTGGCACTCAGTGAGACCAGACTCCCTGATAGTGGCCAACTCAAAGAGCTCAGTGGTGGATACACCTTCTTCTGGAAAGGCAAGGGTGCAGTCGAACCGAGACAGCATGGTGTTGGGTTTGCAATTAAAAATGACCTTGTCAGAAACTTGCAGTCCATGCCAATTGAAATAAATGACAGGCTAATGACACTCAGGATCCCAGTTGGGAAAAGCCAGTCAGCCACCCTCATTAGCGCATATGCGCCCACCATGACAAACCCAGATGAAGCCAAAGACAAGTTCTATTCTGATCTAGAATCTGTCATATGCTCTGTCCCGGCAGCTGATAAGCTGATTCTCTTGGGGGACTTCAATGCTAGGGTTGGCTCCGAAATCTCAGCGTGGCCAAATGTTTTGGGCCCTCATGGAGTTGGTTCATGCAATAACAATGGGTTGCGCTTACTTACTTTGTGCGCTGAATTTGGCCTGTTCATTACCAACACAAATTTTAGTCTCCCCGTGAGAAACAGAACGTCATGGATGCATCCCCGCTCAAAGCATTGGCATCTCATAGACTATGTCATTGTGAGGAAGACTGACAGAAAGGATGTCCTTGTAACAAAGGCGATGTGTGGTGCCGAGTGTGGAACTGACCACAGACTCATTGTTTGCAAGCTCAGACTAACATTGAGGCGCAATAGACGCCCTCAAGGGAAAGCGCCACCTAAACGCCTAAATGTTTCAAAACTCTGCTCAGCTGAGAAACAGAGCGAGCTCTCATCAGAACTCTCCTCAAAATTGGATTGCGTGACTTTTGACCCTGAGAACATTGAACAGAGCTGGACTGACCTAAATACGACTGTACATTCTTGCGCCAGCAGCACAGTTGGTTTTCCTGTCCGCCAGCACCAGGACTGGTTCAATGATAATGATAATGAAATCAAAGTGCTCATCAAAGAAAAAAATAGTCTCATCCAAGCTCACTGCAGTGACCCCTCTTCCACAGCAAAAGCTGATGCACTGCGTGCATGTAAGGGTGTACTCCAGAAGAAGCTGAGGAAAATGAAAAATGACTGGCTTGAAGAGCAAGTAAGAGAAACTCAGAAATATGCCGACACAAACAACACTAGAAAGTTCTTTGAGAGCCTCCGAGCTGTGTTTGGACCATCCCGCTCTGGCACTACGCCACCTCTTGCGTCAGATGGTTCAACACGCATTGTTGAATTGAATGCCATAATTCAGCGTTGGGCAGAACATTTCGGAGGTGTGCTAAATCGGCCATCAAATATAAATACTGAGTCCATTGACCGCCTCCTTCAGACTCCTATTAATGCAGCTCTTGCCCAGCCATTCACAGCAAATGAGACCCGAACTGCCACAAATCAGATGTCCTTTAACAAATCACCAGGCGTGGATTCAATTCCTGCTGAGGTGTATGCCTTCGGTGGAGAAAAGCTTATTGAAAGGTTGACCGAGTTGTTCAATCATATGTTGAAAGCAGAGAAGCTGCCACAGGACTTCAAAGATGCTTCAATCATCCATCTGTACAAAAACAAAGGGGAAAGCCAAGTCTGTGACAACCATCGGGGAATCTCTCTACTTTCAATTGCTGGCAAAATATTGGCAAGAATGCTTCTGAATCGCCTTCTTGATCACCTCTCGTCAAATGACTTGCTTCCCGAGAGCCAATGTGGCTTTCGTAAAGAGAGGGGAACGGCGGATATGATTTTTGCTGCCAGACAGATTCAGGAAAAATGCATGGAACAAAATAAAGCGCTGTATATCACATTTGTTGACCTCACAAAAGCATTTGACACAGTGTGTCGTGAAGGCCTCTGGAAAATCTTGGCGAAGTTTGGGGGTCCACCCGAATTCATCACAATAGTGCGCCAGTTTCATGATGGCATGCAAGCTGCAGTCAAAAGCAACGGCAGTGTTTCAGAGCCCTTTGCTGTCACAAATGGGGTAAAACAGGGTTGTGTCTTAGCCCCAACTCTGTTCAGCATCATGTTCTCTGCAATGCTACAAGAAGCCTTTAGCTCTCCTCCTCAAGGGGTAAGCATCAAGTACCGAACTGATGGCAGTCTATTCAACCTCAGGAGACTTCAGGCAAAAACCAAAACCAAAAGTACTCAAGTCTGTGACCTACTATTTGCTGATGATTGTGCACTTCTGGCACACGATGAGGATAGCATGCAAAACTGTGTTGATAAGTTCTCTAGTGCCTGTGACAACTTTGGCCTCACAATAAGCACAAAGAAGACGGAAGTGCTCCATCAGCCTACTCCAGACGACAAGTATCCTGTGACCCCAAATATCAAAGTCCATGACAGTCTTCTGAAGGTGTCGGAGAACTTCACCTATCTTGGCAGTACACTGTCTTCCGCGGCTCGTGTTGATACTGAAATTCTCTCAAGAATCAGCAAAGCCAGCTCTGCATTTGGCAGGCTTCGAAAGAGAGTGTGGGATGTTGCCGGCATTCGCACAGACACGAAGCTGAAAGTGTACAATGCTGTGGTCCTTCCCACCCTACTCTATGGGGCTGAAACCTGGACAGTGTACCAATCGCATGCCAGAAAGCTAAATCACTTTCATCTGGCCTGCCTTAGAAAGATCCTAAGGATCAAATGGCAGGATAAAATTCCAGACACTGAGGTCCTCAATCGTGCCAAGGAATTGAGCATCTTCTGCCACCTGAAAAAAATTCAGCTACGTTGGGCAGGACATGTTGTCAGAATGCCCGACTCCAGACTCCCTAAGCAAATCTTCTTCTCTGAGTTCTCCAATGGAACGAGGAATGTTGGGGCCCCAAAGAGACGTTACAAAGACACTCTCAAGCAATCACTGAAGGCCTTTGCCATTGATGTGAGTGAGTGGGAAAAAGCTCTCGCTTGATCGTGCAAATTGGAGGGCGGCCCTTACCAGAGGCAGCAAAGCATGGGAAGCTGACAAGAGTCCAGCAGGCTATCAAAAAAAGAGAACGGCGCAAGAAAAGGCCCAGTGGTACTGAACCAACGGAGCACTCTTGTCATTTATGCGGAAGGTTCTGCAGGGCAAAAATAGGACTTATCAGTCACATGAGAAGCCATAAGTCATGAAAGAACAGTCTTTCCATTCTGTCCTCTGTGTCCTTTAGTTCTCTTTATTGTCCATGTGTTGAAATTCTCAACAATTTCTGTTCTTTATTCCTCTGGTGTTGTTAAGGTCATCATCATACCTGATGGACGAACTATTATTATTATTATGACAACTAACACTGTACAGATCTGGGACATGTCTGTTGACATAACAACTAACATGGCACAGATCCTTTGTGTGCCTCACCTGTAGGACATGCTTGACTGTTACCATGACAACTGACTATGCACAGAAATGATGTTTTCCTCACCTATAGGACATGTCATCATCCTCTCCTCCCCAACCAAAGTATAAATTAGAGAAACCATTGACTTGTTCCACCATCTCCCCTGTCAGCATGGACGCCCCACCAAATATGGTGTTATACATCAATCTGAGAGAGACAAGAGAAATCACAGGTTTACATCTCACACGTTAGTTTGTCTTCTCTTCCATTCTTCACTTATCGTCTTCATTATCAGATTTACTGTAGCTGAGACAGAGATGTTTCGGTACAATTCTTCTTTTTTTTTAATGGCTGGATTTGTATACGTTGTTTACACAGAGTGGTTGTCCTTTGTTGTGCACTTTTTTTTTTCATGGTTTGTCTTGTTTTATAAGTTCAATTCAATTTGTAGAAGGACTCAAATCATATTCTTGCAGCTATTAAAGGACCCTCAAGTAATTATTCTAACAAACAAAACCTCATAAACATTAACTTGGTAAAACAAATTATGCCACACAAATTGCCATTAAGTCTGTCCAGTTTCGGACCTAGTGAAACCTTCTTGAGAAATGATTACCTGAAATGCATCTCATAATACAAATGAAGAAAAGACGGCAGTTTGTTTGTGTATTTGCTGCACATTCTCACTTTTATTTGATCTTATTTATAAGAGTCTGAAAGCTGAAAACTAACCCAGAGTAAGATAACTAAAAACTGTGAAAGGCTCAAATTAACCGTTGTCATGTCAACACAATGATTAACCCAAACTCAAGCTTAAACACAAAAAGCTGCATAACATCTGACTTGGCAAAACAACGATAGATGGATCTGATGCAACTGTCTCCATGGCTTGATCCAGCCAACTATAAGTTGTACGGCCCAGCGCCCACTAGTGACTATTTAATTGCCTGGAGCAAAAACAAAAAAAAAACCAAAAAAAACAAAAAAAAAAAAGTCTTCCAGTCGGAAGCGCGCTTCGTTTATCTTTTAATCATAGCTACTAAAAAATTACTGTGCGGTATGTTCTATTTTTTTTATTAAGCTGTTGTTGATAGCAGTAGAATACTATATCAAGAGTTTATTCAGTTGTGATTATGTTTATGTAATGATATGTAAGATGATTGTGTGTATTGTGTACGTGCCCATTAAGTGCTCCGTGGAAGAGAATTTCCCTCATGGGATAATAAAGTGATTCTTGTCTATCTGAAGAGTCCTCGAGCACACGACAGTTATCATTTGGTGGATTTGTAAGTTCAGTTACGCACAACTTAATCCATATAATATGACTAAATAAGCATGTCTATTGATAGAATATTTTTGACAGTTAATCTGGTCAAATCTCCAGTCTATCTGTCAAGACAGCCAGTCCCCAGTTCCCCCAAAATTCCACACACAGAAACTCACAACTACTGCCAGTGTGACACTCACTTGTTGTTGTGAGCATCAATGGATGCACTGAGATGCACTGGTGAGTCAATGCACTTGTAAAAGTTTCGATCATCCAGGGGCAACAAATCCACATCATGAAAGACAAAACAGTTGTAATCACCAAGTCTGGTTGACTCCACATAACCAATGTTTAGTAACATAGCTCTGTTGAAGGGGGTGGGGCCTTCCTGTGGAGTCACGTGACATGTGGAATACATGAAAGAGAGAACAACTAGACAAATCAACAGATTTGTTTTCATAGATGATGAAAATCTCATTTGTCAGCTGTTTCAATTGGAGGGCCATATCCACCAACAGCTGTATACTAAACTGTCGTAACTCAGTTGTTAAAAAAATTTTAGGTGGAGGAAAAAATTGAATAATTTTCTATATCAGACTTAACTCTTACGACATTTTAAAAATGCTATTTAATCTTTAGTTTTCAAAATTTAACTCCCAAGTTATTACAGTACACAGCGTTTGAACTTGCAGGCTATCAGTGGCTACAAGTATGCCAAACATCTCAATTTATAAAACAAAATTGGGTCGAGTTACAATAAATTACCATGTGGCCCTTGATAATGTTTGAAAAGACTTGCAAAGTCTAGTAAGTTGTTAATCCTGTTCCCCTGATAGTTGAGGTAGCCACTTACTAGACTTTGCCATGCTTTGTGTGTTTCATGGCCTGGAGAAAACAATCCTAAAATTATTTTAATTCTGGCATACCAGAAAATATCTGTATGATCAACACAATTGATCAGAACAAACCGTTAGAAGGTGGAGTCGACAGAGTTCCACAGACAGACAGACTGGCATTCATACACACATAGACAGACAAACAGACAAACATACATGCATGTATACACATACACATAATACAAACAAACACGCACACACACACACTCATACACAGACAAACAGACAAACCGTAATTATACATGCCTGTTCGACCACAAAAATCCCATACTCCAAGTTTTGTCGTTGAAGAAAAGGATGCATGTGACGAAGGAAAAGCTTTAAGTGAATTTTCCTGTCTCTGTATGGTACAATGACTGCCAATTTCTGCTCTGATCTGTGTCATGATTAGAAAAGAGACGTTTATTCCAATACTATAGTCACTGCCAACTTCTGCTCTCACTTGTGATGTGATTAGAATAGTGAGATTTATTCCAGCATTACAGTGATCTGCACTTGTTACAGCTGGTGTCCAAAGGATGGTCAGTTTGAAATATTTGATCCTGTGCCAATCTCACTCTGAATGAAGCCGACATTTTCATACAAAATAATATATTCAAATTTCTTCATTTTAAAATTTTATGATTACAAATTGGACATATATACATGTAAAATGATATTATTGACAAGAACAGCATTCCCTACCCTGTGCTCCCCTACCTTACCTGCATGACTCTGGACTAAAGTGACCTCCAGAGGTCAAGAATGGACTAAGGTTCCTCTTCAGGTCAGCAAAACTTGGAATGTTGTCGGTGTCAGCTTTGATAGGCCCTCCTAGCAAAGCAAAAAGATGAGAAAATCTGGGCAAATACCGGACCTAACAGAGTTTTCCTGTTTCCAAGCCACTGATGTTATTGTGACTATTTCCAGCTAATGTGTAAGACACAAACTCCTTTTACCAATTGAAAAAATGGATGAAATGAAAAGTAAATCTAAACATTGTGACTATCTGGCAAGTTGTTTGTGATATACCTAGTAGTCAGTGGAGTGAGGACATATTCTGTCCAGCATGATTGTTTGTGATTTACTCAGTGACTCAAGAAGTCTGAAGAGTGTTCTTTTCAGCTTGATTGAAGAAATGTTCTGTTCAGCATGATTGAGGAAATGTTCTGTTCAGCATGACTGGGGAGATGTTCTGTTCTGTTCAGCAGGATTGTTTGACTTACTTGATGACATATTCAACATGGTGATTGTGCATCTTTCCATCTGTGGGGTGGGGCTGGAAAGGGCAGAATCTGATGAAAGTTCTGATGAAGAAATAAATACGACTTGCTGTGATAGCAAACACAATAGCATACAATAATAATACACAGCAGTTATGTAGCGCTCTTATTAACTGTCAGGCTCTAAGTGTTTTACACCATCGAGGTATAAATATCCATTTTCTCTCTCTCTCTCTTTCTCTCTCTCTCTCGCTTGCTCCCTCTCTCTCTCTCTTTCTCCCTCCCCCCCCCCTCTCTCTCTCTCTCTCTCTCTCTCTCTCTCTCTCTCTCTCTCTCTCTCTCTCTCTCTCTCACATACACAAGCAATTTTTTAAATAAATAACAAAAACAAAAACATTCATGGATATTCAGAAGGTAAAAAGATGACTGCCCAGCCCCATGGTTTAAAAAAGCCATCAAATGTTCAATCTCTCTCAAAGACTGGCAGAAAATTGCAAATATGGGGATCTCGGAACGAGAAAAAAATCATCTGATAATTTACAGAAACATTTCACAGCATGTCTGATTTGTGTGAATTTGCCCCTTGTTAACGAGCATGGTGTTTTCTCAGTAACATTGTAAAGCAAAGTGATAGATGATGGGGAAACGTGTTTAATATACCAAGATATCATTGTTTAAAGCAGAAGGCGGAAGAGAAGTTAACAATGAGAGATTAGAAATACCATGGCCACTGCCAGGAATGGACTCGACAACCTCCGCTTCTCAGGTAAGCTTACATGTATGTAATTACTTTACCAACTGCCCTGCTATTTCACTCCACAAGACACGTTATCAAATTCAGTTAACCCAAGACCTAAATAAAATCATCGTTTTAATTCTTCTCCAGGCATGACAATGATTGTAACACAGGCGTATTATAAACTCTTTGAGCACTGCTTTTTTTATATTTATTTCTCTAGTCTAAACAAACAAGGCATATCACGATGATCCGCTCCGAGCCAACAATTCTATGTCTATCTGAGGTCAAGTTTGCTCAAAGGAAAGACAGAGTCGTTACGTTGATTTGCTGGTTACAACATGGCCGGTTTGGTGTAGGAAATCCGTATGTACGGTAATCCCACTCAATACAAATTATACTGTATCTGCCTCAGACTGACGTATGGACACCTGCTTAGTTCATTAGTAAGTCATTACCAAAATGTAGTGAGTCACGATTTCATGTTAGTGTTACGATTATACTGAGTGGTGGAAAAGAATTACGGAAAATATCACAAGTTCAGCCAGTGACCTGAAAGTTGACATGGGAAAGTGTCATGCTTGTCCCAGCCACAGAGTGTCATTTTGAGCTGGTATGTTGTATTTTAAATACTTGCACAGAATTTCTATAAATGGACATAGGTCATCCATAAAAAAAATGCTCGAGTTTGACGATTTTTACGCCCCCCCCCCCCCCCGGGCCCCCCTTATGCGCTTGTCACGCTATTAAAGTGGTGGATGTCCATGACAAGGCAGTGATGCATAAAAACCTAAAGTGGAATTTTGCTCGCGCTAGTTGACTATTTCTTTAGGGACACAGCCTAGTTTCCGTTTCATAATCTTAATTTGTTGTTGTTGTTGTTGTTGTTGTTATAAAGAAAAAGGAAATAAAACTAAACTAATTTATTGCCATGACAGAAAGGCATACATCCTCTCCAGATCTATAACTTGATTTAATAACTTTTACTCGTATTCAAAACTTTTTCCAGATCTATACAAAACAACTTTTTAAAAAAGAATTTTACCAATATTATCTTAAAATTATATGAATGATTCAATTCTGTGTTAAACTTATCAGCTCTGAATACGAAACATAGATAAAGAAACTAAGAGAATGTACCCACATAGACGGTGAGGGGTACAAAGCGGCCGTTATCGTGCCGACACGCTGTAAAACCCAAGCTCAAACTCTCCAGAAATCTCCCCTCCCCTTACGTTTGATTCTGGATGTAAGGACAGGAGAGGATGAGTTAAGAGTGAGAGTACTCACTTTTTCGTTGGAAGGTGTAGAGCACTGAACTAATGATGGTGACAATGATGAAGATGATGAAGAGACACAAGAGCTGGCGTCGTCTCCATCTGGTCGAGGGTTTGACCAGACACGATTGATAAAAGTATTGAGCACGAGACTCCACCATCTCGTCCACCGCTGACTGAAAAGTCCACACATAAGTCTGGAGAAACCTATGACAATCATGCAAATACCACAGAAAACTCGTGGTCAAAGAAACATGAAAACAAATCTGCAGCTCTGACCCAGCCAACAACTTATATGATAATCCGACATGCAGATTGGCCTCGTTTGCTAAATATGGGAAGTACACCGAACCTTCATAAATCCGCTAGTTTCGACATCGCCCCGCCGTCGGTCTGATGTAATGTAATGGGATGGGATTTAACCAACTCTCATCACCGCGGTGCTCACGATCTTACAAAGCCATGGCACCACACCAGGATCTTTTTGGTGACAAGGACCACATTTTAGTACAATAAAGAAAACAAGAAAAATTAGATCTATGTAGCCCAGCAATGGTTGGATAAAATATGGCAACAATACTTAGTGCTATATTATAAGTAACTAATGATTAACTTCGTGTACTATAAACTATGAAGAACTGAAGGTACTCTAAACTAAAAGCCTAAAACCTAAAACCTAAAACCCAAAGCCTAAAACCTAAAACCCAAAACCTAAAACCTAAAACCTAAAACCAAAAGCCTAAAACCTAAAATCTAAAACCTAAAACCTAAAACCTAAAACCCACAGCCTAAAACCTAAAACCCAAAGCCTAAAACCTAAAACCTAAAACCCAAAGCCTAAAACCTAAAACCCAAAGCCTAAAACCTAAAACCCAAAGCCTAAAGCCTAAAACCTAAAACCTAAAGCCTAAAACCTAAAACCTAAAGCCTAAAACCCAAAGCCTAAAACCTAAAACCCAAAGCCTAAAACCTAAAACCTAAAACCTAAAACCCAAAGCCTAAAACCCAAAGCCTAAAACCTAAAACCTAAAACCCAAAGCCTAAAACCTAAAACCTAAAGCCTAAAACCTAAAACCCAAAACCTAAAACCCAAAGCCTAAAACCTAAAACCTAAAGCCTAAAACCCAAAGCCTAAAACCTAAAACCCAAAGCCTAAAACCTAAAACCCAAAGCCTAAAACCTAAAACCTAAAGCCTAAAACCCAAAGCCTAAAACCTAAATCCTAAAACTTAAAACCCAGTGCAGCCCGCCCACTGGCGTCTCTGGTTCACTGCCTCATCGAACACTGTAAAGAAGTACTAAATAATGGAAACACAGGATAGTAGTACGCATGCATACATAATCCCCAGCATACCAGATTCAAATGTTATTCATTCATTTCGTGCATGACTCCGTGATTGGATATCACTAAATAGGTCTAGTATTTGTATAATAACGGAGATTAAAAAAAAAAACTACTTTAAAAAGGTATCTATATAAGTGAGTTCGCAAATAAATACGTAGTGAAGTCTATTCGAAGTGGCTAAGTAAATGAATAAATAGATAAGTATGAAAGTACGCATATGATCTGAAATAGTCTAAATAAATAAATATACGGCTGTCTATAAGGACTGTTCTGAGGCTCGGACCCAATTGAGGTCTTTTATGTCCCAGAATTGTCAGTCGCTGAATTCTGTGTTGTCGGCTGTTCTCGAACCATTATTGGTCTATTCATTATCAGCTGACGGTTTTTACAATTCATTTTCAACAGCTGGTATAAAATAAAAAGAAAACAAAAAAAACTGAGTTGATGCATCATATACAAATTATTCTGGTGTGCGTGAGAAACAGCCAGAGTTAAATCATAAATATATAATGGATAAACATCTCTACGCCAAGTCAAAGAAAGAACAAAGGAACAGAGATAAAAATAAGAATAAAAAAATAAATAGGTTATTATCAGCCATATGCTGCAAATCATAATCAGATGGTAATAATATATTGCCAATAACCGAATAATAATGGCAGTATACGGCCGTATACTAATTTTACTTTACTTCATGCACTTTGGAATGTACTAGTTTTTGCATTTTCATCTTTTCGTCTTTGCCCTTTTTTTTTAAAAAGTTTATTTGCTTTCATTTTACGCTTACTTCACGTACACATTCTCCACACTTTCATCATCCATTCATTCTCTGATTATTTATCCGGACATACCTTCAGATATTTTTCTCTTACCTGCATTTCTGTCTCAAATGCAAATCTAAGATTCATTGATTTGTCATATTTTACTTCACCGATACACATTTTAGCAATTAGTAGTATAGTGTTAATATCATCAATAGTATTTTGATTTACATTGTAGTTTAAGTCCCCACGTAATATTCCAAAAAGTGCAATTTTCTCATTTATTTCAATTCTTTTACCGGTTTTATTCAGAATATACTGGGTCACATAAGGCCAATAGTCTTTCAGTTTGCTGCAATGGAAAAAGAAATGCTCTATAAAATCAGGCGTCTTACAATGCTCGCATTTATTACTTTCCTTTATTTTCATTTTATGTAAAAGAATGTTCGTTGGGTAAATATTGTGTAGGATTTTAAAATGTAAGAGCCTCAATTTGATTTCTTTACAAGCTCTAAACCCGCTATCAAAATAAGGATATATGTCAACATTATATTTTCGTTTCCAGAAACCCGAGCTACAGGTCGTGACATTTTTGTTATTTATTAATTTCTTTCTAATTTTTTTATTCGTTAGTTTGAAAATATGTTTTACATTTTCATCTACCTCATCTTCTGTATGCAAAGTAGGCCTGTCTTCCGTTCTGGTTTTTACAAAAATTTGCTTCCATTTTGTAACTGCCCAGTAGTCGAAATGGATACCAGGATAATGTCCAATTATCTCAGCAATATCTTGCAGGGTTTTCCAGTTGTTTTCGTTAAACATCTGATACAAATATTTAATTCCCTCTCTGACCCATTTTTCTATCCACAATGGCTTATTTCTAAATCTAATATTACTGTTGTTAAATAGCGGTTGCCGGTCTAGCCTATTTGGAGTAATATCGTTTTCTTTTTCCTCATCCCTTTTTTCTAAGTCTAACCATGTTTTAATTACATTCTGCCAAAAAATAGAGTTCATTGTACCTACCTGTTTTACTTCTCTCGCTTTAATATCTGTCTTGGTTAAATAAGGTAAGCTGACTAGCTTTTTGCAGGAATGACTGGCTAATTTTACTCCTATTTTCAGATATGATTTTTGTAGACATATTTCTTTAAACCATTTTATGAGAAAGACGTTTTGCTGATCCTTTATACTGATTACTCCTAAACCTCCCTCGTTTGGTTCTCTGCATAATGTGTTTCGTTTGATTTTTTCAAAAGCTCTTTTATTTGAATACTTTTTTTGCCATAGAAACTTAAACAGAATTCGATCTACTTCAGCCAGTGTTTCCTGTGGCAAAGACAGGGCTTGGATAATATAGTTGAATTTTGATAGTAAAAAAGTTTTTGCCACTACAATCTTTCCATACAGTGACAGATTTCTCTTAGACCATCCACGAATCAACGTTTTAATACTGTTTATTTTTTCTATCCAATTTAGTGGGATTTTAGAGGCTTCAGTTGCAGCGTTAAAATATATACCTAGTATTTTTATGTTATCTCCCTTTTGCACCCAAGCTATTCCTTCCCCTCTTTCCTCCCTTTGTTTACTTCTACCCACCCACATTCCCACTGACTTCTTTCTGTTAAGCGTTAGCCCTGGTATACCTGTAAACTGTTCAATTACTTTCAGTGCCTTACATAGATCAGTTTTATCTTTTAAGAGTAGCGTCATGTCATCTGCATACGGCAGGACTTTTAGCTTATCTATTACATTTCCTTCACTCAAAATTCCTCTTACCTCTTCATTATTCCTGAGTTTATTGAAAGCATTTCTACCACTAATACAAATAGCAGAGGACTAACACAACATCCCTGCCGGACGCCTCGCTGTAAATTAAACCATTTGGAGAACCAACCTCCGTTCTTAACCGAGCTCTGAGTTTGTTAATATCGCTTTTATATAATGTATGAATTTTGCCCCAAAATTGAATCTATCCAGAGCTAATAATATTGTTTTCTTATTCACTGAGTCGAAGGCTTTTTTGTAGTCCAGTGATACAACCAAACCTCCTAGATCCTCTTTATTTGCATAATTTATGATGTCATCTATGAATCTGATATGTGAGGTAATTGTCCCTTTAATAAATCCAGTTTGGTTCTCATGAACAATACTTTTTATTACTTTTTGTAACCTCAAAGCCAAAACTTTTGTGAAGATTTTGTAGTCAACGTTTGTTAACGTTATGGGGCGCCAATTGGTAAGATCTTCTCGACTGCTGTTATTGCCTTTGTGTATCATAGTGATTATACCTCGTCTCTGACTAACAGATAATTCCCCCTGCTCTATCGATTCTTTATAGCTATCATGTAGGGGTTTCTTTAAAAGGCGCCAAAAGACTTTATAAAAGTTAGAAGTAATTCCATCCGTCCCTGGAGCCGAATCATTATTAAGCAACTGTTACGGCCCGGCAAAGCCGCAGGAACGTGAAGGTTTCTTAGAGCAACTAAATGATATTATCAGTGAGATAAACCAGAGCAGTTTAATAGTATGTGTCTCAACTTGGCATTCTCGGCTGCCAGGACCTCCACTTCGCGTCTCTCAGGTGAGACGACTTCAATGGCCGCCGACAAGGGTGTAGCCGGTTCGCTCTCAGTCCACCGCTGCGCACAGTCCCTCACGGCCAGAAATGAGATGTCCGGTGTTTTGTGGACCTCCTCCGTCAGTACCCGGCGCACAAGTCGGCCCCGGATCTGCGAGACGAACTGGTCCCTCAAGACCTTCATTTCCATGGGCACCACCCATTGTCTTCTCTGTGCCGCTACCGTCTTTCGGAACGCTTCGTGTATCCGGTGAGAAAACGCCGTGACCGGCTCACAATGTCCTTGAGTGACGGCATAGAATGCCACCTGGAGCTCCCGGAAGTTTCTCTTCTCCCTGTACACCTCTGCCAGAACCTGGAGCAGAACTTCTGGATCTGTGTCGGTTCCTGGGTGAAGGTGCAACTCCAGCCGGACGTCGCCCGTCACATGGTCCAGGACCAGATCGATCTTATCTTCGTTGGCCAGATTTCCTAACCGCCACGAAGCCCTAACCTCCCGGATAAACTCCTCCACTGACGGCCCCTCAACATCACCAAAACGTCTGGTACGCTTGGCCACACGGTAATCCAACCAAACAGAAATCCTACAAGTCTAGATCGGATTGACCGGGGGATGCTGGCTGGGAACATTTCATTATAAATTTCAGATACCGGTACATGTAGGCCTACACCGTTTACGGGATTAGATGTTTTATTGTGCTCGATCAGTAGCGTACAGACTTTACAAGCCTGCTATAAGTTTGAGTAACGCCATCTCAGCCAGCATAGCCTCCAGTACTCTGTGGATCATGCAGGTGCCCCAGCGGCCAGATTTATGTTTGGTAATCCACCGTCTCAGATTTTATCGCACGTGATCACAGTAGAAAGGTGACTGGATGGCCTGGGCAGCTCTGGCTTCTTGACAATGGGTAAAATCTCTACGGCGTATCAACAGTGGATTTAACAAGCTAAAGGTCATCCCCGTCTATCCAGCTGCAAGACAGCGCCATAAGTTCCTCCTTTCTTCCTTATTTTTTTTTTTTTTAACCCAGTCTCTCACACAACTTTTACTGTATGTACATTTCCTTCTCCACTCTCTTGCCAACAAAATCTGTTTATGCCAGAGATGAGACATATCTATCGGAAGAAGGGATTTGGGGGGGGGGGGGCATGATAACAGGCGGGTGAGGGACATGGCAGTGTGGCCTACAACAGCAAACAAGGACTACTGCAAACAGCTGGTGGTTGAGACAAATCATGTGAGTTTATACTGTCGTGGAGACAAAGTCGAGCAATGGGGGTGGGGGTGGGTAGTGATCACACCCTCCTCACATCAGTATGTTCCCAGCAAGCCTCGTCAATAGCCTTATTCAAAGTAATAACAACTTAGATTTAGAATAGTAGTAAATTTTACTAGGTTTCTTACATGCAATTCTGTATTACATGTACGGTACTTTGCATTATTTGAGCAAAACGATATTAGCATACGTTTAACCAACAGTTTACTTTCGTAACAAATAAATGACTGTGCAGCGCGAGGGATTAGATCTATACCAGAGGCGAAACGTTTGGAATTACGGTGACGGCTTCTGCGCTGCTCACCTGGGTAAAATGCTATACTAGAAACACACACAGTGAACACTGCCAACAAATTGGACTTGCCCTGTAAACAATAAATTCAAGTGCACAGTACTCGCATGTGAGATGTTTGTCAACAAGGGTTTCGACACTAAACTTTTCTCATTGGGGAATCTGCATTTGATAGTGACAATATACACGAACATTGGGGACAAGAAGTATCACAATAATAGTATCGTTCATTCTACAGATTGAAGAAGTTTACATTACAGATTAATAATATTCAAGTCACGGCAAAAATGTTTGCCATAACTTGTTGACTCTAACTCAACCATAATGTTTGCTTACCTCTACTGATTTAACCCATGGCGTGAGGAAATGAGTGGCAATCACTGTGTACCCAGGAGCACGATCTGTGAGCTACACACGGGAACCTGCGCTGGTGCCGAGAAGTTCTGGAAGTTGTGTCTGCAGGCGTGAGGGGCAGAAGGGGTCTGAGTGTAACACACATTCTGTAGATCTTTGCTCTCCTGTGCCGTAGTACAGGGGAACACAGGGTATACTGACAAAGTTACTCGCGCACGCAATGCGCACTGCGCACCTCCAGCCTGCTCACTGTTAGCTGTCAATGTTAACCTTACAACAAAATATAATGGTCCGGGGTAGTACCAGTGGTAATAAACAACATCAATTTGGATTCAGTAGAGACTAAAAAGTTTAAAATTCCCAAAATGTCACTGAAGACCATTCGTGAAAAATATTTCTCGTTTCAAGTGTCTCAGATTTGAAATTATATCTGCCTCAGTTTTTGAGAGAGATTGAAAGATTCGCGGCATTTAGATATCCGATGAAGAACTACGTTACAGCTTCTTACACTTGAATATCCATGGGTGTTTTAGTTTTTCTTGGCTTTTCCTTTTGATAAATGAGTCTGTGTGTATGTGTACATGTACCAAAATTTCAGTCTTTAAGTGGCAACTCTAATGTATGAAACGAAACAGAATGCATGATTGTGATCAGAGAGGGGGGGGGGGGGAATGAGAGACGGACAGACAGATAGAGGTGATGAGGGGGAAAGAGGGGGAAGAGTGAAGAGGGAAAGAAAGAAGCAGAGAGAGAGATAGATAGATAGATAGAGAGAGAGAGAGGGGGGTGGGAAGAGAGAGATAGAGAGAGAAAAAAAGAGAGAAGAAGAAGATAGAAAGGAAAAGGCATAGATAGATAGATAGATAGATAGATAGATAGATAGAGAGAGAGAGAGACAGAGAGAGGAGGGGGGGGAGCATGGTGGTTTTATAATATTATGTAATCCTCTCTTTAACAGTTACGTGTCTAAGAGATGCAATCTATAAAAATCTGGACATTTTTCAAGTTATTTTTTTCGCTGTCCCTGGTCTTGTGAGTGTAATTCTCATTGTGAGAGGATGAACGATTTTCTATTTTTAATAATTATGTGCTTTCATGGTAAATCTAGTGCGTGAGTGAGGGACGGCCACTCATAGTAGTTTATGGGCACTTGGCCGAGTACCATTAATTGGATTATTTCCCTTGTGATACTAGCGCGGGACCCGTTATTCACATCCCGGTGAAAAGCGCGCATTTTGATTGGTCAGTTGGAAATGTTGACCACCGGGCTTCCAACTCTTATATCATGGCTTTAAGTTTCTTACAACTCGCTCCTTCGTTGTTATCCACCGACAGAAAGACGGGAACCCGAATTCATTGTTGAGAGTAGGCAATACCCTATCGGTACAAAATAGGTACTCATGATAACGTTTGTTATCAATGGAGATACGTCGTATTAATGGACGAAAGTATCCCGCACAAATTTGTCCAATGTTGTTAGTCCTGACACTTTGAAAATTTATATTAAAACTATTACCGGGTTTCTGGTATAAGTAGTCAGTTAGAATTGTAGCAGCAAGTTTCTACTTTAATATGGTACTAATTTTGTTGTACTTTGATGCACATATCCTATTGAAATAATTAATAAGGGGATCTCGGATTTAAAGTAAACCACGAGTTAGACGCATGTTATCCCCGATAAATCCAACCTGGGTCAAATTTATTCAATTATTGCTGGAGGGGACCATAGAGTAATTTCTGCAGTTTACTGGGATACCTAATTGACTTTGGTGTGCACCCTTTTAACCGTACTGTAAATTCGATTGTGTTAGGACCCTAACCGGTTATGTTGTTCGGCTGGACTCAATGTCCGAGCCTTTCACTTGTCCAACACTGGACTACGTAATAGCCCTCTCGGACGTCCGCGCTGGCTCATAAAGATGATGCCAGTTCGAGTGGTCAGTACACTCCAAAAGACGCAGAGACAAGAGCCGACAGCACAGTGAACCCAGACCAGCAACCCGGGCCCGTAGAAGTTCAGAGGCTTGCCGACGCTTGCCATCGCCACCCCGCCCCATAAGGCATGAAGCGGTAGCACGGGACCCGGAGAAACTTTGGCTTATGGCTGGTTGGGCTTTTTCTTTTTGCTTGGTAGGGTTCTCCTATGCCTTTTTTGTTTGGTAGTGATACCTTTATGTTGAGGCATTTATCAATAAATAAGATTGCCAGCAGAACCCTGTGTTTGTTAATCCTGTGTATCCTTAAGGGAGTTACTATTGAACCCACCCAGTAACCACATTAGCCACACGTAGTTCATCCAACATCATGAAAACACTTTTTCTTTTTTTCCCTGTCTCCACCTGTGAGCCTTCCATTTGCCAATACGTTTGTCTTTATTCAGATCCGAACGTTTCAACGAGCGCACAGCTCTATTGCGCTCCTACCCAAGTAGGCCTAAACAACCACAACAACAACAAAATCTGACAAAAACGACTCGAAAGCTGTACGAAGTAAATCATTGTGTAAATGGCTAATAATATTTATAAAGAAGAGAATTGGTAGGCAACGTGACTTCTCACACAAGAGATCTACTGTAAACAAAACTGTTCGAATCAGCTGTTTGACGCTGGCGCTTAATTGGATCTGCAGCTTCATAATCCTTAAAAATTGTCACCCCAAATCACCACACGGCAGTAAAACCAGAACACCTAAATAATGACGACCAAATACACTGTAAATTAAAGTAACAAAAAGTAGATCTAGATAATTATATCTATCTTAGTATCTAGAGCTAAATCTAGATCTATCTAGATCTCGACTCTAGTTTAGATCTAGATTTTAGATCTCTACATCCAAATCTGATGTCAGGACTGGATATATATATATAAATATCAGTCGAAGGCTGCCCGACATCCATTGCAAACGTGACAGGTCATGACAAAAGAATACCCATTACAGATACTCTTACATTGCCCCTGTTAGATACACAAACACATGCCTCTGCCTCGGATCCACAGGGTGTTTGGAGCTGAACAATGCACGCTCAGATTTTGACAGCAATCCTGTTTTGTTGCCTGCCATTGTTGCATGTTTCATCAGTGGCTGCAGGTAATTGCCAATAGATCTAGAACTAGCTGGACTTCTAGATCTAGCTACTTTAAGTCAGGACAAATTATGCCGTGTGATGAGCCTTTCCAAAATTATAATGTACTGTTGGTAAAACACAGAGCCAATTAGATCTAGTTGCTGACTTGAGTTACGGAGAAGCTACAAACTGGCACGGTTATCATATTGCTTCAAAGATTATAATTTTGTCCGTGAGTCTCCTGAGCAGAAAATTCGGCATAAACATTGATGTTTCCACATGTCCCATGTAGAGTGAGTCTGACCATGTGGTCCGTGAAATGTTAAATCTGACTAGCCAGCATCCCTCGGTCAATCCAATATAGATTTTTATAGAATTATCACATGGTTGATAGGATTACCGTGTAGATTGATTTCCTAGATTAAATTGATGGCAGCATGGTGTCATAACAATTAAGTGCATCTGCAGAGCTTAATTGTTGCTTTAGGAACAATGTCATTTCTATGAGCAAACTTGTTGGCTAGGCTGGCTGTCAGGTCAAGATTCCTAAATTCGAATTACGAAATTTTTCAAACAAAGATTTAATGCATAATACTACATGTATTACTACATTCATTTAATCATGTCATTGGCTGAAACAAAACATTTTTTTGGAATCAAATATCTTCTTACTATTTGCACTAAATTTCTCCATTTTTCAGATTGTCTGAGACCTGTTGATGTGCCAGACAATGTGTTTGCCTTGTCCTCAGCTCTGGCTGTGTACGCCACAGGTTATGTGTACGAGGTTGTGTGTGTTCCCGGTTACTCACCAACTTCTGTCACACAACTTGTTTGTGAGCACTCAGGGGCATGGAGAGGAAGTTTTCCAGACTGTCAGAAAGATGGTAAGAGGATGAGAGGTGGTAACATTTTACCCCAACATACAAGTTATTACAAGTGAATTAAATAGATTAAACTCAGGTAAACTCAGGTAACACTATGAGACTGATTAAAAACAAAAAAGTGCAACGCTGCAAGTTCAAATTGATTGTTTTATAGACTTTCTTAAAGTATGGCATGGTGGTGCAGTCAACATTCAGGGTGAATTTGTCCTCTCAAAGAGAAGTCGTGGCAACGTAAACTTGACATTCCATGACTTGAGCTATTCATGGACTTTGTTTTTTGTTGTTTTGTTTTTTTTGTTGTTGTTACCTGACTGATTAATTTTGTATTTTGCCCAGCAAATCATCAAGTACGGTTATTATTTGTCATAAGATAAAATACTTGTACATGTATGTACTGTATGGAACTCCTTACCACCAAATATTCGAAATATAGAAAGCGAGGCACTTTTTAGATCTGAAGTGAAAACCTGTCTATTCAGAAAACACTTTGATGTGTAGTCTGATATGTATTGGTGTTTTGTGCGTGTGTATGAAGGAGAGAGAGAGAGAGAGAGACAGGAGGGAGAGATAGTGTTTGTGCGTGTGTGTGTGTCTTTGTGTGTGTTGTCAGTTGCTAGGAATGAGATTTGTCTGTTTCTGCATGTTTTGTAAAGCGCATAGAGCATCTTTGGATATGCGCTATATAAATGAACTTTATTATTATGTATGAATATCTACTTCATGACAGCCATGACACAAATAAAGTGAATACGTGTGAGTAGTCACCCCAGGCAGAGGTCAGATTGTGCAAGTATCACTGTGACTGTTTTTGTTAAATTGCTGAAGATTTCAAGCAGCCAAAATTGCAGTGATCAGCATGACATGAACCACAGCAGACTTGCATGCAATCTGAACTACTTGACATTTTATCATGCACTGTGCCTGGGCTGGGCAGGACTTCAGACCTCTGAGCCAGAGGGTGGTCAGTTCAAAGCTTGGAGGAATCAGACTTTTCAGATACCGACTCAAGTCTGGCCAGTGACAGAAATAGCAAGGGTTGGCTTTTATGGAATCTGTGCTTACAACATTCTGATACTACCCATGCAAGCAATCTACAGCTTATATAAACTCAGCACTACTTGTTTTGTCCATTTCAGAAACCAAGGCCAGGTGGTGGATTCTACTTTTGTTTGTGACAGCAACAATCATTCTGGTTCCCTGCATTACCCCACGAATCTACTTCCATTTTGTGTAAGTTGAAGTGTTATCGGACTGCAAGTGAACTGAATTCATGATTAATACAAAGCTTAACTAATGTAATGTCTGTATGTTATTGTGACTAGATTTGCTTTCACAGAATGTGGACATTTCATTTGTCTTCAAGTTTTCCCCACATGTGTTGGACTTTGTGGTAATTAATTTTCAGTAATAATTAAAATAATTTTATGCTGGCATCATGATCATTCATCAGAATTATTGTTGTTCATTGGAGTTGCAAAGAAAGGGTGACCTGGATTTGTTCAATAGTTCATATAATTTGCATTTGTCTAACTCTAAATGAAAACCTTTTTCTAAAGTTGGTTGAATTTCTTTGCATTTCTCTCTCGGAGTGTCATGCACTAATGCATTGTGCAATTCATGTCTTGTTTAGGCATTTGTATTATGCCTAATTTTCCAGACTTTTCATTGATTCCAGGTCAGGGTTTGCACTCAGTGTAAGTATGAAAGGTACTGTATTGGTGTTGACATGATCAAACATTTACTTCTTGCTTGTGTTATTGAAACTGTTGATTTTTCTGTCCAGTGACTGCTCCCATGGAACAAATCTTGACACTGACTCAGGAGTCAAGGCTGGAGATGTTGAACTGACAGCTGTCAAATGGAAGCCATCCATAGTAGGGACTGAGATGAGGGATACATTTGACATAGACAAAAAAGCAAGGAAAGTTACAGCAAAACCTGTAGCTTATATGGGACCTGAGGTATATTTGACTGCGGAACTTCAGCCCAAACCTCTGCCTCCAATCCGCAGTCGACAGAAGTGGCCAGCATCACCATCTGATCTATGTCCAAATCAAAGTATGTCCATTAATCCATGCTGCATTGAATGACTTTAGTGAAATATTAGCACATGACTCAATCACCAGTGGCTTTTATAAATTGTATTAGTTGATGTTCGGGTTTCATGATTTATGGCCTGACCACCAGTGACGGGGTGTAGTAGTCAGAACTTAGTGGTCAATCAGTAACTGGCCAGTGTAATTCCTTGATTTTTTTTTTTCTAGGTTAATAGCAAAATAAAATTTAGAAAAGTCATGACAGGAAAATGTATGGTCAAGTTACTCTGTCCATTGTTGCTGAATGTTTCTGTATTCTGATACACGAATACATGTATATCCATACTTTATACTACATTGTACTAATGCACTATTCAGTTGAGATAAGCTGTATTCAGTCTATAATGTTTGAGCATGCAGTCATTTTTGTAGCTGTTCATATTGCTGGCCCGTGAAGTGACTGCAATGAAATCAGTTTCAAACTTATACACTTGGGGCATATTTTTATGGGCATTGTTTCAAGTTTTGTTTCGTGTGGACAGAAGCATGGTTTCCTCCACACCATGTGTTTATCTACCCACTTTCTGAGGGGCTCACATGAATACTCATGGTGGTTATTAAGGACTTTAGCTCATTAAGAAGTGGATCCAAAATCCAGTGTTACAAGTATCCTGAATGAGATAAATTTGTGTCCTGACAGCAGCCAAGGGCCTGCAGAATGAGGGAATTAATTTTTGACCCATTGGTTAACATTAGCAGTCACGTACAGACATCCAAGTCTTTTGGAAGGCCAATGTCTTATTGTTGGTATTTTAACTACTATACACATACAAGTTGCAGTTATCACCATGAACTATGCCAGATTGTAAGACATTTTACCGAGGGAAGGGCTTAATTACATAATACTAGGCCAATGGTTTGCTCTGTAGGCTTGTCTTTTTTTATAAAGATGTGTAGATGTATAATAAACTTTCACAAGGAGTATAACCTGACAGAAACCTTGGCACTAAACACTAAACCTAACAAATTCACACATGTATATCTTTTTTGATTTGTTTTCTAGACATGGTTGGATCAGTACAGCGCAGTGGGCAGCTGTCTCCTATCACTTCACCCGTTACCTCCTAGATACAGTATCAGTGGGTACAGTCATATCATCACCGAGTCATCTACTTGTCATTTAGATCATCAGTGATCTTTATGATTTTGACAAAATATTTGGAAGAACCACAGAAAATCTGTGGGGCTGCAGCAGGGCTTGGAACAAATTTAACCTTTTCCCCGTCACCCTGCACCTTTGTTTTACAACCCACTGATACGCCAGTCGCCTGCGAGGTGCGGTCACGTGCACACCCATTCACGGCACCCTGCACCACCTGAGATAACATGTGGTTCCATAGCATGTAATGTTTTTGTGTTTGTGAACATACAATGGTCATTATCCTTCTCTGAATAAGCTTTCTAGTGATACCAAATATAAATCTAGCTCTGTCAGAAGATTTTATATGACTTTTCAAAAACACCCCCAAAATAGTGCACACACAGGTAACAGCCAGTGTAAAGAAGGAAGGAACGTAGAGTGGGCATGGGACAGCCGTGATCCATGAGATGCGAAAAGGTTGAAACAAAGCCAGAAAACATTATGATATTTATGGGATTGCAAAGCCCACCTTTAGAAATGTATCATCTGCTCATGTTTAACTGCTGGAAACTGGAAGATTGGTGCTTTGGGGAAGGGTTCCTGGGATAGAGTCAAGACAGCGTGCAGTGTTGATGTCACTGCAAGGATTGTGGAACACAACAGATGACTGGATGCACTAGAGTAAGCCAGGATGGATGGTCAGGTGGACATGTTGGCATGAGAAGAGGACGAGAATGTATTGTGAAGATGTGTAGAATTTCTAAGATACAAACTGTGATTCGTGAGGTGCTTGACTGATGACTGTACCATTTATTGGCAGATTGAATTCAAGGAATTCTTCAAAGCTGGTTGATCATTTTCAGACTGACTTTTTCCAGACGTACCGTAGTGGACTAGAGCGTGAAGGATGGTCTTTGAAGTATGAAAGAGATGAGAATGATCAGTAATAGTCCAATATTGTACTTAAAGTTGATTGAAAAATGTGCATCATAATTCCTTATGTTGTTGTAATCCAACTGAAAGCCATCAGGGAAAAACAACCGTTGTCACAAAAAGGTTGTAACTCAGAAAATCTACTTAGTACTTTCTTGGTTTCAAAGTCCCACAACTTCCCTCTTGCAACTTAAAAGGTGATTTCCCATGTTTTGTGATTGCAACTCTGTTTTGAAACTTTGGTTTTGCGGAGAACAAAGCTGATGAACAAAAATGGCGCATGGTGAGATTAGGACAAAAATCACTTTCACTTTTTGTAACTACGCTTGTTTTTCCCCAGTAGTCTTTCTAATTTTGTTTTTGAGCTGCTGCACATTCTGTCCACCAGTTCATTGCTCCCAATCCATGTTTTTTTGTTTTTTATCGTTTTGTAAATTGAATAATATGTATTGTATCACCTTCTGTTTTCATGGCCTCATAGACAAAACTTTCAAGATTGTAGAGCCAAACATAAGATAAAAAAACTGACATCATTATTGCTAAGCTGTGGTGTTCTGCTGAACTTCCACACTAAAGTTTTAATGTGCTGAATGTAATGTCCATTGACTTCTTTCCCACTGCCAGAACCAAGGTTGGCCAGAAATCATTTCACAAATCACAGAACACTACTTCAAGTGTTAAAGCACAACTTTTTATGTTTTTGGTAATTATAGAATCTAGTTATCTTAAAACAGAATTTTATTTCTGACTTGGTGGAATAAAATGAGCTGTGCTTGAATTTTATTGTTGCCAAATAGAGGACAAATGAGACATACATTGGAGTCGGCTTAATTTGAGCTTCAAAGGATCAGAGGTATCTGTTCACTTTTAGTTTCATTTTAACCATTTTCAAGGGAAGCATCATCATCATGGCGATTTATAATACATGTACATGAATATCACAGATTTGTCCATTAACTCCCCATTCATATCTTAACACATACATTTTGAGCTCTTCCATCCACTGGCATTTTGGAGCAGTATGTGTTGTTGTTATTTATGTTTCTTTATTTTAATTTGATGTACTTGTTTTGTGCTTCTTTCCATTACGTCCACATAAAATTTGACATTGTGAATTTCTACAGCAGAGTTGTGGAGCTCATTTTAAGCGAACATTGATTCTAATTAGTTCATAAATAATCCAGTATTTATCACTGATGGTAAAGCGGAAACAAACTTGGGCATAAACATGCCTTCATTTAAACCAATGGTTTAAGTCAATTTACTCTAGATGGTCTCCAGTGTATTTTACAATTTCAGCTTGGGCGCTGTCACCATACGAGGGCATCAGCTAAAGCTAAAATTTTGTCCACTCTATGTGGTGTTGCTGTTCTTTAGTTGCAATTTGAGCATGAAATTTCAGGCATTTTGCTATCAGATGTTTTTTAGCACTCTCCGGTGATCATCTCAAGCGATTAATTTATGCAAAGAATGTGTGAAACTTGTCCTGTCTTATGTGTCTTCAAGGAATCATATTGCTAATATTTGCCTGAAATTTGCAGTCGTAACAATAAAAGATTTATAACAGCCTACAGAATCCAAGACGCAACTTTAACTTTTAGTACCAACATACAGTGGACCCTCATGTTTATCCACACTGCTAATAACGAGAACTTTGCCTATAGCGAGAACATCTTTAACCCCTGTTTTTTCTACTATATAATCTATATTTTACAATTCTTGAAAAACGGCAATCGATAATCACAACCTTTGCTATAACGAGGAAATTAATTCTCAGTGCAATCGGTAAATTATGGGATCGGCCGCAGTACAGCGTGTCGCAAGTCAGACATACATTGTTCTTTGTCTTACTGCACGCCCATCCGTCTAGTCACCTCTCATTCAGGCCGTCAATGCTTTGTTTCCTCACTGACCACGTGTCATAACAGGGCATTACACTACCACCCACACAATCAATAAATTTGCATTTGCTTGCCTGCCCACCCGTCCAATTATGTCTTGCCTAGGCCTAGCAAGCGATGTCTACGTGCTGACCATGTGCTGTGACAGCATTGTACACCACCACCCACTCAAGCCTGCCCACCTGTCCAGTTATGTCTTGCGTATACCTAGCAAGCGTTGCCTACTCCCAAATCTATGCCCGCCCACCCGTCCAATTAATCATCTCTTAAGATCATGCTTTACCTAAGAAGCTTTGTTTTCTTACTGGCCGCACACTATGCTACCACCCACGTAACCAAAATATTTAGCATATATGGTAGTGATTTACGCAGATCAAAGACCGTGCTGCGATTAATAATTATCATCAAGTAGTAACCAGAGAGTGCACGTGTCTGATGAAGCTACACGGGTGTAGCCTCCATGGCCAGCCCCACAATTTGCCCCAGTGTCACAAACACATAGCCAGTCTGTTACTCGTCTGCCTCTAACTTTTGAATCTGACTCTCTCATAATTTGATCGAAACATGGCTACCGTCAGCACATAAAGACGAAAAAAAAAAAGTACCGAGATGAAGGACGAGATATTACAATATACAGTGCACTCTCCCGATTACGACATCTCCGAATAACGACATTCTCCCGATAACGACATTGACCCCCGGTCCCGATTTTTTTACTATATGTTATTAGTAATAAAACTCTCTAAATAGCGACATACTTTTTAGACCACTCTCCGGATAACGACATTGAGTTAGCAATAATCGGCTGTGACTTTGCTAGATACAAAAATAAAAATAGCTAAAATATTGTTTCCGGTCAGTTTCATTTCATTCTCTGAGCCAATAAAAACACTTCTTTTCCGACCAATGAAATGTCCTACCAGAGGCACCTCATAGCCAATGAGATCGCTTTGTTATCGGCCAATGAGATCGCTTTGTTATCGGCCAATGAAAACACACCTGTGTCTATTGTCGTCGGAACAAAAAGGGTGACGCGCATTAAATGAGTCAGTCATCACATCGCTGAATCGATTGTATTCACCCATGTGTTCAGTTGTATTATTAAATACAGCTGCACTCATGCCGGTCCCAAGCCCGGATAAACAACAGAGGGAAAATGACACACAAAAAACAACAACAACAAAAAAAACAAACAAACAAAAAAAACTAAACAACACACACAACACACACACACACTTCGTGTATTTTACATGTTTGGAAAGTCCGATCACTGATCACCCACTATGGTTGGTACGTTACATTCTAAGGGTCTAACCACACCCCTTTTTCCGCCATCTTGAAAATCTCCGAATAACGACATGTTCCCGATAACGACATGCACCTCTGGTCCCGAGCCATGTCGTTATCGGGAGAGTGCACTGTATTTACATTGATGGACAGGACATGTTAACAAGAGCGGAGGTAACCATTATTTTTCATGGTTAACTCCCTTGTTTATGTCCTGCATAAAGTGAGGTACATGTCTTTTAATCCGCCGCCTTGCCATTTGGACGCTTTCCCGGAATAGCGAGACCTTTGGTATAACGAGACATTTTCTGTGGAACATGATCTCTCCTTATAACCAAGTTCCACTGTACGTTAGACATAAGAGATCCTCACCGTAAAAAAACAGAAAAACTACAGCTGTATTTATATGTATATATATTCAAAAAACTGAAAATCTGCCACAGTATTGTTTCTTACCTTGCCGATCTAAGTTGTTCCTCTGTAAGACAAACACAACAGGACTAAAATAGTTTTTTGTTTCTCCTAAAAAGTTGTGATTTTGACATATATGACAGTTTTCCCAGTCAATGATGAAATATATTCTTCCTTTGTGATTTTCACATTACTTGATGGTCATTTCTCCACGGTGATGAAAAAGATATTTCATTGTTCTGTTTTTTAGGCATTATCAAAGAATCATATTTCTGCACATTTGGAATGACGCATCTTTATATAAGACCAGGAATGCAAATCTGTGACATACAAATTTTACATTTGTTTAATGTAGGGAGGCAAATATAACTGGAACATTTTCCAAATTTTACATTACAAAAGACATGGCACATTCACAAAGTACTGTACAGAACATACACAGAGCATGCATCAATGGTCCTAAAATATAAATGTTCTTCCTAGACAGATGCATCCATGCACACAGATACGCACACATTCAAGATTCTCCTCCCATGGACTTGTGTCCATGTTTCAATTAATGCAGAGTTTATAACAGTTTTTGCATGTTGTGGTCTTAGTAGTCTTACTCTCTCACTCTTGCTGTCAGCTTACTCTCTCACTCTTGGTGACAGTGAAGATTTCATGCCATTCCTCCTGATCACTGATCAGATCTTTTCACATGTGTAAAGTCATAACTAAGTTTGGCTGATTATTAAACATGCCATGAGCTTCTCAAAGACAAATGCAACCTGGCCTGTAAATTAGAGAAAGACAGTTTAGATAGATTTAGTTCTAGACAAACTGGCATTATTTCCCGAGATACAAATATTTGAAACCAAAACACTTAGGCTCTGGGATGGGAATTACTGGCAGAAACATTTCCTCAACTTGTGATGTCGTGTGTCACTGCCATTGGACAGGACACATTACAACAGGCCCAGACACACACTAGCAGTGTAAAATTACGTCTATTTGGCCCACCAGAAAATGTTTGGCAACTTAGTCCTTGCATTTTCGTCTTTGGTTGTCTTCTGATGGCAAAAAAATTTTCACCTCAGGGAAAAAAACAAATAAACAACAAATCCAAGGATCAGAAAATTTTCTAGAAAATTCCCATCCCTGCCAGTTTTCCTGAAAAACTTCACATCAGTTCCACAACATTCAAACTTGATCTAACAGACAGAAACTTTGATTGGTAACCAAATGGTTGATTTGAACTATTTTCTCGATATAAACTATTATTTGATTCAATTTTTTTCTTCTTGTTCATCACTAATGCTGTTACTGTTAGCACACAGATAGAATCTCAGATATAGTATTAGCAAATGAGTTTTACCTGTAAGTGAAACAAGATCAGCTCATGACATTCAACAATAATGTAAACTGGAAAAAGCAAAGCTCTCAACTACAGAATGCATGACTAGCCTACACTCTCAAGAGTGAAATTTGACACCAACTGGCACCGCAGTTACTCCGAAAATGCCACCCTGCATTTCATCACTGCTTTATAAGGTTTAAACATTTCCATGAGCTAAAGATTCTCTGACCCCTATTCTTTTCATGTCACCATCCATCATGTCCTTGAACCTTCATTTGCAGACTGTTGCTGTCGGTCCAACACCATCTTGGTCACACTTCTTCCTTCCTTTCTCTCTCTGCGGCCAATCATGGCCATGACAGCTGATGCCACAAGAGTTGCTGCAACCATCATAATGGAAACGCGCACTCGAAACTTGTCCATTGCTGTCTTCAGCTGGAGTTTCCTGTCAGAGAAAAGAAATTTTTATTAACCCTACCTTATTTTACCTAGTTCTGACATTCTGATTCATACTATCATACTACATGAGGCCGGTCAAGATCAGGTGCAGGCTCTCAAATTGAGAACGACTCAACACTACCAATTTGTACCTCGTGGGGCCTATTGGACACAGCTTTAAATATAAATACATGTAGCTCGATCGAGGGTCATGGTATGACAGGTGTCAGAGATGTGTAATAGTAATCAACCAAAATGCTGGTCAGTGAGCACTCACACTCACTGGTGTTTGGGAAGAAAAGGAATAACTGATAGTTACATCATAACATTTTAGGAGAAATGTCCAAATTTCAGTAAAAAAAATTAAAAAATTGCAGTTTTCTGTATAGTTATGGCAAAAAAATCAGGTGTTCTGTGTCAAACTGATTCATGAAGTTAAAATAAAAGTTAAATAACTAATCTTTATGCCAGCTTTGCCGCCTGTGCACACTTGGATAAAGTCATTAAGAATAACCCCCTCATGGAACTGGAGCCAAATTCAGTCACACTTACAATTTTAGCTTTACATGTAATTGTATTACTTTTTACCTATTGCAATTACTGTACTACATGTAGAAAACTAAAACTGAGCGCTACTTTAAATCGTTTATTCCATCATCAACTAGGATGTTACAATAATGTCGTCATCTTGATCGTAATCTGTGCACAGTTGAATTATGTCCTGCGCGTCAGGTCAATGTGTTTTAGTTAGGGAAGCATATTGTGTGCACTGTTAATTTTGTTAATTTAGTTAATTTATCAGTGTGTGTGTATATATGTGTGTGCGCGCGCTATGTATCATACTTTCTGCTTCTGTAACTGTATTGTTATGTATTCAATGATCAAAACAAATTTCCTTGTACAAGGACGAATAAAATTTATCTTATCTTATCTTATCTTATCTTATCTTACTGTAAATGATTTAAAATCCAATCAGCCAGTAATTTCATAGTATGATTGTCAAGACAGCAGGGGGTGGCACTTCATATCTGCCTATCAGTATCAGGAACTTTACAATAATGATCATATAATTTCATTTTCATTTAAATTTACCAATCATCACAAACTGGTGACACAAATGGCATTCAACATCTGATACTATTTTACCCCGTCAGAAGTTTCACTGGGGTACTGGGGACAGGTTTTGGGCATTTTGTGGGGTGAGTTAGACATCAGCAGTGAAAAATGGAATAATATAGGCAAGCTGTGAAACATTCAGAAAACATGAACCTGGTAACCTATTTCACACTACATGGCCAATTAAAATTAGCTAGAGAAAATGGAAAATGACTTACATTACTCTCTCAGACTGCTGGAGGAAATGGGAAATGACTTACATTACTCTGTCAGACTGCTGGAGGAAATGGAAAATAACTTACATTACTGTGTCAGACAGCAAAGAAAATGGAAAATGACCTACATTACTGTGTCAGACAGCTGGAGAAAATGGAAAATAACTTGAAAATGTTACCCTGTCTGGGAAGTACAGAAAATGGAGAATGACTTACGTGACTCTGTCAGGCACTTGTGCAACAGATGGATACGTTTTTCCCCACACCAAAATTTTCTTTTGAAATGATGTTGGTTTGTGAGTCCCAACTCCCTCTGAAATGAGAAAGAAACTGTTGTCAAAGACAAAGCAAATTTACAAATACCTACCAATGCCAGGTACCTCAAATAATCATTCTTCTGTTTGTCAAGTTTAACCCTCTTACTTCCATAGGGCCATCATATTTTTGGGAAAGACTGCCGCACAGCCGATATATCGGCCCTAATTTCATGCTAAAACTGCTATGAGGCTGGTAATCGGCCAACATTTTTCTGGCATGTTTTGCACTCCACATAATAGTTTAATACCACTTCCTGTCATATTTCTATTCGATAATCCATTATTCTGGTAGTCTGAAGGAAGGAATTGTCAGTGTCAGCAAAAGGGTTAACCCCCAAGCCATGCGCTACCCATAAAGCCCGCTGACCAGCCAGTGACCTTACTCTTGTGGAATTTTATCCGGGCCACATTGATCCTTGCCAATATGCGATGACTACACTACCGCTGTTCACATGGTTTGGTTTGTATTTGATTGGTATGAAAACTGCTATGCCTTATCATGCTTGATAATGAATTAACCAGCAAAACCTTTGTCTGTCAGTCTCTAACCAATAATCTGACTCTTGACACCAAACTGACAGCTGTAATTTTCATGAGAACAAAGCGTGATAACTCTCCACGTCCCCCCAAGCCCTAAACAAATGGTGTCATCCAGATTGGCACATACTACTGTCGAAACCATTTATAACAGGGCCTGTTATAACAGGGATCGGAGTATAACAGGGATTTTTTGAATCCCTGTTTTTTCTCGCTCTTTATCTTTAGTAAAATACACCTGCAATAACAGGGACCTACAAGTGCCAGATCTGTTATAACAGGGATACCGAGAGCAAGAATCTGACTCTGAGCCGTCACGTAGGCAAACACCGAGCGCAGTTCGGTAGATCTAACTGTAATAAAATCTAACACGATCACGCGAGTGATGCCGGTGGTTATTTCTACAATCTTTGGTGGCAGTCAAAACAAGAGAGGGAGAGACAGAGAGGAGGCGATGCGAGGCAAGGCCAGTGTCAAGGCAACCAATTAAAACGAAGAGGCCAGTCAGGTGTGCGTGTCAAGCTCTAAAACAAAAAGCCCTTCTCAGCCACACACTACACACCTAGTGTTGAAATCACACGTGGACCATCATTTTCCTTTGCTGAGACCGCATCGTGAGACAAAAAGCTCTAGACCAATATAATATGGCATCAAATGACAAGCGAAAAAAGAAATGCCTTTCCATTGAGAAGAAATTGGTAATGATTCAAGAAATCGACAAAAAGACTGCATTGCCGGCCGAGATTTGTTGGAAATTTGAGATTCCATAGGTATGGATCCATTCATACGATCATGATAAGACAAAGAGAAGATATTTTAGAATATTTAGATTGTGGCTGCCTATTCACAGGGAAGTTTTGCGCCAGAACGGAAGTGCCTTTGACAAGGTACACTACCCATGATTTAAAAATGCAGGATTAGGCCATCTTTGCTTATTTCCCTTGGAAGTCTGATATAACAGGGACCTGATATAACATGGATTTTTCTCTGGTCCCACAATCCCTGTTATATCAGTGTCACAAATCCCAGACTGGGAGATGTAATAAGTTATGACAGGACAACAATCACGAACGAACAAGTTTAACACTTAACAGAACAACCCATCAGACTCACACATTTATTAAACATAATTATACAGATAATAGCGCAATTACATACATTATATTATTGAAATTAACTGCCGTACAACGGCCTTATTCTCACATGCACTCTTCCTCGGATCCACAACCCGGTAGTTACTTCCTAAAGGCACTTCGGCCTCAGCCTCTCCCCTCAGGGTCTTAATAGCACATTAATAATTCACTGGCACCGCAGTCTCTCAATATCTCCTTCCTATTGTCATACACCTTAGCATTCCACTAGCACCTCAGCAGGGCAATAGCACATTATCATTTCAATAGCCCATCAACATGGCAATAGCACATTATCATTTCAATAGCCCATCAACATGGCAATAGTACATTATCACATTCACGCTCATATCTACGTCCCTGTCCGTGGCCTGACTGCCACGACTTTATGTGCCTCTACTGTCCTGCACCGACAGCCTCACTCTTGGCCTATGTGTGGCCTCCGGCCCTATGCTGGCCTATCCCCTGTGCTCACCGAGGTGGCTCTTTGGCCCGTTCCCGACACCTACAAGAATAACATTACATTGGTATAATACCCTACCATTTCTATTCACTCCACCTCTCCTTACAACCCATGAAGCGTACACACAATAGTTCACATTTCACTCACCAAACATCTTACGGTAACACACCTCCATCGGAGTACACACTACTCACTCGCGCTACAAATCCATGAACTCACTTTCATCTATCGCTCATGGCGCACATTGCTATATCCAATATCAAGGACTTCCACATTCCTCACATATACTTATTTACATCATGGTAATAGACGAATATAATATAATACATCAATCATAATTATCAATCAACGTTCTACCTACCAGTCATCACTGGAAAAAACACTCTCATCCGTCTTCCGACTGCTCCCCTTATGTTC
This sequence comes from Onchidella celtica, assembly GCA_963931925.1. NCBI lineage: Eukaryota > Metazoa > Mollusca > Gastropoda > Systellommatophora > Onchidiidae > Onchidella > Onchidella celtica. Next base: position 74,256,186 of record OZ007570.1, on the reverse strand, counting down.
GCCCGCTGGGCTTTCTCTTGCGTCCGTTCAGTAGGACCTTCTAACTTGCAGTGATAGTAATACAGCGCTTTCGCCTCATTCAGACCCCCCACAACTCACAACATGCACGCTTTAACTTACTTGTCTACGTGCGTTAATTTTACTCTCCTCCTTTCCCCCCGTAATTATTAACTATCGCTCACTCCACTCGTGACAATCAGGTTTCGACTGTATTACTAATGAACCTTCATGGGCATTTGGGGCAAAGGTCATTTCAGAGCTTGTTTCTGATTGGTTCTTAGATACAGTCAACTCTAAATGATGGTCAGATTGTGAGAAAATGAGATAATATAATATTGCAAATGTGTTGAGCAACAGTTCGCATACATGTCGATGTTACACCTTTTGATAGTGTGAGGAGAGCCTTTGAAAGCTAAAGTCTTTGTGATTCCGACCAGGAGTTCACTGGTTAACATGTTCTTCTCATAATGCCCTTGATTTAGAAGAGATCGATATCTGGTGATGAATAAGAACGTCTCAAATACGGTCAGCTTGACCCATCCCTGTTTGTGCGCCCATCATCGCGGACATTTGGGAACTGGAAATCGCATACACGCCAGGCACAGGATAAGGGTTAAAATGTAAGAAAATACATGCAATGCTTGGATAAGGACAAGTTGTGAAATACAATTCATGCCTTACCCCGCCATATCGTCATTTCCATAAAATGTAAAAATGAGTCGCAATAAACATTTTTCGGAAGGACTCCAGAAGTACCCCGTACCTGAACCAACACCTTCATGTTCTGACAGTTAATCACAGAGCCATGCATTCTGTTAAAACAATTTCCCCATCAACCTCATCAAGAGGAGTAGGCCTAAAGTAGGAATGAAAAATAGTTTTTTTTAATCTTTCATTCACAAAAATATTGCTGTGAGCTGCATTCGGAAATTCCCCCCTCCCCCCCAACTTTTTTTTCAAACTAACCTGATCGACCCATCCATATGTTGTCTTACTTAATATGGTCTGAATTTTGTAAATATTCACTATTCACATCACAGGAAAGATTACATAATATAGTAGGTAGTCCAAACTGATTTTTACTTTTCATCATATCTCACCAGTTATTGTCTAATCTAATGGAGCTTGCTTTTCCATGAATTTTGATACGAAATTTATTATTCTGGCTTAAAGGATTTGACAATTTGCTGCCTTTTGCAAATTGCACTTAATGGTCCAACTTTGACCGCCCATTAAAATGACAGTTTCTTGAGTCACAGCATTAAATACTCTTAGTTTCCAAGACAATGGGGTGTACATTATGCTCAATTTTTTTTCGAGGGGTACAAACATAATAATAATATACAGTCGAGCACGAATAACTCGAACACACAAAACTCGAAATCACGTATCCCATGCACAAAGATCTCTGTCCCGAATTTATTTCTCTATATTCTTTGTAGTTACTTCACGCAAACCTCGAACTCTGACACGGGTTTGTCGAACCAGGTTTCCCGCTGCGAGGTTGATCGAAGTAACCTAGAAGTAGAAACGGAGCGAACTCAACACCAATGGCTTAGCCAATCCCTTGTGTAACATAACCCCTCGGTGGCGGGTGAGGCCTAGTGGTGGAACGAGCGGGGAGGACGGATGGAATGTAATTAGTGCCGATATTGCAATGCTAGAAAGGGGGCGGGCAGGCAGTCACAAAGATCAAAAGATCAAACATGGCCTGCCGCTGTGCGCAACCCTATTAACCTTGTATTATCTCTGCCGCCGTGCAAACGTGCTTTGTCTAGCGCCACTTTTGTTTCTCACTCTTGCAACTGACCATAGTAACCTAAGATTACTACTTGCGACTGAACGTGTGTGAATCATGGCTGAGAAAAGAAAAATCACTTGCCTTACTCTCCAAGCTAAGCGTCAAATTTTGGCTGAAGTAGACAAAAAAAAATCGATCTAAAACTGAAATTTGCCAACAGTTTGCCATTCCAAAATCAACCTTGTTGACATTTCTGAAGAATCGCGAAAAAATTGAAAACTGCGACCAGCCAGAGAGAAAACGACAGCGAGCTGCCAAATTTGAAGCACTGGAGCAAACTGTCTTTGTCTGGTTTCAACAGGCACGGGCGATGTCTGTACTGGTGTCTGGCCTGATTTTAACAGCAAAAGCAGAAGAAATCGCCCGAGAAATGAACATCAGTGGTTTTACAGCCAATACGGGATGGCTGGATCGTTTTAAAAAAAGGCATGCCATTGTTCACAAAGTCTTATGTGGCGAGGCAAGCTGTGTCAAAGCTGAGTCCACACGCCTTTGGAATGAAACCAGCCTTCCAGAACTTCTGCAGAAGTTTGAAGCAAGGAAGATTTATAATGCAGATGAGACTGGACAGTTTTATCGCTGTCTCCCATCCAGAACTTTAGCACTGAAAGGAGAAAAGTACTGGGGGGAAAATCGCCAAAAACCGGTTAACAGTATTGGTTGCAGCCAACATGGACGGATCTGATAAGCTGCCCCTCCTGGTCATCGGCAAATTTCAAAGGCCAAGATGCTTCAAGCACTGTCAACATCTACCTTTACAATACATGGCTAACTTGAAATCGTGGATGACGTCGGCAATTTTTGAGTCCTGGATTCGCAAGCTGGACTCCCAATTCAAACGGGAAAACAGGAAGGTAGCCCTTGTCATCGATAACTGCCCCGCCCACCCCGATATCGATAATTTGGATGCCATTACGATCGTCCGATTGCCACCGAATACCACATCGGTCCTTCAACCTTGCGACCAGGGCATTATTGCGTCGCTGAAGCAACACTATAGAAGACCCATCCTCCAAAAGTTAATAGCTCATACCGATGAAGGGAAGAACGGCAGCGTGTTTCATCAAAACATCCTGGAGGCAATATACGACCTCAGGACTGCGTGCAACCAAGTGTCGGCAACCACCATTGCCAACTGTTTCAAGCATGCCGGATTTAAAACCAACGAGTTTTCAAATGAGCCTACATCTGCTGATGTCCCCACCTCCTCCGCCGATCGAGACAGCATCTTTGAAGTTCTGGCAAAAAACTTTCTCCCCCAAGACGTGACATTAGAACAGTATTTTTCTGTTGATGAAAAGTGTTCACACCACAGAGGAAATAATTGCCTCAGTCACTGGCAGAGAAGAGGAAGAAGAACAGCACGCAGATGAGGACAGTGAAGTTCTCCCGCCTCCTACCACAGCTGAAGCACGATCTGCCAAATCTACTCTGCGACGATATGTGCAGGTGCAAAGTTGGAGCAACACCGATCACTTTGTGGACACAATTGGCGAGTTAGCGTGTATGATCGATTTTAATACTATTAACAGGGCCAAACAAACTTCAGTTCCTGATTTTTTTCAATCCATGAATATTTGAAACATGCCATTGTCCATCTTTGATGTTTCTTATGTTACTGTGCCCAGTGTATAGCCTAATGTTGCTACATCCATCAGATCTTTTTGTCTTATTTTGACTGTTAGTGTTATATAAGTAGTCTTTTGTCTCTGATTACATGTGCATTGTATCATTTGTTTTTTTTCTATGGCTTTCTGTCATATAAATACAGTGTCATACCATAAACAAGCAAAAGCATGCTATGCTTTTCATTTCATTTATAATTATATTGAATGCTGTACGATGATAATAAAGATGCCAAACAAGTTTCAAGTTTCAAGTTTAGTTTATTATAGGCCTGGCGGCCAATTCAAAAACACACAAGAATCATGTGAACAATCTTAGAAAACATTAAACAAACAAACAAACAGACAAAATGCATGATCGTTCACTCTCTCCGCTCCCTGCAGCATTTATACACTTACTTATTGTAGTATACAGTCAAATACAGCTTGTAATTGCCAGCAACAGTCATCATTTCCAATCCCCCCCCCCCCCCCCCTACATAACCGATCCCTCCTCACCTTTATCTGTTGTAAATTTACTACAATTGAAAATATCACTATAATTAATTCTTTCACTCGAAGGTGAATTTAGTTTTCGGACTTCGCCAGGAGAAGTCACAAAGCGACATTATTGTATTCGTTTAGAACACTATGGCAAAACAGTGCAAACGAATGTAGTTCTCTATCGTGCATCGACGACAGAAAATGTATAAGCTTAAACATGCTTGGTCTAACAAGTAGCCAAGACGGTAAAAACTGTTTCCTTATATCTTTGAATTTTTTGCAAGTTAATAACACGTGAAATTCGTCCTCCAATTCATTACAGGTCTCACATAATCTCATAACATACTCCAGTTTAGGCCTCTGCCACCTTCCCCTCTCCACCATAAAACAAAACAAAACAGCTAAAATACCATAGAAAAATACTTCATGTGATATAATTTGCGTAACGGAAGGCGCACGAAGCATGCAGAGGTTTTTAAGGGAGATAATCCATTGTATATTTAAAGGAAACTGTCAGCTCCATATCATTTCCCTCGAATCTGCAACAATAACACTACTATAAAGCTTCACGTATTCCTTGAAATTCGGTAAACTCGAACCAAATTGAGCGACCCCGAAGAATTCGAGTTTTCCGTGCTCGACTGTACAAGCATCTCATTTAACTTTTTTAGTCAGTAAACTTCGTCCGACGTCATTTTCTTGTGAACTCTTACAGGGGAGACAAAAATAATGTTTTTTTTTATTGAAAAGGAGGTCAACTGTGTCATCATTGACTTAGCACTGAGTATCGGACAAAGGTGACGAAATCAGGCATTGGGTGGGTCTTTAAAAACAGTCGGTACTTTGCGCCGAAACATGCCCCATGTCTCATCTAGGCGTCCCCTTATGATATAAAGGCTGAGGTTTATTTGCATATAATTTTGATCCTGATCTATTAAAGTTTCTGCTAGTTTCTCGGTCTACAAACTTTTCAACAAATGATTTTCAAAGGAATTTCAGCTTTTAATATAACTCACTGATGCCTGGGATTTTTACCCTAGCTATTCCCTGGTACCCAGCGTTTCAAGAGTATTTTTTAAAAAATATTATAATGTAAATATTATAATAAGATTTATAATAATAATGTAACAAACAGAATTTAGTTATCTTTCATAGTTTTGAGTTGTGAATGTGTTCGTCATCTTCTGAGTCAGAAGAACTAAAATATTGGGCTGTAGAGGGTCCAGGCTGGTGTTTAGGTCTACATGTAGCTGTTACAATGTCTGGTTTACTACCCTGAGAGGCTACTGCATCATTAGAAGGCCGTGTAGAGCTAGATCTACACATTTTTTGTACTTTCGTACTCGAAGTCGGAACGACCGTAGAATTTGGAGCAAGGGGGGGGGGGGGTAGCAGTACAACAACGATCATAACTTCGTTAGTTTTCACGCTAAAGAGCTCATCCGGGTACTCAGTGAAAGGGAAATGACTCTAGAATTCACCCGTGCCACAGTCATCGCACTATTACATTACCCTTATGAGCTATTCATTGTTAAGAGTAAAATCGCACATATGCGATTGTCACGAGTGGAGTGAGCGAGATTCAAGGATTACGGGGGCATGGAAGTGTAGGATGGACTCACGGGATAGTGAGGCTGCTCACCTGTATTGACTTCTGTTAGTTAGCGTGGAAGCGTGCAAGACGTGAGTAAAGTGAAGGCGATGAGGTAAATCTTGTGTAGTGAAAAGTCACTGCAAGTTAAGAAAGTCCAAGGGGACAGACGTCAAGAGAGCAGTCGGGAGATTGTTGTGTGTTTTCCAGTGATGACTGGTGCCGGGGTCGGGCAGAGAAGCCACCCGCGGTGAGCGGACTTGTGCCGGGGTTGGGCAGAAGGCTACCCACAGGCCTGCCTGAGTGAAGCTGTCGCGCAGGACAGCGGGAGCACATGAGTCGTGGCAGTCTGGCCACAGACAGGGACGTGTTATTAAGATGTTAATGTGCTATTAAGATGTTAATGTGCCATTGAGAATATAAGGTGCTATTGAAATATCAATGTGCTATTAAGACCTCGAGGGATTGAGATACGGAGATTAGGTTGAGCAGGAGCCAATAAGAGAGGCCCGCAAGTGGTACATATATAGATGTGAGGCTGAGGCCAGAGCATATTTTAGAAAGTATTATCGGGTTGTGGACCCGTAGAAGAATGAATGTTGGGAATACTGACCATTGAATGGTATTTGAACTGAAGAATGTAATGCACGTATATCTTTATTTTTTATGTATAATAAATGTGTGAGTCTGGTTGGTTGTTCTGTTAAGTGTTATACTTGTTCGTTCGTGATTGTTGTCCTGTCATAATTATTACATTTCCCAGTCTGGGATTTGTGACAGCGATGTCGGGCAGCTGCCGTCGCAGTGAGAAAATCGCATCCGTGCGATGATGGGCATAAGTGAGTTAAAATAAAACAGGATGAAAAACAGGCTTACATTGAATTAAATCTCATTTATCTGGCTTCTTGTGCGCTACATTGGTGCGACGCTCTGCGACCCTTTGTTATGAGAGGGTCAGTTCAGCAAACGCAGCTCAGAACGAAAACGGCAAAGACTATGTCCTGTTCAAGCTATAAAATTAAAAACACACAGCTAAATACATTAAACAATACAGAAGATAGTATATTTTGTCAGAGGAAGGATTGAACTTAATTTTGATGTAGGCTACACAGCAGTAGTACTAATAGCCTTGTAATGTTGGCCTAAAATTATGCCAAACCGGGATTTCGCCCCTATACAGTATAGTTTAGCGTGGCAGATTGGACTAGATTCTAGTCTATCTATAATAAAGTCCGTATGAAATTATAAAGCCTAGATCAAGACTCAAAAAACATACCATCTACGATCTGATGTATACTACGTTTGTTGGCCATATTTTGGAGAACATTTCTGTGCCATCCCGGATTAGAGTTGTTCATTTGCTTAAAACGTAGTGGGATAAGCGTTGACAATCTCCGTTGCGTTTTCTTCGTCTGTGCTAGGACCGGTGACGAAAATGTAGATCTAGATCTAGATCCACACCACAGTTTTGGAAGCGAGACTGGCTGTATCCTGAGTGACATGCTGAAGAACTGAAGTACTCTAATCGCCAGTGCTGGTAACGTTTGGGAAAACTTTATTTGACCGTATCATCAACTCTGTGCCAGCTGACATTACAATTGCATTCGACATTCACATCCGTGACCTGTTGACCCCAATCCTGAACTTTGTAAAATTGTTTACTTCCTGTGTCGGTGACCTTTAAACTGTATTGCTGTAACTTGCTGTAAACACGATTTTTGCCAAAGTGACACGGCGTGACAGAGGAAAGGAAAAACAAACAGAAAACTGTACTGTAAATTCTGTACTGTAAATTGTGCAAGGATAAAAATCAAAGAAAAAGCACAGCTTTTCGGCCACCAAAGACTTTTGACTCGTTTGACTTTGACTTTTTAATGGAAAAAATGAAAGTAGGCTAGGCCCATGGCTAGGCCCCATTTGAAAACGAATGAAGATCCAACTGAAGTGAGAAAAAAAAAATCGGTCCTCCTCAAAGAAAGATCTACAGTGGAGGAGAAACTCGTCAGAAAACAGGAGAGAGAAGGCGGGGAGGGGGGGGGGTGAGTTATGATAATGAGTAGATTATACACATTAATTTTATTTTTACATAATTTTGAGCAAAACTTGAACCTCCCCTAAAGCAGAGTACTCACTACTTTATAATCAGTAGATGGATGGGAACACTGTATTGTTTATTACATTGTCTTAAATAAAACATTAAATTAAATGATGCAACACTCCATGATACTGTACCACTGCTGAGAATTGAAACAACAAAAAAACTGCGGATTCTCGGCCCGACGGACTATGAGCAGCTCATTTTAATCAAAACTTAGTAGATCTAGTCTAGATCTAGTTAGTAGAAACCTGTCAACTTCCGGTATTTTACAAACAGACGTTCTTCCGGCAATACTAATAGTGGATAATTCAACTTTCAGTTTTATAAAGGTAATAATGTCGGGCGCGAGTTGGAATAATTTGAAGTACTCATATAGTCATAGAAACATGAACAAACAAAAAAAGAAAACTCCTATCTGGTTCTAGACTGGGTTTTGGTTTTGTTGCCACTTGATGATGAAATTGTTCTAGATCTAGATATCTAGATCTAGATTCTAGTTGTCTAGTCTAGTTCTAACAAGCAGAATCGGTAAGGCACGGCTGAAAACGGTGGGTAGGCTATGGCATATAAATGGGAAACAGTATTCAAGCAGAACATGCTGGAACAATTGATGGCGCGCAGGTGAACGTTTAGATCTAGAGTCTATATCTCTACCTTCTTTTTTTTAAAATCTGAAATCTAACCTATTCAACAGTTTTTTTAAATTGTGAAGGAAGTGGGATTTCCCAGACTGAAACTGAAAGTAGCTTTCATGATTATGTCGATTCTAGATCTAGATTTCTAGATCTAGAATCGACATAATCTAGTTAGTAGGTCTTCTGTGTTATTGTCAACCCCATCTTGAGATGCGTAAAGACCAATGTTGTTTTTAAAAATTCTATCTTGTGGTTGGCCTTTTGTTTATAGATCTAGATCTAGATATCTAGCTAGATTTCTAGGGTGACGAGACACCGATTTTATTTGATCCCAGTGGATGTTGAATCATGTAGGCTTCACTGTACAGATGAAGCATGTTTTGGTTTCTTATAAATTTGTCTTTTCCATGTGGAAAAGAACAGATTTCTTATAAAATCGTATTGAAATGATTTGTGTTGTTCCACATCAGGACATTTAAAAGATCTCTATATACCATTTCCTGTTGTAAGTATTGAAGTGCTTATTCGTAGAGATCCTGATCTTATTCGCAGATGGTGGGGGGGGGGGGGGGGCGTGTCTTGTTTTGTCACGTCTGCTATGGATGAGTTCCTCCAGCCCATCGGGGTCTGCAGTCTAGCATCCGTGGTTATCACTATCAGCCATGAGAGACTATGGGTTCAGTCCCACACGGGAGTCTTTTTTTTTTTTTAAACCTAGTAGGTCTACTGCTCATTTTTACTATTAGGAATCTTTTTTTTTTGCCCCGGATTCTTTTATTTATTCCTGTTCATTTCATTTGTTTTCATTGAACGGGATAGTTGTTATTATGCTAATTAGAAATGAAATTTATGTAAATCAGATTTAAAACATGCAAATGAGTTCTTTTAGTCAGTGCAGTGTGTACTGAAAGTTTCATCTCTCCAGTCTATGGTAACTCAGGTCTATTCTGTATTTACTGAAAATATATTTTGGGGGTCTTCTGCTTTAGCTGTTTGTCACGTTTTGTTTTATTACTTTTTGTTTGCATGGAAGTTTAGTTCATTTTTATATAATTTGCTCTGTTTGACTTTCTCTGTGATTCTGCACCTGACAAAATTGGCTAATATCAATTATCATCTAAAAAAAAAAGGTCCTTTTCTATAATTTTATCCTCCGCAGCAAAGCAACGATGGTCAGTGGGGAAAAAAGTAGTTGAAAAAAAAAAAATTATCAGCTCTTGGCAGAGATTCAAACCCTCCTTGCCAACTTGGAGAGCGAGTTTTACTTATTAGCATGCGAAAGGAGAACCTGAGTAAAAGCGTTACTATGCAGGGTATCTCTAATGCTACTGAGGACACAATAACTGATTAGTATCGCTAAAAAAAAAAAGGCAACCTGTGCATTATTATTACTGTAAGAAACACCATGCATTACTCCGAATCAAGCCATCTTGTTGAGTAAAGAGTCTTATTATTCAACAAAACAAGCCGGAATTGTAATCTAAAGGGGCTCTTCATAAATAAAAATCACAAAACCAAAAATCCATCTGCAAATAAGATTCTGATTTTATTCACAGACATCTGCGAATAAGCGCAGCCTTGACAAAATTATAAATGAAAAACCACCGGGGGGAGGGAGATGGGAGCAATGGCGAAGAAAGATCACATTTTGGCTGCTTATAAACAATGAGAGGAAACAAGAAATCGTGTCTACCTGTGAGCCTGAGTGAATATTTTAGTTTAAATGTGCACAACAAACAAAGCTGGATGGAAACAGATTTGTTTAGGGATACACATTTTTGTAAGTTGGTAGATAAATGCAATGGAAATGTTTCTGTGTGAAATGAAAGCTGAGTGCTTCTCATGCTAGTGTTGCTGGATTGTGTCTCTTAATGTACTCAGCTGTTCATAGCTGAGCTGCATGATAATCATGAAAACATTCCCAAAAGAGGGCTAACTGAACTTGCTTGTGTTGTGAGGATCTGTATATTAATCCCCACAGATTGGGATATTTCATTGTAAGAAAATCTGGCCATGAGACGCATTCAGAAATCCTTTTATATTGTGAATTACGGAAACGTCACTCTCTTGAATTGGAGTTTTTCATTGTCAGAAAGTTTGGTGTAAAATCTGATTTTTGTAAGACTTTTTAAAAGATTCTTGTTGTACTAGATTTAGGAGAATGTCTGATTTTATTTTTGTTCCCCAGGAAGGAAGAAATAAAAACCGTTGAATGAAAAAAATGCAAGTGTGATGGATTCAGATAATGAGGCAGAGAATGTTCTCGACTCTAGTGTAGATTTATTTGATGAAGAAGAATTTGACAAGAAACCTGAACCTTCTAGTGAACATTTGGATTTACCAAGCACAAACGAGAAGGGAGTTACTGGAAATGATACTGAGAATGTGACTGTATCATTGGAGACACGTGAAATTAATCAGAATGTCTCCTTACAAGCAAGGATTCATGCAAATGGACCAAATTCCTTGAATTTTGCAGCGCCAGTGAACAAAGACAAATTGTTGCTTAGGAGAGCCCCCCAGAGTGAGAGTAGGAGTAGTGAGACAAATTTTGAGGACACTTTTCATTTAGGCTTACCAATGAAAAAACAAAAATCTGACAGTTTAGGTGTGTCTGATGTGAAAAAGAATGGGGATGTTATTGAGATTTCAGACAGTGCCAGTGATGGTTGTCCTGCAGAAACTGTATGTGATCTACAAGAGCTGATCAGTAAAGAAAATACCAAAACTTCAACTAATTCAGGTAGTCAGAACACTCACCAACATGAGGCCAAGTGTGATGAGTCAACAGGATTTGATGGTCAAGGCCAGATGATGGAAACTGAAGCAGGTGCCTGTAGTGAGAGTGAGAAAGTGATAGACTCAACAGTGCAGCACACTGAAGCAGCAATAACAATAACACAGGCTGATGGAGAGATTTCAGGGGAGATTGCTTGTCCATTTTGCGATGTCAAGGCAACCAATCTGTATCTCCTGGAGTTGCATATACAGACAGAACACATGGTGGTTTCAAATGACTGTGCAGCCTCAGGTTATACGATGGTACCTGAGGCTAGTTTGGATGGTACACATGATTTGCCAGTGAATGTGGAGGGGGATCCTTTTCAGTTTGTATGTCCTCTGTGTGGTGTTGACCTTGGAGATGCGGTGACATTGGATCTGCATTTGACTGAGATGCATGCAGAAGATCAAAACAGCCCAGTCAGAGGTCAAGAATCCTGTCCACTTTGTGATGTGACCTGCATGTCTGAACAAGGTTTGTAAGAAAGTATTGGCCTGGTGTCAATTCCATGCCAGTCCCATGATTCCTTTGATTCATTATAATCAAAATGGCTTATCACACAATCTGGGACTTCATGATGATATTGAAATGAAAATTGTAAAAATCAGTAAAATTCGTCATAATATATCCAGTAACAATACTGATAGCACCAAGAGTGTCTGGCTTTTTTCTTTGTGGGGGGATTCACAACAAGCTAAGTGGTTGTTGTTTTTTTAAAGATTTTCAAATTTAAGTGTTTGGAAATTCTGTAAATTGTACTTTTTTTTTTTTTTTGCCTGAAAAAGATCCTTGCGAACCAAGAGTTTGTGTTGTTGTTTTTCACTTTTGTTCAGGACTGGCTGATTTTAAACATTTCTTTATCGTTTCTTATTTGCAGCTTTGCATCTGACCGCTTTTTTCTTCTTTGGCCATCAGTAAATAAAACTCATACAGTGTGTGTAATACCAATCTATTATTTCCTTAATGGAACTAGAAGTAAAAATACTGGTGAATCCGTAAACTTGTTTGCACTTTTTAAAAAATTAATGGTAAAATAAAGTTTACGTTTAAAATGGAGCTGATCCCTGAAGCTGCATGCATGCAGATTGAGGAATAAATTTCCTTGTGTTGGATCCATTTCCCATCATCTCCTGAATTTGCCCTAAATTGTAGGTTAGATCTGGTTAATACCTTAGAGGAGTAGCAAAAATTAAATCAAAAGCTTCTGAATAGTTAACTAAACATTGGTGTGCCAGGAACATACAGTTGTGTGGACAATTCAGGGTCCACATTCACTTCAGCCTCTGTTTTGAAAATGGGTAGAAGTTGGCTGGGCGGAACATCTGACAGGGCTGGAATTTTGACTCGTGCTCAATTTAATGTTTCATCTGCCAGTTGTCGGTAGCACTGAAATATGGCAATCACAGACTTGAAGTACCTGTTGACTGTTACAGTGACCCTCAGTAAGTAAACAGAGAGATCCTCACAACTGACTGGCCAATGCAAGGCATTTGTTGATCATATTTCACCCTGTAATGTCCACATTTGCTTACTGTTTTTAAAGTTTATTTAACTAAAGAATACCAGCACATATTTATGTTGAGTGTAATGTTTGCGGGAGATCTGTTTCTTCCAAGAACTGTGTTCAGGAAAAGTCATTTGATTTCACTTTAAATGCTTCCACATCATGAACATTTCAATTCAACAGCAATGAGACAACATATCAGAACACATGGAGATGACCAGACGTTCTGGGGCATCAGTGCAGCCCATGACCAATTGTCAGTGTATGAGACCACTGCTATCTCAGGTCCACCAGAGTTGTCTTGTCCTATGTGTGGCCTGAAGATGTCTGACCCAGACTTGTTGACATCTCATGTGGAGAGCCACTTCAACCCCCAGCATTCTCCAGGTGAGGGCCAAAATTGCACACACTTTGGGGGGGTTGCTGCTGCTTGCTACTCCTAAAGAAGGAACAAATCAAATCTTAATGGGGGGGAGGGGAGCGCACACATTCTGGGGACAATACATAATCATATATAATGCTTTTTAGTTATAAATGTTAATAAAATGATTTTTAAAAAAGTGGAAAAGACAAAGTAAGTGTTAAATTGAATGAGCATCAGCTTTTTCTAAAAAAGTCCAATAGTCCATTCAGTATACAATTAAAGATTTAGAACAGTAACACCAACAGTGGTTCTCAGTTTTCAACCTTTTTCTTTCAATCACCCCTATAAGGCATCAACGGTTGACCTTTTTTGTAGAAAAAGTCCACGTAATGTGCTGTTGAACAAGTGGATGACTCGATGGTGTCCTTGTGGTTGGTGTACCCTGGTCCTTGTGGTTGGTGTACCCTGGTCCTTGTGGTTGGTGTACCCTGGTCCTTGTGGTTGGTGTACCCTGGTTCATGTGGTTGGTGTCCCCTGGTCCATGTGGTTGGTGTACCCTGGTCCTTGTGGTTGGTGTACCCTGGTCCTTGTGGTTGGTGTACCCTGGTCCTTGTGGTTGGTGTACCCTGGTCCATGTGCTTGGTGTACCCTGGTCCTTGTGGTTGGTGTACCCTGGTCCTTGTGGTTGGTGTACCCTCGTCCTTGTGGTTGGTGTACCATGGTCCTTGTGGTTGGTGTACCCTGGTCAGTTTTGTAAATTCTGTTGTCAGATTCAGTGTTTCTACAACATTTCTCAACATGTTTCTGTCTCTATGCGGCGCACTTACCTTTTTTCCTAAGATAGGAAGGCCACTAGATATGCATGTGTAGTTTCACCTCCTTCCAAGAACAAGAACAGCAGATTCCTTCATGTTTTATCCAGAAAACCTTGGAGACCTTTGAAAATGTCCCCTCGACCCTTACTGCAATGATAGAGATTCAGCAATTCTTTTTGCAAGTGCTCAAGAGCATTAGGTGTATCTTAATAATAAATGTTTATCTGTTACTGTTGCGGATTCGTAGATCTCGCACATCCTAAGAATTATGTGAATCCTAATTTCATTTGTGTGCTTGAATATTGTGGACATTTCTTTTTCTTGGCTCTTCTCCAAATAGTCAACAAGTGGGCAAGAGATATATAGATATTATCAGATGGGGGAAATGACAGGAATCAGAAACAAAGACAAATCTGTAAATGTGTAGCTGGTGTCCAGGACTATGACACAATCATGTAATTTGACCAGTTTATATAAACCAGTTGCAGACCTAGTGATGGGGTGGATGGGTGGTGAGCTACTATTGTCTACCAGTAACACTGAATGGTCGAGGAATTTGGACAGCATGTTTTTCAAAGTTTTTGACAGAAATTTTCCTTTTTTCTTTTTTCTTCTGGAAGATGCTGTCCATCTGCTGAATATGTGATATATTTAGACCTCTGTTGATCAGGGATAACCATGAAATGTTGCATCCGAACTATTTTGACACACTAGAGCAACATCAGTTGTAACTGAACAGGCCAATACTGGGGTGATGGTTTACAGCTTGATGTGTCTGTGAGTGATCTCAAATTTATTGGATTTGTAGTGTTCATTTTTGCGGAACTGCTTGTTTTCCACGGCATTCATCAGTTTCTTTGACCCTGTCCTGAGATGTTGGCTTAGGGTGCTTCTCCACAATGCATTTCTCAGTAAGGCTGTCTCAAGATTCGGCTTCTGCATCAACAGCCTTCCTAACACTCTTACTGAATGTTGACCGGGTACCAAATGAATTTGTTCAGAGGTTCAGGGACAACAGCACTTTGCCAGCACTTCCGGTCGAGGAGACGCACGCCTTTCTGAGAGCCCCAAATTTACACCCCGTTTTTGATGAATTTACCAAATTTTTAACACGTATATTATACCAACAGTGTTTTCACTGTACTTTTATATGAATTGGAAGTGAATGTGAATTGTAATTTGACTAAATTTTTAATCTCTTGGTCCCAGATTGTGATTATAACTGGAAGGTAAGGGTGGACTGAAAAATTTCCAATATGGCGACCGCTTGTGCCGGTGGGAAGTCCACGTCTCGTGTCACTATCAAGAATGAGACAGTGAGATCTCTCCTCTTAATGTTGATAAGTTTATTGTTCACCGTTTTAGTATATAGATCTAGACCAGAACTGTATTCACTTGGATGTAGATGGGATATTAGATCTAGATCTGAACATGAGGCTAATTATAACAACTGGAAACTTAGTGTTGTCAACTCGCCTAAATCCAGGACCTCAGTAATAAACAACTGGTCTGTCCTCGGACAGAAAAGTAGATCTAGATCTAGAACCAGTTCGAAATTTAGGCTAAATAGTTCTTCAAATAAAATGAACATCTCTCTGGTATTGTTCTTACTACTGTCATTATCGGGTGACGTGGAGCTCAACCCTGGACCCCAGACCAGATTCCCCCCTTGCCCCGTTTGCCTTAAAAAATGTACCTGGAAAACGAGGGCCATCGCATGTGATAGTTGTGACCGCTGGTACCACATCGACTGTATGGGAATAAACTCAGTAATGTATGAAACACTGGGCAATAGCAGTGCCGCATGGGAATGTATCCAGTGTGGCATGCCAAATTTTAGTTCCAGCTTATTCACTGATTTTCAATTAAACTTAGACCGTAGTAGATCAAGATCCCACAATAGTTTTGATATCTTACAACATTTAAATACTAATAAAAGTAACACAGAAATACCAATCTTTGATCCAAAATGTTCGTCAACCCCACACCCCAAATCCAAGAAAAAAGAGCCAGCCAAAGAGAAAACTACGTTCAGAACCCAGGTTATAAATTTTCAAAGCATTTGGAATAAGAAAGAAGAACTGAGCTTACTTCTGAACGAAACTAAACCTGATGTAATCATCGGAACAGAAACATGGCTAAACGAAAATATAAAAACCAGTGAAATTTCGATTAACGATGATTATGAAATCTACAGAAATGATAGGAAGAAGAGAAGGGGAGGTGGGGTCTTGATAGCAGTGAAGAAGAACTTAGTTAGTGAAAAAATACCTAGTGAGGAAGCAGGAGAAACTGTTTTCTGTAAGATTAGTGTGAAGGGTAAACCTCCTCTGGTTGTGGGTGCAGTCTATCGACCTCCTAGTAGTGACTTGGAAACTAGTAAGAACATTTGTAATGAACTTCTCAGTGCCTACCAAAAGAACAAAAAGGCTACCATCTGGATAGGAGGAGATTTCAATTTACCTGATATAAACTGGGAAGAAGGAAATGTGAAGAGTTGCCAAAACTTAAGAGAAATAAATGACCTATTTTTAGACAGTACTGCGGATATAGGCCTAGAGCAAGCAGTAAAAGAGACCACTCGAGGAGATGCACTGTTGGACCTATTTTTTACTAATTTCCCTAACCTTACAAGAGAGATCAAAATTCTTCCTGGACTAGGGGACCATGACATAGTCCAGATTGATTCAGAACTGAAACCCTTTAAGAAAAGACCTATTAGGCGACAGATTTACCTATGGAATCAGACAGACGAAAATAATTTGAAAAGGGAGGCAGCAACTTTTGGCAGTTTCTTCATGAAATACCACTCTTCAAAAACTGACGCAAACAAACTCTGGGACTGTATCAAGTTAAATCTGAACATGATCATGGAAAATATCCCAACAAAAATGTCATCCACAAAAATTCACCAACCCTGGATAAATACTTTAACGAAAAGATTAGTTCGAAAAAAACATAAATGGTTCAAAAAAATGAAACAGTGCAACTCCGAACGAGTGAAAAACAAATATCTAGAAATTAAAAGATTGACCCAGAAAGAATGCCGGAAAGCTCATAATAATTATATCCATGAGATGATAAGTGATACATCTGATAACAGTAAAAAACTTTGGAGGTATGTGAAAAGTAAAAATAAAGAAAACTTAGGAGTAGCCGCACTGATCGATGAGAGAGGGCACCCACAGCAAGATGCCCAAAAAAGAGCCAATATCTTAAATACTCAATGTTGTAAGGTCTTTTCCGACCCAGGGGGTGTCTTCTCGGGAGAGCTGAGTGGTGCCAAACTGCCGGATATGGATGAAATATATGTCACAGAAAATGGAGTACTGAAACTTTTGGAAAACCTTAACGAAAATAAAGCTACAGGGCCTGATGGAATTCCCGCCAAATTACTGAAACTCTGTGCCAAGGAAATTGCCCCCGTTTACACTTTGTTATTTAGAGCTTCAATTGAACAAGGAAAAATACCGGAAGACTGGAAAAAAGCAAATGTAGTACCCATTATTAAGAAAGGAAATAGAGCTAGTCCTGAAAATTATAGACCAGTCTCCCTGACATCAATATCCTGTAAACTGTTAGAGCATATCTTGCACACCAGCATCATGAAGCATCTCGAGAGACACTCGGTTTTAACACATGTACAACATGGTTTTAGAAAACACAGGTCGTGTGAGTCCCAGCTGGTCACAACTTGCAATGATTTTGTTAATAACTTGAATAACAACAAGCAGACTGATACCATCTTATTAGATTTCAGTAAAGCCTTCGATAAAGTGCACCATGCTAGTCTATTGACTAAACTAAACCATTATGGAGTTAGAAACAGTACTTTGAAGTGGATTAAGTCTTTCTTAGAAAACAGAACACAGATAGTCGTCGTTGACGGAAAGTCATCCAATCCTGCAGCTGTTCTCTCGGGAGTACCCCAGGGTACCGTAATGGGCCCCTTACTATTCCTAGTTTATATTAACGATATGCCAAGTAAGATCTCTCCAGGCACTAAATTACGACTGTTTGCTGATGATAGCCTTCTTTATAGAATAATAAACTCAAAAGAAGATACGGAAATCCTACAGAAAGATCTAGACAGTCTACAAAAATGGGAGAGGGACTGGCGTATGGAATTCCACCCCAATAAATGCCAAGTCCTGAGAATTTCAAATAAAAACCACAACATCACCTCAGACTACTTTATACACGACGAAAAATTGAGCGAAACATATGAGGCTAAATATTTGGGTGTAACATTGGACAGAAAACTTACATGGAGCCAACATATTAATATCACATGTAACAAAGCAAACAGCATACTAGCATTTCTGAAAAGGAACATCTCTAACTGCGATAGGAAAGTAAAAGAGAAATGCTATAACACCTTTGTGAGGCCCTCCCTAGAGTATGGCTGCAGTGTCTGGGACCCCCATTGTCGAATAAATATAGACCAACTGGAAAGGGTCCAGAGGAGAGCTGCCCGCTTTGTGACGAATGACTATACTAGAAGTAGTAGTGTAAACAAAATGATGAGAGACCTTCAGTGGACACCATTAGAAGAGAGGAGAGCAAAAAACAAAGTAAAAATATTTTATAAGGGCAGGGAAGGAAATATCCATATCCCACTGAACCACCTCACCATGAATACCAGAGGCAACAGAAGGAATAATATAAAATATAACATCCCAAGCTCACGGGTTAACAGCCATCTTTATTCTTTTTACCCTAGTGTCATCAGGATGTGGAACAACCTCCCGGCAGAAGTCCAAACACTACCGTCTGCAACGACTTTCGACAATGAATTAAAGAACATAATTATCCGTTGCAGCTACCATTGTAACTAAAGTGCGGGTTGTATTTCTGTGCACAATCTGGAAACCAAGAGATATTTATACCAGAGTTATTATATACAAAAGATTTTACACAACTAAGATATTTTTAAATGGTCTTAACATCTATGAAGGTTTTACCCTGCTTTTAGCCTCAGAGGAGCGACGTGTTGGGGGAATCGTCTTCTAGACGTGCCAACTATGAAAGAAGAAGAAGAAGAAGAACACTTAGAAATAAAAATTGTATGACATGGAAATATCTGATTCACTACTGATTTAAGGTCTGTATGAACTGGTCTCAGTGTTTTTATAGTCACCCAATTTCTGTAGCATATTTTTGTCTTTTCCTGCTGTCAGGATCCAGGACCAATCTGGCAAGTGGTGCCAGTGGTGGCAACAAGGAAAATGTGCCAGTGAAACGTTTAGACAAGGAGGAATCTTCCAGCTCACAGAGATACCAGGTAAATGTGTCAGTTTTGTGCACTATTCCTTCTAACTGGAGAAACTTGTGTTCTGTTTCAAAATTAAAAATTTTGCAACATCCGAAGAAATTATTTCCAGAATAAAATGTGTACACTGAGTTTGAAACCAGTATTTGCTGTCCATGAGGAGAAATGGTGAAGAATCCAGGCTATGAATTAAACATAAAAATGAAAACAGCATGCTTAAGCTTTGTTTGATTTTGACAACTTACTGTGGGTGACAGAATATAGGTCAGCAGGTCAGTTTAGTCATCTGGCTTCACTGCAGCACTGTCAGTATCCTGATTGAGTATGACCAGGCACCCTCAGCAAATATCAGAGATGTAAATTGATCCATTTTTGTTGGTGTACCAATTTTTTGTCCATAATTTGTTATGGTGTATAATGATCAGGTTCACTACAGCCATGCTGTGTAACAAGTATGTGTAGGGGTATACTTTCCAATCACTTATTGGAGTTTTCTGTATTCATATTGAAGTTTGTGTTTTTGGAGGATCACTGTCCTTAGCATTTGCACCTATTTTCTGTATTCTTTTAATTTCAGGAGTTAAATGTAAAGCAGACAAGTAGTCAGAAGTCTGTTCCATCCACCAGCAGAGAAAGGTGGCCAGCGTCCAGTAGCAAGAACAATGTCAGCTACAAGCGACAGTACCAGGACAACTTAGAGAGAGCTGTAGTGAGAGGGGAGCTGTCGGTGGCGCAGTACCACGAGCAGAAACTGTTGCTGTCTCAGACTGACCTGCAGGGTCAGGACAATGGACACACCAGAACTCAAGGTGAACATTGGGGAAAAGCTCTGGAATTTAACAAAGTGGGGAAAAGTCCCAGAAATAATGGTATAGCCCTGGTAGCCTTCTTGGGTTGAAAAAATATTAAGGGTGTGTGGGGGGGGGGGGGGGGGGGGGGGAGCTGATTTGAGGAAGGAAATATAATATCTCTGATTTCCTTGCATTAAAAGCCCTGGAAAGATATTCACAAAGAGTTTCAGGAATTCTGATATTCATAGATACATCAGCTCCCAATGGTAGATTATGATCTTATCGGTAGTACAGTGGACCATCATAATTTAATAACTCTGCTAATCACGAGGCCTTGTCGATAGTGTGAACATTTTAAATCCCCGTTTTTTTCTGCCATAGAGCCATATTAATAAAATACTCGAATAACATCAATTGATAATCAAAGCACCTGCTATAGCGAGAGAATCAATTTGAGTGCATGTGGCAAATGGTGGGGGCAGCCACAGAACAAAGTGGTGGGAGACAGACAATAACAGCGTGTATTGTTCTTTGTTTGTTACTACATGCCCACCATACCCGCCTTGCTAGTTGTGGCCTCACCTGGCCTCTCTTGCTTGGGCCTAGTATGCTTTCTTTCTCTACTGACCACGTGCTGTGACAGCATACTAAGCGCAGTCAGTTCAAAGTGATGACTCATCACTCACTGAGGCAAACTGTGGGGCAGGCCATGAAGACTACAACTGTGCAGCTTTGTCAGATACGTGCACTCACACTGGTCTCCCACTATCTGTGATGTGCGATAATTATTACATTACGCTTATTGTCTCTAATCGTCGCGCAGCATATGGTCTTTGTCTACACCAGGCTTCGTGACCACATGCCTACACTCCCTGCGTCACAAACACCTGGCCAGTCTGTTCCCATTCTTTGAATGATACAACACGAGAAACCACTGGAAACAAACATACTCGTCTCTCTCTAACTTTTGCATCCGACTCAGGTAATTTGATCGAATCATGGCTACCACCAGCACAAAAAGAAAGAAAAAAATATCGGTACCAATATGAAGGCCAAGATCTGCCATCAGTTTGATATTTGATGTACAGGTCTTGCTAACAGGTAACTTGTAAAAAATAGCGGGGTATTTTAATCTCTTGCTTTGCTTTTGGTACTCTCTCCTGGAATAGCGAGACCTCGGTTATAACGAAACATTTTCGGTGGAACATGACCTCTTGCTATAACCAAGTTCCACTGTATAAATTATTCACAAAAAGTAGCCTCACTTCAGCCTAGACCATATGTAGGGAGCTGTAATAGGCTGCATAACTCAGCACATGAGTAAATTCCTACAAGAGTTGGATTATCTCCTACACATCATTCAGTCATTAATTTGTGGAGCTGCCTGAAACAAAACTGGCAGTTTTTTTAGAACTTGAAAAACAAAATAAAAAAATATTCTGTCTTCTGATTTTTCTCTCCTGAGGTGTCTGAAAACAGAAAAGTGTGTATTTCCATCAACAGCCGGTTTATATCTTTTTCACTTCCTCAGGTCTGATTGATCAACTTCAAGCACTGTACAACAGCCAAGCTCGGCCTAATCAAACTATACACTTGTGTTCCCAGTGTGACCATTTCTCAGGTTCCTATGGCGACAAAGGCTGGGGCTGTGGCTATCGTAATGTGCAGATGTTGTTGTCTTGTCTAATAAATAACCCGGACTTTGCCTGCAGAATTTTTCCAGGTCAGCATTGGAAATGCATACATAATGAAGTTGGTATTGGGTCTTGACATCTTATCATATCAGCTTACAGACTTGGCTAGATTTATTTAGTGCCAAATCATCCCAGCTCAGCAAATATTGAGTTTCAAGAGATTGGAGATGTGTTCCCTCATAACAAGTCTGCTTTTTTATAAGAATGAGCTGGATCAGCATAAATTTTCTTGAAAACTGTATGTTGGAGTTAGTTCAAATTTTGCATAGGCTCATATTTCATGCTAAACCTTATGAAATTAATTTTTTTTATTGGTCCAACAGTGGCTGGATTTTGAGTTTGCTTTTTTGGGCTTTGTAGAAAAGTAATAATTAGACCAAATCATTAAAAAAACAATTCTACAGTTCTGGACTGTAGGCTTCATTAAAATTTATGTTCACTTTGAACAGGAAAATGATGGATAATTCTCAACAAACGATACACCATGCATTTTTTTTAACAACTTAGTCAGCAGTTCTCATCCCAGGTATAGCATTTTAATTTACTTCTTTCTTTATTCAGATGTGCAAGTTTTCATTCCATCCATTCCCAAACTTCAACAAATGATTGAGTCTGCCTGGAGGAAAGGTTTTGATCCACAGGGCTGTCAACAGTTGAAGGGTCGATTGGTGGACACCAGGAAGTGGATTGGAGCCACAGAAATTGTCACACTTCTCTCATCGCTGGGGGTCAAGTAAGTGAAACAATCCCCCTAATTATTCCATATCACTGAGAAGAACTTCTGATGCTTTATGCAAAATTATTTTAAAGCAATCGTATTTTGTAACTTAAAATGCGTGGCAACATTTTCATGTGCATAGCACCAATAAATCAACCATGCAACCTCGCATCATTGCAGCTTACAGAGAACATTGCTGTCAGATGGTCATGAACTACAGTGGAACTTGGTTATAACGACAGGTCATGTTCGACCAAAAGTCTCGTTATACCCGAGGTCTCGCGATTCCAGGAAAGGGTACAAAAGGCAAGGCAGGGCATTAAATAAAACCATGAAAATAGTGGGGTATTTTAATGGTTACCTCCCCTGTCGGCATGTCCTGTACATCAACGGTCATAATATCAAACTGACGGCAGATCTCTGCCTTGATATCGGTAGTTTTTTTGTTTTTTTTGTCTTTTTTTTGTTTGCTGACGGTAGTCATGTTTCAATCATTACGAGAGAGTCAAATGTAAAAGTTAGAGGAAGACGAGTAGGTTTGTTTCTGGTGGCTTCGCGTGCTGTATCATTCAATCAAAGTATGGGAACTGACTGGCCACGTGTATGTGACACTAGGAGTGTAGGCATATGGTCACAAAGGCCGGTGTAGACAAAGAGCATACGCCGCGCGGTGATTAGTGATGATCAATGACCATGCTACATGTAATAATTATTGCACATCACAGGTAGTGACCAGACAGTGCAAGTGTCTGACGAAGGTACACAGTTGTAGCTTTCATGGCCTGCCCCAAAGTTTGCCTCAGTGAGTGATGAGTCATCACTTTGAGCTGCCTGCGTGTAGTGTGGTCAGTAGGGAGAGAAAGCATACTGGGCCTAAGCGAGAGATGGCCAGGGGGGGGGGGGGGCACAACTCACAAGGCGGGCATGTAGTAACAAACAAAGAACAATGCATGTTGTTATTGTCTTACTGTACTGACTCTCAACACGCTGTTCGGCAGAAGCCCCCGCCATTTGCTGTACGCACTCAAAATTAATTCTCTTCCTATAGCAGGTGCTTTGATTATCAATTGTCATTATTAGGGTATTTTATTATGTATAGTGCATACAGTAGTAAAAATAGGGATTTAAAATGTTCTCGCTATTGGCAAAGGTCTCGTTATTAGCAGTGTTGTTAAACATGATGGTCCACTGTATGATCATTTTCCAGTCTTGAGTGGAAGTTGGCTAGAAAAATTCAACACTACCAAAATTTTAGCTGCATTCCCCATGTCCTGCCAGTACTTGTTTCATCTGCAGATTGCCGGCAGGACTGAAATGTGGTGGTCACAGAACCCAGACAACCACTAAAATGTTCGTCATGTATCAACATGTCAGATTAGGATGAGAGTAGGTTAAGTTTTGTTAATGTGTGCATAATGAATTGATTAATGTTAATCTTATTTCTAATTTAAGTTCAGTGACTTAGGGCACATCATGTATTTGTGGATTTGAGCGCTATACAAACTAATTAAATCATTGCATAGCAAGTATATAGTTGGTTAATGAATTTTTATATTATGCATTGAATTGACAGATGTCGTCTCATAGACTTCCATGCTCCATCTTCTGCTGATGGCACCCACCCACGATTGTTTGAATGGGTTACAGATTATTTCACTGTCAGATCACAACGTTTTCTGCCACCTCTCTACCTCCAACATCAAGGTAAACTGTTTAATACTCTTGTCAGTTACAGTGGCAAGTGGATTTTTCCGGAATTTCAGATTTTTTTTTGTTTTTAGGTAGAGAAAACAAAACCTGAAGGCTTATATTCCTCCCATTTCAGACTCAATTAAAATTAAAATATTGATTATAGTGTGGAATATAAAATGTCTTGGACACAACTGTCCAGGATGCCATATTAAAACCCTGTTGTGGTCTCTGCTTGGTCTATGTGTGGTATTTTTTTTTGTTGTTGTTGTTGTGGTTACAGTTTTGTCTGGTTTGTGAACTGGAGGAATTTTTTGTATAATTACTGTAGCCCCAGGTCTACATGGATTACTTGTCCACTCAATATCCTAGTTAAAATCTGGCGAGAAAAAAGGGAAAAGCTGTTTCTTGCAAAGGGAAGCAAACAACACAGAAACAATAAAATCTTATTATAAAAAAATAGTGTGGGGGCGGGGGTAGATTTCACTGTAGTGCAATTTTGAGCTATTTTTTGCTCACTGCTGCAGCCTGAATCACAATTTAAAAAATGACAAAATTTGTATTCTCAGGTATCAACTACTTCAACCAAGTCACTTTTTTTTTATTAACTTACTGTGTTTGTTGAAGTTCCAGGCAATTTTTTTAAACTAGTTGTAAAACTGCAATGATCTGTTGTTCTGCTCCCTTTGATAAGCCCACCTCACAGGACCCTGCTCTTGTAATAACATGTTTAATTTGATGCATGGTGCCCTGTCATGCATGAGTTCTGAAGCAAGACTGTAGGTCATGTGAGAGAGAGAGAGAGGGGTGGGAGAATAGGTTTATCCCGGGCAATGCCGGGCACCTCATAAAGTAAATTAAAAAATAATGAGTAAAGGAAGGGAAAAAAACTTTCCGACCATAAGTTGTTCTTCAGGTAAAAATAATGCTAATGGGTAAAACAAAAATATGAAAACGATTGACAGAATGACTACTGAAGCCTAGGTGTGCATCAGCTATCAGCTGATTTAGATTGGCTGGCTAGTCGGATGTTGACGCCATTGAGTTTCAAAGAGATCCAATGTGTTTGTTGGTGTAAAGGATCTGACCGAATCACCATCCTACTGGTTGGCTGATCAAAAGGAGCTTGTGCAAACCTGGGCTAACTGTTGCTGATTCAGCTCCTCTTCTGGCAGCATTAGTTCTAGTCTGTTCTGTCTCCAATTTCTGATAAACTGAAGATCTTGCAGTATGTAGAAGAGTTAAAACACGTGCACATTTTGACGCTTGTTTAAAATGCGGTGTGGCACTTATCCAGCTGTTTCACAGTTCCGATTTAATCCAACTCATTATCATAATGGCTGTAGTCTAATGACAAAGCCACATAGAGGAAATACTGGGTTGTGTTCACTGCTCATTAATAGCTTACTGTGTAAAATACTACCCTCCCTTAACAACTGCCATAATATTAAAACCACAAAAGTTTAATGTCAAATTTCTCAGTTGCACAAACAGTGGAGTAGGAACAAACAAGAACGAATGTCACATTCTGCTAATGTTTTGTATTATTCTGTTTTGTTTTAGAACTATCCTCGCACACAGTAACTTGTCAGGGATTATTCAAGGCTTTATTAAGTTCTTTTTGTCTGCCATCCAGCACATGAATGTTACATTCAATGTTATACCAGGTTTACAGTAAGAATTAAAGTGAATTATCCCCCTGTAGGTCATAGCCGCACCATTGTGGGAGTGGAGCAGGACAAAGGAACGACACGACTGTTGATCTTTGACCCTGGCACACCTAGTGATCACATGAAATCAATAGCCAAAGGTCACCTCAGTTGGAAGCACATGCGAACATTCCGTCGCACACAGGCTGGGTTCAAGGCCAAACAGTATCAGATCGTGGCTGTGGTTGGTTTGTTGACGGATGCCGAATATCGGGTAAGCCTGCCTGGTTTAGGTGACCTTTGAGGTCATTCATGAAGTACATACGCTTGGAGGGGGGTGGGGCAGCATCTGAAAAGTAGGGGGAGGAGGAGAGTCTCTGGCAGCTTCTGAGCTTTTCAGTTGTGATAGTCAATTAAAGGGTTTCGTTGTTGTTGTTGTTTTGTTTTTTTCAGCCTTTTGCGAAGAAATGTGTTATGTCCCAGTTGTTATGGATTCCCTGGAATCATAATGTTGTGTTGATGGGGTGTTGGTTCGACTGCATTTTTTTATAATCGAGAGTTTTATGATTTATTATTTATTCCATCTAAGACCTAACTTTCATACCATTCCAAATACTAAAAGACAATCTGATTAAAGTTCAATTCATCAGACCTGCAGGGTCACATTTATTTATAATAAAGACACTAACAATCTCGACTAGATCTAATTAATTAATAAGGATAAACATCTGTGGCATCACATCCATAATTAATAATACTTCCTTCTAAGTCTAGCTCTATACTTTCTCTAATAACATTTAACTCTGGACTCACTAATTATCTGCTTAAACTAGATCTATTAGGTATATATATCTAAAAACTAGATTACTTATTGGATGACAATTACAGTCTCTGAATACATAATGTCATATGGGATATTCTGCCTACAATTCTAGTAGAGAACGAGCCCGTCAACGACAAGTGACGTCGGCCCAGTTAAGTACAGAGATCTAGATATCTAGATATATCTAGCTCTAGGATGGGCTGGCATTTCCCAGCCTCACCCAGATAATTCAATCACAGTTAGTCATACATTTCATACATTAGTTCTAGATGCAGCTCTAGATGGCAGTTTAATTTTGCATTCACTCCTGGTGGGTTCCTTCAAGACTCTCCTAACGGATAAATGTCGTACGTTTCATTCACTGTCGATGTCATCAAGAGATTCTATCTTCGATTACTTACGATTGGTCTGGCACTAAGGCCAGAAACAATATATCAAAGCGGTGTCATGTCAAGCTTATGAATATAAATGACAAGATTAACATCTAGTCATGTTGTATTGGTAAATATTACAATCATCCACTCAAGTAGGATGCAACTGACTCCTACACACAGGGAAGGCTATGCACGGAGTGAAGTCCCCCGGTCAGCTGCTCTCTCGGCTGCCTATATTATCAATACGCCTTAACGGTTAAGTGACGTAGACAAATAAATAGTTCTCACCCCCACGTTGAAAACGGGGTGTTAATCTTCATCGATAGCACATTATCTTTACATTTTAATATCAGTAGTATATATCTGATTATCTATAGCCCATTCACCATAACACCAGTGATATTCTATCTACTAGCATACTACTGTTTATCTACGCCTTCCTGTTGTTCAATAGTTCCCTCTTGCTTAAAATGACGTCATCAAAAAAACACCGTCCTTATCTACAACTGACGTACTTCACATGTTATATTTATTCACCTCCTCTCTATAATTAATTCGGTTATTTCCCCTTGACCACTAACCTCACACCAATTACATTTGATTATGACAAAGATTATATAAAAATCATCTTTGAAATACATAGTCAAGTAGTCCAAAGAAAATGTCACTTCAAGTTTCAGCATATCAAGTGCCTTATAGATATTCACTACTTTAATGCCATTCACGGGGCGGGGGGGGGGGGGTCCATTTCAAATGAAAAGCACACATGGTGGGGGGAGAAGGGGGTCAAGAATGGCCAGTACATTGTCCGTTTTCAGTGATCCTTGGACTTTTGCCACAGAAGCTCATGAACAGAACTTTGAGGCATTGCAGTAATGTAGATTTAAAAAGGAGATGAACCTCAATGTTCCACACATGGACAAGAAGGAATTTTTGTTTCTGATCTGTGTGCCAATTTTGTGACCTGGTTTTCTTTTCTTTTTTCTTTCTTTTTAACAGAAAAATTATCAGAAGAAACTCAAGTTTTTCACCAGCTGAGTAGCTGAATACGTTATTTTAAGTTTACTCTTGCTGGAGAACACGAAACTAATATTACTAATTAGCAGTTGCCATGATCTCTCAGTTTCTGGCTATTTCCTGCTATTCAAGTTGTGCTGAAGACAGTACATTTTTCACCTCTACAGATCATACCTTTAGTGTCTTGTTTTTGTTTGGTTCTTTTTGGTTATTGTTGTCAATTTGAATGCAATTTTAGGACTTCAAGGATGGCTTGCCAGTGGTTGGTGGACACTTCTGGTAGGGTCTTCCTCTGTCCTATCGCTCTATTATATTCTGTCTGTCATATTATTTTTTGCTGGCACAATGTGGGGACCATTATCATGTTGACGTGCTTTGTCCAAACTCAAACTCCAAGATGCCATGGCCCATTTTCAGAAACTGGCATCAGAAATTTTAAGAGTTGCCCATATCAGGATCTCAAGTAAGAGGAAATTGTTCTGAGATGAAAATTTGACTACCAATTTTGGACAGAAGTTTTGCTTTAATGATTGGACAAATGAGGGTATCGAACAGACTGCACTCTTAACTCAGTCCCGTCATTCGTTGCCAAATAGGATTGTCCGTAATTGAACCTTAAAAATTGTAAAATGCTTGGTGGCAGTTGATGTGAATTATTTTGATTGTTTCATCAGAAACATAGTCTTTATAATTAATCTGACGACTTATTTTGTTGCAAAAAACAACAACAAAACCAAATGTTTTTTTAATTGCTACCATAACTGGAAAGTCAACGAACACTTCCCAGAATCTTAATTCCCCATCTCCTGAGCAAATATGAGTCAGTGCAAAATAAGAACAGCCCAAATCTACCTGTGTTTGTACCCTGTTATGAACTGTCAAATTGTGACCAATAATGGTATCTTAGAGGTTTAAAACACATCATTTCATAAAGATAAAGAATTTACTATTCGATTTTGGGCAATAAAAATGCGAAGATAGTTTTTTTTTAACTTTAAATCAGTTTATTTTCTTTTCGAGGGTTTTTGTTGTCCGTGTGTGCACACTGTTATTTCGAGGATCTATTTAGATAATTACATGCTGTAAAAGTGCATGTGGCTGTTCCAACAGTTGCATCTTCACCAATAATAAAGAAATTAGGCTGAAAATCGGTATTGGCGTGGGCTAAGGCGCATTATGGTCGATATTAGTGAGTTTGCGTCCGACTTTTCGTGTGCACACTGACAAAAACAATGGCCATTGTTAAATCAAGGGCACTAATTCTAATAAACTGAAACAAGAGAAAGAAATGTGTACACATGACATATCACACAACTTCGATGTGACGAACAACTTTCCTTCATTGAGTAGTATTCAGCTTTGCACATTTAAATAGCTATATGCAGTTTAAAAACTGTACTTTGGCAGGTAGATTTGGGCTGTTCTTATTTTGCAATGAGTCATATATATATTTATATTTTTTGTATGGCATTGGCATTTTATTATTGTGGTATCAATGACAGCCATCATGACTAGCCTAATTTTTATTTTTGACTCATTTACCAGGAAAGTATGACCTTGAGATCTGAACGTGTGTCCTGAAGGTTGCAGGAGAAGAGTTGATCTCCTGTTGGACTTTGGTCACTGGTGAAATCTGCTGCCTGACTGGGGGGGGGGGGGGGGGTCAAGTGGAGCCAGAGCAGCTAGCCACTGGTCAGTCAACAAGCAAGGTTGTCCCAGCATCTGCAATGTGCCTCAGCTGGGATGGGAAGTAGATTCAACATTTCATATGAGAGAGAGAGAATTCAAGCCAGATCTGGTGTTTTATCTCATCATCAGTGATCAGCAATATGCATGTGTGTGGGGTGGAGGTGGGGGGTGGATAGACACCCATACTGTACTACGTGTACTACTAGTGACCCACAGTAAGTGTGTGTGTGGGGTGGATGGACACCCATACTGTACTACGTGTACTACTAGTGACCCACAGTAAGTGTGTGTGTGGGGTGGATGGACACCCATACTGTACTACGTGTACTACTAGTGACCCACAGTAAGTGTGTATGTGGGGTGGATGGACACCCATACTATACTACATGTACTACTAGTGACCCACAGTAAGTGTGTGTGTGGGGTGGATGGACACCCATACTATACTACATGTACTACTAGTGACCCACAGTAAGTGTGTATGTGGGGTGGATGGACACCCATACTATACTACATGTACTACTAGTGACCCACAGTAAGTGTGTGTGTGGGGTGGATGGGCACCCATACTATACTACATGTACTACTAGTGACCCACAGTAAGTGTGTATGTGGGGTGGATGGACACCCATACTATAATACATGTACTACTAGTGACCCACAGTAAGTGTGTGTGTGGGGTGGATGGACACCCATACTATACTACATGTACTACTAGTGACCCACAGTAAGTGTGTGTGTGGGGTGGATGGACACCCATACTATACTACATGTACCACTAGTGACCCACAGTAAGTGTGTGTGGCAATCTGTGACAATGATGGTAGGAGATGCTTAGCTCAGCTCCAGCTGAAATTGACAGAGAATTTAGTGCAAGGAGGATTATGCTCATATTAATGATGTCTTCTGGATCTGTGCAATTTCAGGGATTTTTAATTTTGTCTTTGCTAAAGTTTTACTGTCAACTCATCACATACCAGGAAACCTGTCGGATGTCAATCACTGCTTTTCAGGAGATGCACAAAACTGTTTTGTTCTGGTTGTGTGTGTTGCACAAACTCGTTCTTAAAATTATGAAGCAGCTGTTTTTGTGCAGCCCAGCTATAAACGACAGGGAGGTTAACTCACTGAGCCCTAAGCCCCAGGTCACCTGCTGCTGCTGCATGTGCCCAAGGATTTCTAGCATTTTTCAACTATTACAAAATAATAAAGTAAATGTGCACCAAATGCAGTGATACTTGGCAAAAAATTATTTATTGGTTGTACTTTCAAGATATCAAATTTGTTTTTGCAAAATAAAATACAGTTCAGAGGTGTAGAAAAAAGAAAAAAAGCTCAAAAATGAAAGAAGAAAAAAATTGAAGGATGTGAAGAAAGAATCTAAGTCAGAGTGGCCCAGTTTCCTTCCCTACACTTTTTATTTGAGTCATTTCCACCAAGTATTTGCATTTGTACACTTCTTTGATTCCATTTGGGAAATTTGCCTTAATGTCATTGCAGCCCAGTTACAACTGGAGCAGACACGTCATAACCACAGTGCAGCAGCGGTGGGCATTTTTGTTCTTTTTTTTTCATCAGGGAAGGAGGGAGTGGTAGAGACAATATATTCTCGCTGATTCGGCTTATAAATGTGTATACAGAGATGCCACCCATTCCGATTTTCTCCAAAAACGGGCATGATTCCGATTTTCCAATGAGTTAGGCAGGTATTCTGATTTTCAGTAATTCCCGCAATTGGCATTTTTTGTTCCGTTTTCATCTTCTGGATTCTAGTTTTAAGTATAACATTTATAAAATGCACTGAATTGGGATATCACAATTGTGGTGTCTCATGAATCAGCTAAACATTCACTCAAGGAACAACAAACACAGGCACCTCTTCAGTGGTCGGGTACAGGAGTGCCCGGGTTTATTTTCAGAGGTAGTAGCCCTGGCAAAGGCATTATAATAAAGTATGGAAAACCATTGGGTATGAAACTAAGGTAGACCGTTAGGTCATCTTATATTATTTGAGAGTATACCATAATTCCTTCCCTTTTGTGTGAAAAAAAAAAAAAAAGATGTAATTTTTAAATTTTTTTTGTTTAGGTACATGTGACTTTATGTCAGAGTTCATTACTGTTCAAAATCTTGCTATTCTTTCTTGATATCTTGACATTTTGACATGGTCTATGAAAATATTTTTTTTTGGTGTATGACAAATATTCTGAACATGTTATGAAAAGAGTA
This sequence comes from Onchidella celtica, assembly GCA_963931925.1. NCBI lineage: Eukaryota > Metazoa > Mollusca > Gastropoda > Systellommatophora > Onchidiidae > Onchidella > Onchidella celtica. Next base: position 74,224,543 of record OZ007570.1, on the reverse strand, counting down.
AACTAGTGTGCTAGAAGAGCATTAATTTAGTGTCTATTGCAGTAATTTAACGTGTGTTGCATGACGTGTTAGTGACCACTGCACTGCCCTTTTGAAACATTCTTAAGACTGATATCTGTCGGGCTTTTTAACAATGTGGCCACTTTTGGTTACGTATGTTGTTTCTGATTGCGCACTCCGAGAGTGGGTCAAGGGGAGTTGAAGGTGAGTTCTGGGACTCATTCATGATAGGTCAGCAGTGAGGTTCGACCTGCAGCCGCGGTGTATCTCCTTCTTGGCTGCTTGGTGTTGGGAGCTGATTTTGCTTGAGCCTCGAATGTAGGAGGCGGTACCAACAATGGTGGTTGAGGCTTGTTGTCGTCTGAAGACAGTGTACTGTGAACCATCTGGTCAGCGTGTCGACGCCAATGAATGCCTGGTGCTCTATCAGTTTCGTATGAGAGTGGACCTTTACAGGCTGATATGATACCTTGTTGCCATCTCTGATGCCCGCGATAGTCGCAAATGAGTACTTCGTCGCCAATGGTGAAATCACAAGTATTGCCTGTGAGTGTGATTTCATTTGTTGTTGTTGTTTCGAAGACACTGTAGACTGGAAGTGAGATCGTAAATTTCTCCCAAACATAAGGGTTGCCGGAGATTCATTGGTTGTTGAATGTGGACCATTTCTCTAGGCGAAAAGAAAAATCTTGACAGCTTTGTGTGCAAATTACCTTTGTCGCCCTTTGTTGCTTTTATTGCTTATTTGAAGGTTTTGACCATTCTTTCTGCTAATCCAGTGGTAGCTGGATGATAGGGTGCGTTGAGGACATGTTTGATGCCATTGCCTTTCATGATGAGCTTAAATTCTTCTGAAGCAAACTGAGGACCATTGACACTAACTAGCTGTTCTGGTAGCCCAAATCTTGCAAATGTCTCGCTCAGTAAGTTTATGGTGGATGTCATGAAGTGGGATTTAGCATTTACTCTGTTGTGTAATGAACTAAACCTCACGCACAAACATACTATTTACCAAGTTACAAAATGGTAACTTTTTGTGTCAGACCTGCAGGGCCATAACCACGGATGTATTGACGATAAGTTAAAAATATATATGTGAATGTAAAACAATATCATGAACAACAATGTCCATAGAAATTCATATTAGATCTAAGTCTGGAACTATTCTCTAATGTCATTCTAACTTTAAGTCTAATTAGATTATCTAAACTAATTCTAAATCTATTCCTTTCATCCTTATAAATTCCCCACTGAAATACTAACCCCTTAATTATTCTATATCTAGCTATCAACTACGTTAAATGTCCTCCGGACATTATCTATCATTGTGCCAAAAGCTGAACAGTGTAATGGGTTATACTTAAGTAATTCTACAGATTATATAGAAGCTGTAGACATCAGAGTATTTCAGACAAAACTTGAAGACCTAACAATTTACCAACTTGCCTGGCTCACTACGGAGACGTAGGAATATGATTATTTAGATTTTAAATCACTGTCACATTCGTACTGTTAACGACAAATCCTACAGGTAGGATAGTAGATCTACATTCAAATGACACTCATACCATCAAAATAAAACTTTATATGGCATAGATCTAGATCTAGGTCTTCTAGAGCTGTGATGAGCTGGTAATTCCCAATCTCACCAAGTCCAAGACAGTTTAAGTTTGAATACAAACTATAGATCAGATCTAGTTAGATCTTCAAAGAGATACATTCATCGTAAAGCTCGTTCTTTCAAAATCACTGTTCCACACTGTTAAATGTAAAGGCTACAAGTAAATTCCATTCGTTCAAAAGATAGATAACTGTAATGCCGTCCTGATCCCAGATCTGTTCCTGATATTAGACGTTATGATGGAATAACCTTGACATTACCATTGGCTCCCAACCATTAGGTTGAGAACAATCCATTTCAAGCTTTCATCACGTTGTGCAAAGAAACATGAGCACTCGGTTAGCTCCTACGTTATGCACAAGATTGCATGGGTAGATCTAGATTAGTCTACTGCTTTTTGTTCTAGGCGAAAAGTTTAAAGCCTGAGTTCCCACGGCCGGATTGCTTCAGCATACGTCTAGAACTGAAGTTTATTCCAGATGACAAGCTGTTTTTGCTTGCCCTTGCAGTGGCGATATTAATACGCCACCCGTGTTATTCACTGATTGGCCGGTTCATCAACGGCCCTCAATGACATATAAAGGCAAATATTCCCTTATATAATTTTTTTATGCGTCTATTGCCATGGCCTTCTCATGGTCTTCCATTGTATTTATTCATTCTATTGTAATGATTATGTTTTGTCGAATTCCTCTCTGCAGTTCCTTGCATTTTCTCTGTAGCCACAACCATTCCGAACCGGTTAGGCATGATGTCACAAAAGCACCACCTCTCTCTTAGTTTCTAGGGAACCACTGATGTAATACACTTGTTTTCCCTCACTACATGAACTCAGCAGTGGTTTATCCCAATGAGGTTTTCTTTAGAATTAAAATTGAGTCACGACAGTGGATGTGGCTGTTGAATTTGATGTAGAGATGACTTCTGCCCATTTGGAGTGAGCGTCTACAACTAAGAGAAACATGAATCCCATGAATGGACCTGCATAGTCTATATGCACGCGCTGCCAAGGCTTGGATGGCCATTGCCATGGGTGTAGAGGCGATCTGATTGGATCTGGTTGTGTAGTTGCGCATCCGGCACAGCCTTTGGTCGTCTTGCCATTCCAGGCCACCAAAAATTTCTAGCCATGTTTTTCCTTTTAACCACACCAAGATGTCCTGAATGTAGAGAAGCGAGAATCTTGTGCCTCATTGTTGTCGGTGGAATGAGGCGATAACCCCAAAGTAACCAATTTTGGTGCACGACAAACTTTTGTTTTCTAGTCAAGAATGGTTGCAGTTCCTGTTAACTGTGCTGGGCCACTTGTCGTTTCTCACTAAAGCCATGGCATGGCAAATCATTAAATCATTGCGAGATTCCTTTGCTATGAGAGCTGCATTTACTGGCAAGGAGTCGATGATATCTGTATAGTAGATTTCATCTGCCATGTCAGTGTCTCTTGATGAGACTGGTAAAGGTAGTGGTAGTCTTGAGAGACTATCCACGTTTGCTTTCGCCTTCGAATTGCGGTATTCAATTTCATAATCGAACCCTGAGAGATATGGGGCATATCTTTGCAGTCTGGCTGCTGACATCAAAGGGATGCCTTTGGAAGGACTAAAGATGAATTTCAATGGTTGGTGATCTGTGACCAGGGTGAAGTGTCGACCACACAAGTAATTGAAGAATTCCTTTACAGCACTGAGTTTACAGCCCAGGCTATGGAGAGTGTGTAACAGTTGATGCAAATTTCAGCACGTTATGATGGGGAGAATCAGATGAACTAATCGTCTACCCCTTGAAAAACGAAACTGTCTCGAACTGTTGTAAAAATAAATAACAGGATCCGATGAACACTTAATACTAACGTTTAATAACTGTAAACAAGAGCTGATATCCACAAGTTACTTACACCTATCAGGGAAGGCACTTACACTTCTACTACAACTGGATTTACACACCTAGATTTGCACCTTACGATTTTCACACACGATTTGCACCACTCCTACTCGCCTGGCCCTCCTTATATATATTCTGTCTAGGAACGTTCAGGAAGCGGCTTAACCGCCCCATAAGCACGAGACAGACCTAGATCGTTCGGGACACATACCAGCCACCCAATCGTACACAGACACGTCACAGAATTACATCACTCAAGGTCGACCTAGCGTAATCTCGGACACCGCAGTACCTTCTAGATTTTCTAGACATTCTACAGTGAAACAAACAAGCCACATCAAAGAAAAATACCGGCCTTGCTGGCGAGAGGGGGGAGGAAGGTCGCCGAGTGAGACTCGCCAAGCGGGGGGGTGAGAAAATATCGATCGTCCTACTAGTGGGAGGCTACACAACTCCCCAATTTAAGTTGAACATTCTTCAACTATCTATACCACAAAGCGTCTACACTATCATAGAATACTTATCATCTCCAATCTTACAATAGACATTGCTAATACTGTACTAGGTGCCTTCCCAATATCCTAAGTACAATACAATAACCATAGTATCCTTATAACACTAATACAATCTCATTACAATATCATTACAGTACCATTACAAAACCATGGTCAACAATAGATCTACTATTATAACCAATATACTACCACCACTGTGGTGAAACGATGGTCAATGATACTATTAAAATCATACAATGGTGAAACGATGGCCATCGAGTACAAAATGCTTCGTGCACGAAACATAGCCCATAAACGTTGTGCATAACGATGGTTGTCTTAAATACCAAATGCATAAATGCATAAACTCATAGATACAATGCGAGGCGTTCTCACTACAGGCCGGTCAGCCGAATGTAGGTCAGACATGTAGTGGGCCGTCTCGCCGCAGAGAGACTGACTAGCATTAATTAAATAATACGTTTAGTACTACATGTATTACTAGAACAGAGGTCCACATGGGCTAGCTCAGATAATGAGAAATGTGTTCTAACAAACTATCGCGTTTTCGGCATTACTTAGAACACACAAAAATGTTTTAAAAATTATGATAAGTGAAAAAATTAAACACACAAAATACCTTCATTAACAAATACTACGTGAAGGACCAGTGATGCTTGGTTCAGTTTAAAAAAAAATATCATAAAATCATGATTCATAAAACAATAAAACTGAAAACTCACAAATTGACCAAGCAATGAAGCATGGTTCAATAACACAACTGTGCATGTACTGATGTAGATTCATTTTTTAATTCTAGATCTAGTGTGATGTTGAATTTGAGTGAATGAAAATTTCTGTGTTGTTTAAGAAACAGAACCTCATTTGAACAGTATTCATGGTTTAATTCTGATAGCCTACATAGAATGGCACCAGATAAAAGCCGTCATTATAATGCAGTGTATACCAGGGGAAGTTAATAGCGATCTTTCATACACACACTTAAATAACTCCCTATCCTCATTCAGTCATTGCCTTTACCACCACCTTCACCCTATCCCAAACAAAAATGAACATGAATGGGAGAAAGAAAAAAGACAAACTGTACAACATCAATAGCAATGCACTAAATGTTATTTTGTACTCACCAATAGTCTGTCCTGTGGATGCAGGCATTATAATAATTACTCTAGGGATTTATTGTGACTTTGATGTCAGTTTAGCAATCTTCCTCTTTGGATGTTGGCTGCTGTTTTCGCTTTGCAACTGGAGGCAGAACCACTTCAAAAGACGGACGAGCCCCCAAATATGTAACAGCTGAGGTTGTTCTAGCACGTTATAGTAGGGGGGAGTTAGTTGATCTAACTACAACCCTTTAGAAAACGAAACTATTACAGCTGTAGAATAAATAAACACGAGATCCGATGATAGATTAAATAACACTAAAGTTTAATAACTGAATACTGAACAATAAATACTAGGAAGGTACCAACGAACAAGTAAATATCCTACGCCACAGAGAGGAAAACTCACTTACTCACCGACCAACTACTCACACAGGTTCATATATATAAACATTTCTACAGAAAGTTCCCGAAATAAACGTTACCTTTGCCCTCGCACAAACTAACCAATCACGTATCAATATGTTATCAGGTTACATCACTCAAGGCCAAATCTGGCGTAAACATCCTTATCCACAATGTTATCGAATGTTCGGGAACATACTAATATTTACTGAACGAGTCAAAACACCTGACAACAAGCGGGCGAGGAAAAAACTACTCACTAGGAAAAGAAGGTCAGGTCACGGAGTACAGTACACTCTGGCGGTTGTCAACAATAAAATGAAAACAGAAATGAACACATGCTCACCAGTGTAACAAGAAAACGGGGGAGGGCAAGGGATAGCTTGCAGATGCTACAGATGGGAGTTGAAGACAGTCTCTCAACTGAATGTATAATGACCTTGACTGTGATAACCAAGTGTATGCAAGAAGGAGATCCTGGTGCGTGTAGATGCGACTGTTCTTTGGGGTATTTGTTAGTGTTACAGATCTTTTGATGAGTGCAGTCTTCTTGTCATCATACTGATCCGATGCATAAGCCATCACAAAGCGAAGAACTTCATCAAGTTGACTCCATGACTTAATTTCCTTTATAAACTGGTGAAAAATCCTCTTCACACTGCAGTATGTTTCATAGTCTAAAATTAACGTCTCACTCTCAACTTTGCTTATAATTTTGAAATGAACAGAAAACTCTGGTATTGGACCGGTTCTCTCATGGCTAAGGAAAATGTAATTGTTCGGTTGTTTAGTACTCGTTGCCAAAAAGCCCATGTCTTTTAGTTTGCGACTTAACAGGTCATGGAAGCTCTCAGATTTTAGTGAGTCAAGTTCGAGAAACTCACTCATTTCATCGATATCCACTGCGCGGGCCTCTTGTGTAGACATTTTTGTGCGGCGTGGAGTAATGGAGGTAGAAGTGGGAACACAAGATGAGGGAACATTAGGAAACACAGATGGGAGCACAGCTGGAACATAATGCCGAGAAGAGGGGATCTTAGTTGTAGGAACATCTTTTGGCCAATGCAGGGCGCAAATCCCCATGTTTCCAGTAACATCTTCTACATTCAGTTTGTTCGGTAAGCTTGCAACCCACTCGTGACACTTAGTTTTGTCCTTTGGAAATCCATAGATTGGTATTTTCTCTTTGGAATCATCAGTTTTATAGCCTGTTTTGCAGCCAAACACAGAACACTTTCGTCCCATTCTGAGTGAATATTTGTAGACCCCTAGTCCAGTTCATGTAAAAAGTAGAATCTAGACTAGATCTACAGTCAAGGCGGTTTCCTACAATCAGTAATGCAGCTCACTCACAGCCACCGTACAGCACGAAACACCACAATTTACAATGCACTGATGTTACAGAATCCCAGTTGATGTGATGAACTAAAACAAAAAAATACAGTTTACAGAATCCTTCGTTCTCTTCTTGACTTGATGAAGTGAAATCAAGAGACGGATAAATGAAGGAGTCACTTCTATGTAGATTCTGATCTGTCTAGATATCTTAAAATCTTTATAATCCACAAGTTCACAAGTTGAAGCATGAGTAGCGAATGTGTATTGTAAACTGTCTTTGAATTTCGGGAAATACAGACCGGGTCGATGCCGCACTTATTTCATTTATGGTATCGAGTCTCACTTCACTCTCTATTTTATATTTGTCATGTCGTATCGATTTGGAGTATCGATATTGTCACTAAAAAATCAGGCGGAGTAACTGCCCTTTGTTTCTGAGTGAGGCCTGGTGAGGCTAGCCAGTGGTCGGACCACTACATATCTGACCTACATTCGGCTGACTGGCCTGTAGTGAGAACGCCTCGATACAATGGCAAAAATACCAACACATATCGACCACTGATCAGGGTCTAACTTCATCATATCAGATCAAACGAAGCAATACCAATACCGCCTAAGCTTAGGCCACTCGTAAATTACATCAATGCAACATACAAAATCACTGCTTGCTCGCAGTTCTCATTTGGGTTACAGTCTTCAAAAATTACACTGTCCCATTGGTGACAAATAATGAAAACATCAAAATATGACTAATACATAGTGGCTCTCTGCCGGCCAATAATTCAATACTCAGTCAGATATACATTACAGTACAATACAGTCATCCCAGAAACATATCCAACAGGCAAAACTCTGGGTTACAATACATCTCACTGAACTTGTACTATTCAAAACACTCTACTCAGGAAGTCGGCGCCGACATTTTCCTTGCCCTTGACATACCTAATCCTGAATCTATATGACTGTAAAAATAGACTCCATCGTAATAGCTTTGGGCTGTCAAATCTGGCAGAATTCAAATACTCTAATGACCTATGGTCAGTCTGGAGCACAAACTCCTTACCATACAAATACAAAGTAAACTTCTTTACGGCCCAAACGATGGCTAGGCATTCTCGCTCTGAGACTGAATATTTCGTCTCACGAGGCAATAGCTTACGACTGGCATATGCCACAGGATACAACTTTCCCTCATATTCCTGCATAAGAGCAGCACCCAACCCGCGATCTGATGTATCAGTTGCTAAGACAAATACTTTTGAAAAATCTGGCAAACATAACACGGGTTTGGAAACAATGGCATTCTTCAGAGAAGTGTACGCTTTCTCCTGCACTTCTTCCCACTGAACTACATTGGGCTGACCCTTTCTAAGCAAATCAGACAGTGGTGCTGCAATCGCTGCAAAGTTAGGTACAAATTCTTGGTAATATCCCACCAGTCCTAAAAATGCTTTCACTTCCTTTTTAGTGGTGGGTCTGGGTGCATCCCGCACCTTACACACATTTTCTTCTAACAAGCCAATCATACCCTTTCCCACTGAGTGTCCAACAAAGTCCACTTCAGACGTTCCAATCAGGCACTTGGATGGTCTTGCAGTTAATCCAGCTTGGTCCATCCTCTGCAGCAATTCTTTGAGAGCCTTCACATGCTCGTCGAATGTCTCTGTATGGATCAGCAGGTCGTCCACATACGCTGTCACATTGTTCAGTCCCTGGATCAATGGCTTCACGATCCTGTTCAGTGTAGCTCCTGAGTTCATCATCCCGAAGGGCATCCGGGTGAATTCGTAATGTTCGCCCATGGTGACGAACGCTGTCTTGGGAATGTCTTGTTCCCGGACTCGCACTTGCCAGTATCCCTTGCTCAAGTCGATCCGAGAGAATATTCTTCCTCTCGACAGACTCTGGAACACTTCCGATGGGGCTGCTGTCGGATGAGGGTCGAACACTGTGATCTTGTTCAGCCTCCTGTAGTCGATGCAGACTCGGTTGGATCCATCCTTCTTCTTGACGACAACAACCGGTGAAGCATAAGCTGATGAGCTCCTGCGTATGATGCCCAACCTTTCCGTGGTGCTGAGCTCTTCCTTCAAGGAGTCGCGCATAGCATAAGGCACCGGGTATGGTCGTTGCCGAACAGGTACCTCTGATGTCAGGTCGATGCGATGTTCGCCTAACTGGCAGCATCCGGGGAGATTGGTGAAGATGCGTTGATACTCCTTCACCACGTCGCCGAGTTGTTGACGTTGTTCCGGCGTCAGCTGCGTTCCATATTGGACATCTTCGTAGCCTTCCTTCTGGTCCCAGCTCCCTAGGTCGGCAAGGTCCTCCGACGTTCCACCGTTGTCGCCTTCCAGGTCGCAGTCCTCGATGACTGTCATGCCAGCCGACTCCACATGTTGACTCTCGTCCATCACGTCGTCCTCTGCCAGCACAGTCCCAGCACCATCACCGTCGTCGTCCATCATAGCGTCGACATCTCCAGGTGTGGTGTCGCTCCTGCCGTCGTTCATCTCACACACCTCGGTCACGACAGATGCCGGTCCCATTGCCGCCGCCGCTGCTTGCGTCGTCGCTGGTGTAGTCCTGGGGATATACCTCTTGAGAAGGTTAGCGTGCAATGTCTTCTCTTTCACACCCATCTTGACTTTGTAGTCGTTGACACCGACAACCGAGACTATCTTGTATGGTCCCTTCCACTGGACTAAGAGCTTGTTGGCGTTTGTCGGCAACAGTACTAAAACTTCGTCGCCAGGGCGGAACTTCCTCTCTCGCGCCTTCCGGTCGTAGTAAGTTTTCTGTCTACCTTGTGCCTTTGAGAGCTCTTCCGTAGCCAACTTCCACGTGTCCTCCAGCCGCTCGCGTAGTTCCATGACGTACTGGTAACTGGTCTTTGTCTCCGCCTCCTCTACATCCTTAGTCCATAATTTTCGCAAGATGTGCATCGGTCCTCTCACCGTTCTTCCATACAGCAACTCGAATGGAGCGAACTTTGTCGATTCTTGTTGAACTTCACGATACGCGAAGAGCAGCGGGTTAATGTATCGGTGCCACTGCCTAGGTTGCTCCGCGCACAGTCGCCTCAAGGTCTTCTTCAGTATGCCATTAAATCGCTCCACCAGCCCGTTGCACATAGGGTGGTAGACTGTGGTGGTCGACTGTCGAATTCCCAGTAGTCTGTTCGTTTCCTTCATGACGTCCGACATGAATTGAGTCCCTTGATCAGATAAGATCTCTTCGGGCACACCCAAACGGCTGTAGATATTTACTAAGGCTTCTGCTACTGTCTCTGCGTCAATCTTCTTCAAGGGGGTCGCTTCAGGGTAACGAGTAGCGTAGTCTACGTATACCAGGATATACCGATGTCCGCCTTCACTTGGGGGGTCAATAGGTCCTACTAGGTCCACGGCCACTCTCCTAAATGGGATGTCTACCACTGGCATACTCTGCAAATGCACCTTAGGAGTCGTTCCCTTGTTCACTGTCCTCTGGCAGATGTCACATGAGCGGCAGTATCTCGCGACGTCACCTTCGATACCAGGCCAGTAAAAATTGCTCATCACCCTGTCCTTCGTCTTCTTCACGCCGAGATGTCCTCCGACGATAGAATCATGGGCAACGCTCAGTACATACTCCCTCAGTTTCTCGGGCAGTACCACTTGTCTTGTAATCGTAGCCTGTCTTATGTCCCTATAAATTCGGTACAGTACACCTCCGTGTCTCTCGAAGTGTACGGACTTGTTGCCTCTGTTGGTCGGAATTTTCTTCTGCCCCAACTTCTTGAGGTCTTCGTCTTCTTCCTGGAGTCGGATGAGTTCCTTCCTATCCACTCCCGCGTGCCGTTCTGCCCTCGGCACCCTCAGCGACGTAGACTGGTCCTTCCTCTTCTCCTGGGCCCTCGTGGTCACCGCTCCTACCATCACCTCAGTATCAGGGTCGTACGGGTCCTTCGCTCCGTCCACGTTCCCGACTACTAGGTCGCAGATGGTCTCCGGGAGACACAGTGCCGTCACCCTGCCCGTCAGGTAAGGCGTTCTCACGTCGATAATGGCTTCCTCCGCCGCTAACAAGGAGTTATCGATCCTCGCGATAAGTTTCTTCCCACCGGTGAGCTTTCCATCGTCCACCAGTGATCGCCGCACCACTACACCTTCACAGCCGGTATCTCTTAGGACGTCTACTGCTCGATTTCCAATCAAGCCCTTCATCACTGGTAACTTCAGTTTCTCCACGGTCCTTCCGTCACTGCATCCTCCACAAGTAACAGGCACCGCTAACTGGAGCTTCCCGTCCTTCATTACCGCTTGAACGTTGATGATGGTGTCAGCCGTCGTCGCATCCTGTCTCGACGACTCGTCCGCTGCTATCACTACGGCCGCCGCCGCCTTGTTCGGCTTGCCTCGCCCCGTATCCTTCTGGGCTGGACACATTCTCCGAACGTGGCCTGGCTTTCCACAAAGGTAACATTTCAACTCACCTTTGTCGTTTATCTTGGTACGGCACTCCGTCGCCTTATGTCCCGGCCTCTGGCACCTATGGCAGACCTGTGGGCTTCTGTCTCCGTTGGGCCTCTGTCGCACTGGCCGGCTCTGCAGTCTGGCGCTCCCGCTGAGTGTCCGGTTCCTCGCTACCAGGTACGCCTCCGCCGAATCTGCGACGTCCTGTAGCGTCTTTGGCTTCCTCTCCCTCACATGGGTCGCAAGGTCTGGTGGGCAAACATCCATAAACTGCTCTCTAACGAACAGGTCCCTCACTCCCTCGTAGGTCTTCTCCGTCTTTGATAGCTTTATCCACCTCTCTAGGTAAGTCTTGATCCTAGTAAGAAACATCCCGACATCTTCCCCATCTTCAGGCTTACCTTGTCTGAACATGAGTCTGTAACCGTCCTCTGACAGGTTATACCTCTTCTGCAAAGCTTCCTTGACTTTGTCGTAGTCCTTGGCCTCATCAATCGGCAATCGACAGAAGCATTCCAGAGCTCTCCCAGTCAGCAGGGCAGACAGTGATGTCGTCCAGGTGGATCTAGGCCAGTCCGCTGTCTCGGCAAACCTCTCAAAACGAAGTAGCCAGCTATCAAGGTCGTCCTTCCCATCCTGAAATGCAGGTAGCTTGGGTCTCTTGGAACTGGCATGGTCGCTGGTCCCCTGCGTCGACTCGTCTCCACGCTGATGGCGGATCCTCTCCATCTCCAGCTCGTGGTTCATCTTTTCTCTTTCCAGCTGAGCCTGTCGTTCCGCCTCCCTCTCCTGAGCCTGTCGTTCCGCCTCCCTCTCCTGAGCCTCTCTTTCCATCTTCAGTTGCTCCGTGCGTTCTTGCCTCTCTCTTTCCTCCCTTAGGCCTTCACGGATGTAGTCCTGTCTCTCCTTCCCAGTGAGCTCCAAGGCGTCTGCTTCCTGGCCAAGCCTTCCAATAGCCTCTGACATGTTGTGGATATCCTCGATGATCTTTACACACTTTACTGTACTTTAGAAACACTTCGATGGTCTGAATTGAATCTGTTCTCATCTAATCGGATCCCGGACGAGCCCCCAGTATGTAATAGTTGATGCAAATTTCAGCACGTTATGATGGGGAGAATCAGATGAACTAATCGTCTACCCCTTGAAAAACGAAACTGTCTCGAACTGTTGTAAAAATAAATAACAGGATGCGATGAACACTTAATACTAACGTTTAATAACTGTAAACAAGAGCTGATATCCACAAGTTACTTACACCTATCAGGGAAGGCACTTACACTTCTACTACAACTGGATTTACACACCTAGATTTGCACCTTACGATTTTCACACACGATTTGCACCACTCCTACTCGCCTGGCCCTCCTTATATATATTCTGTCTAGGAACGTTCAGGAAGCGGCTTAACCGCCCCATAAGCACGAGACAGACCTAGATCGTTCGGGACACATACCAGCCACCCAATCGTACACAGACACGTCACAGAATTACATCACTCAAGGTCGACCTAGCGTAATCTCGGACACCGCAGTACCTTCTAGATTTTCTAGACATTCTACAGTGAAACAAACAAACCACATCAAAGAAAAATACCGGCCTTGCTGGCGAGAGGGGGGAGGAAGGTCGCCGAGTGAGACTCGCCAAGCGGGGGGGGGGGGGGGGTGAGAAAATATCGATCGTCCTACTAGTGGGACGCTACAGAGTGCTTCCTTGTCCAGTTGCAAGTAATTTTTCTCTGAGTTGTTCAGAGTGCCGGATACATAGGCAATTGGTCTTTCGTCACATTTTTCCGTTATATGTGATAAGATTGTTCCAATGCCGTAGTGTGAAGCATCTGTTGCAAGTTTTAGTGGCATTTTATGATTGTCGTGGATCAGTACTTGGTCTGATGCTACCATGTCCTTTAGATTTTGGAATGCACTGGTTTGTCCATTTGTCATTTTTTGAAGTGTTTGCTGTCTTGGAGGAAATCGTAGAGAGGCCTGGCCACTTGTGCCATATTGTTGAGCCATTTGTGGTAGTAATTGACCATACCTAGGAATGATCGTAACTGTGTTTTAGTTGTAGGAGTAGGTGCATTTGTGACAGCTGCGGCTTTGTCAGCCGTTTTATGCAGACCGTCTTTGGTGACCGGAATACCACAAAATGTGACTTGCTTTTGGAAGAAGCTGCACTGGCTTAGGTTGGCTTTCAGTCCAAATTCTTGAAGTTATTTTAAGATATTTGTCAGATTCTCTAAGTGCTGCTCGTCACTTTGACCTGTGATTATCATATCGTCTTGGTTGCATTGGACACCGCGTAGGCCCTTTAGAATCTGGTCCATTGTTTTCTGCCCAAAAATTGCAGCGCTGGGATAGTCGCTTAATTGAGGTTATAAATTCGGCGATGGTTTTGCTTGCCTCCTGACTTCTCTTGTGAAACTTGAACCTTTCCACTATTTCAAGGGGCGGAGGACTGAAATGAATGACTTTTCAACAGGTTGCAAAGTTCAGCATAGGTCTTCGCAGAGGGTAATTCTGGGGCAGTCAATGACCGCGACATGTTGTAGGTTTTGGCCCCTATTGAAGACAATAGTAGTGATGCCTGTTTTTATTAGCACTGATATCATTGGCAATTAAGAATACGTCCAGCCTGTCCTTGTAGTTAGTGAAACTCTCTACAGCTTCGCTGAAAGAATCAGGTCTCGGCATTGTGATAAATTGGGTAGAAATTACGCAAGTGGTATCACAATAAGCACAAAATGTCCAGAAATTCAAGTCACACAAGTTGAAGATAAGGTGAAAATTTGTAAGAAATGCACGTCAACTTTGTGAAAACATCAGTTGATCTCGTTGCCAGTGTGGTGTCTCGTGAATCAGCTAAACGTTCACTCAAGAAATAACAAACATAGGCACCTCTTCGGTGGTGAAGTACAGGAGTGCCCCGGGTTTATTTTCAGAGGTAGTAGCCGTGGCAAAGGCATTGGAGACCCATCGTCTATGAAACTAACGTAGACCGTAAGGTCATCTTATATTATTTGAGAGTATACCATAAGAATCATTTCAGGAATAAACCGGAAGTTAGTCCTACTTCCTGATGGCTTCTTTTGCACCATTTACCGATCTGTTCACTTGCTGCAAGCGTTGTTTACATTCTTTGTATGGTTTCACATGGCGGCGATTCTAAACCTAGACAGATCCGTTCACCTGAATCCAAGTGATCTATTTTTGCGACGACTGTGCCAGAAGAATGAATCAGTTCTAAACCTAGCTAGATCAATATTTGTTCAATCACTTGTAAACCAAACTGGATATGGTCAAAGTCTAACAGTGATTTATTTAGCAGCCACTGTGTGCAAGGGGGTGTCAACCCAATCAAATTGCAAGATCTATTGACGATGATTATGACAGAAAGCCCATCAGTTCTAAACTTATTTAGACCTAGCTTTCTTAGGTCTAGTCTAAGCCATGGAGAAGATTGATGTTGCGCGGGCACAAATTGCCACATATCAAACTATGAGTGTCAACGTTCGAGGTGAGTAAGGTCGTGGGGATAATAGCGCATTCGACTAATCGAAAGGCCACTCACATTCGTCCAGGCACAATCATAATAATTAATAACACACTCGAATATATATATCAGGCCTGAAGGGCCATACTACTTTATTACTACGGATACAATAGGTATGATTGCAGATACAATAAATATGGTTGCAGATACAATAGATAGGATCGCAGAATACAATAAATATGGTTGCAGATACAATAGATAGGATTGCAGAATACAATAAATATGGTTGCAGATACAATAGATAGGATTGCAGATACAATAAATAGGACTGTCTTAATTAGTGGCTACATCAAAGCCCCGTTGTGGGAACTCCAGCTTGTCGCTGAACTTATTAACTGTAATTCAAAAGTTCTAATCTCACATGGGATACAACTAAGGCATTCAATATAACATGAGATACAATATCTACGTACTACGTCTACAAAATATTATTTTTCTATGACTGACTTCAATACTTCTTTCTTTCCACATACACTATCATTCTACACTGTATTAATCCTGTCTCTATTGTGAGGATTGCCAGGTGGCTTTCCTACTACTCAGCTTCGTCACTGGGCTGATCTAGTAATTCCTGTCTCTATTGTGTGGACTTATGAATTGCCTACCATTATATGCTCGTAGCCAAGTACGAGCGTAGATCCAAAGGACACGGTTCGCACTTTTGGCCTAGTGCGACGTGGCGTTATCAATTCTCTGGATGACGCCACGGTCACTCCACTTCGACTTCACTTGTGTCTATTCTGTCTGTGCTCGACTCCTATTGTCAGGCCCTGGAGCTCGAGCCGAGAGGAACCTCACTGGATCGAATGATTTCCACAGCCGTTCTCTGCCTAAACAATGGCGACTTGAGCTTATATACCTTGTCACGATCACGTGCGTGAAGATGGTCACGGCCGCGTGTGTGATGAGTACCTAACTTATTTACCTTTCAAACCCAGCTAACAAGCCAAGCAAGCAGACCAGCGATCAACGGACACATGGAGTGAGATTTAAATTAAATGATATTTAATTAGAAATGCATGACACAACTTATGTCAAAACATTCAACTCATGATAATCACATACATAATCACAAAAACAGAGATACTTCAAATTTACTCTTGGGGATCATGGCTATTATCTATTCCCCGTTTCACATCTAGATCTAATCCCTCTGTCTATAAACTTAACTACGTATACTTAATGGTCTCTGTCAACAGCTGCCCTCCTCGTTGATGCAGTTTCACTTCTCCAGAGTTCACACGATCCTTTCTAGATCTCTAACTTCGACGATAAAAGGGGAAACAGACGCCCCTGGCTTCACACAAATAAGAACACACAGTTCACACCCGCCATCGTAGATTACTTGTTCCTTGAGGGGTTCTCATCATCCCGTCCTCAAGACTCTTCAACTTGCAAACACACAGCACACCGACGGTTCACACCCGCCATCGTAGATTCACGAGCTTCTGATGGGTTCCCATCCTATCATCAGAACTCCTCAGCTTCTGGTCCCCATGGCACGACCTTCCACTTGTCGCCCGGACCGATAAATTCTTCTTATTGGGAAATAAATGTGAACATCATGGATCCCTCACACACCTAACACTTCTGGTCCCCACTAGCACGACCTTCCACTTGTCGCCCGGACCGATAAATTCTGCGTCTTCCTTTAGGAATGAATAACTTGGGAACCACGTGTGTCGAGCTTCTCCTCTACTTATACTCCCGAGGTTTTTGCACACGCGACTAGTTTAAAGCGAGTCGTGTGTATCTTGCTCGTCAACAATGTTAAAAACCGTGTTTTCCCCTGCTAAGCTCACCCCCCCCCCCCTAGACTCGTGGCGCACAAGGCCACCGACCTTCCTCGTGATATTTAATCTTTCATGCTAGTCAACAACTTAAAAACTCCCCTTCTCCCCTACCAAGTTTACCCCCCTCTATACTCGTGGCGTACAAGGTCATCAACCTTAATCGTGACAACCTCCAGCCAAACCCCGTGAAAGTTTCTTGTCTCACCTTCCGAAATCATGCCGGGTTCACGTGCCCCGTGCACTGCTTGCAAAACTCACCGCCTTAGGGCGTGAGTCCACTAACCTATAAAATCCCACCTTTTTATTCTAAGGGTCGGATCACCCTAACACTACTCACTGGATCCCAAAAATGAGATCATGACAATGAGAGTGGGAAAACACTAAAACAGAATAAAATGGGCAAACTTTATGCAGGGCATTTGTGCATCTTCACAATCAAACATCGAGCATATCAAGACATCTCCTATCGGTCATCGTGGGACAAAACAGCTCCAGAGCAAAGATCAAGTTTGCCCACAGTGCTTGTGTAGGCAGGGCTATTTTTCAGTTTCACTCAAGGCCAATACATAGAGCCAATAATCAGATCTGGTTGAATTCAACATGAAATGGTGTAAGTTTTTAAAGTTGTTTTTCCAGCCTATTCCTGTGTGAACAGAAGGGAACTAGATTTAGTACTGGCATAATTTTCATTTTCATTATTGTTTGCACTGCTTCCATTTTTTTTTGGCAAGATTCAGATTTTTGTTTTTAAAGGGTGGCATCTCTGTGTATAGCTGTTGGCTTGTCTAATAAAAATGTTTGCTTGATGTCACTGTTTATCGGAAAATAGGTACTGATACTGTTGGGGCTCGTACACAGCAGTTGTCAGGGGAATCCGATATATCTGGGGTTAGGGTTCAGCCAGTTAAAAAGCTATGTCAAATTTTCCAAAAATGGAAAATTTGACAGTTTTGCCTAGACTGAAATTAAGACCAAGTGATATTATTTGTATTTGCTGTCCTGCTTTGGTAATGGATTCTATTTATTATAAGCATGTCCAATTATTAAATAGCTTTTTGATAAAATATTGTTTTCCTTTTTTTCTTCATTAGTTTGTTTGTAATATCTAAAGTCAGAATGACTCTCATCCTGATGGCCACTTTTACCAAATAGTGACCAACTGGCAACTCATCTTCCACTCATGTGGCTGCTTATGTGGGCACTTCTAGTAAGGTCTTCATCTTTCGCTAGCACAATGTTACTGTTACCGTGTCATGCTTTCTCCCAAACTCAGACCTATGTGTTTAGGACTTTTTTTTTACTTTCAAAATGCCACATGTCCACTTTGTTAGAGGCTGCATGGCATTACCTCTCTCTTCTCACCTAATCTCCCTCGCCTATCCTTGATTCAATTCCTAAGTCATACTTATCTTACATACACATATTTTTTATATACATGTACATGCATATGAAACAAGTATGTAAATCAATGCTGAATGTTTCTATCCATCTGGCTCAGATTTTGGACAAACAGCTTTAATTTATAAATACATGCAGATAGTTCCAGGCACATCACCATAGCCATATTATTAAAAATTAGACATTTGAAATGTGGTACATGTACTTACAAAACAATTAACCATTTCTTGGAATTGTAGCATTTGCCAGCAGAACCTTTAATCACCTTTTTTGTGCCTAGTGTAACATTTCAAAATGAGAGTTGGGTGGATAGAAACATGAAGTGACGACAGTATACACATACTCAAAGACATAGACTCTACCATCGAACAGAAATCTGGAAATGTCCATGTAATTAGTATGATACGTCAGTTGTGTGCACGCAAATGTAGCCACATGAGGTTCCATTTGTCATGAGAGAGCAGGCGTCCAACAGAATAAGAAAAACAGTTAGGATATTGTTCGAAACAAATTTAATTTGGCAGTTCTTTCCCGTTACTCACATCTAACCTGTCCACTTAGATATGGATAGTAAAATACCTGTAACATCTCATGATCTTTGTTCTTGTATGTTCAATCTAGTCTCCATTTTCTAAAAAAACAAAACAAAAAAACTGGAAATTGTATGGTATGAAGAAAATATACATGTATAACGAATGTACACTTTAACACTTATTTAAAATGCATTGTGGCACTTATAAAGCTGTTTCACAGTTCCGATTTATACCAACTCGTTATGATCATAATACATGCATTGAAGCCGCAAACAATAACATCGGATTTCTCAGTTGTATCAGAAGTGGAGTTGGAACAAACATAAACTAAGGTCGCGATCTGTTGCCAAAGAAATGGACAGAAAGACTTTTTTTTGCACTGTGCAATGTGTGGACAGATGTACCTTCATGTGTCGTGTGTTCTTCCAGAAATATTTCATAAAACCTCAGAGGAGGCCACCCATAAACCACATGGGCTCCAGTTTGGCTGTTCCTGACTGTCATCCCCCTAATATGCATTTCATACATTTGGCCTTCTTCCTTCCCCTACATTCTAAAGCACAGTCAACTAGAATGGTAAGTGCCCTTCTGCAGCCTCTAATTCGCATTTTGCAGGGACTGTTAGCTCCTGCATTGGCAAGATTTTATTTAAAATTAAGTTTAATATTGGTCAGTTGCAAATAGTTCTGAGAGTTATTTCTATACCCACAAATGTTACTCCATGCAGCATTTTTGACTGTTTCATCTGAAAATACATTTACAGCCAATTGACAAAATAAAACAAACCAGAAACTGCGTGGTTGCAACAAGGTTGGAAGGAAAGTGAAAATGTGACAAGAAGAAAAAGTTTTATGTAGCAAAGCCTTACATGAGAAATAATACAGCAACGATACAATAAAAGGCAAAGGAAGGGGAAAGACAAAAGAAGCTTTCGGTCTGACCTTCTCCAGGCAAAAACAATGTAACAGTAAAGAAAATTAAACAATTTCAAGGCAGCCCCTCGGCTTGACTTTCTAACTCAGGTTAGATATTCACGCCAATCTGGCAAGGTGACTATTATTGTTATGAAAACTGCCAGGTGACAGAATAACCGAGGGATTTGGCGGACAGTGAGGCCACCATTGGCATCTGTCAGTTCATCTGCACTGTCCAGTTGGTCATCTGTACCCGTGGTGTCATCACCGTCTGGCTTCGCAGTGCTCATGCCATCCGAGTCTTGGTCACTGGCGCCTGGAGTGGTGGAGCCCTGCAGGATCAGGGGTCTGCCGTTTCTCAGCCTCGGATCCAATTGCCAGACGTCGACGAAGCCGTCATCGGTGTTGTCCACGGGGGTCCTAGTGTTGCCGCTGGTGCTGTCCATGGTGGTCATTGTGCTGCCAGTGAAGGTCACGGGCGTACTCATCGTACTGCCCTCGGAGGTGGTCAGTGGTGCAGGCGGGTTGGTCATGTGATCAGGGTCAAGTGGAAACTGGTGATGCCCGGTTACAACTGAATTGACACCAATTTCTGATTTTGGGGGGGGGGGGGGGTGTAAGAAATGAATAGAGGACACTTAGATCACCAACCTGCACATCCAATGATATTGAAAAGATGCACGTGCTACCCCAGCCAGCAACCCTACGGAAATCTGACGCATAGGAATGACGTAAGTTTGCATATAGGAATGTCATCATACCTTCCTACATCTGCTGGTTAGACACTGCCCCGGCGTCGATTTGATGTAAGGAATCCATCCCCACGGTAATCCTACAAACTGTACAAAATCCTACGTCGGATTTTACGTAGGGATACTGGCTGGGTGGGTAGGGACAACTGTCCAAGTGTATTTTCTTGTGCTCATTTGTTAGAGTGAGGGTTATTGTTGGGGTTAAGGTGTTATTGTCTAAATTGGCGCCTGG
Organism: Onchidella celtica; assembly: GCA_963931925.1. Taxonomy (NCBI): domain Eukaryota; kingdom Metazoa; phylum Mollusca; class Gastropoda; order Systellommatophora; family Onchidiidae; genus Onchidella; species Onchidella celtica. Next base: position 74,204,049 of record OZ007570.1, on the reverse strand, counting down.
AAATAACCAATTTCCAATTATTTTTTTTTTGGGGGGGGGGGGGTCCCTATCATTCTAAGCAGACACATGACAGATTGGCTGTCTCCAGATATCAACCTAGACATTACTACCCTAACCCTGGACTTAACCAACAAGGACAAACTGAGTGCCCCTACTGAAGAGAGGCAGAAAGACACAGTCGGACAGAGAGAAGGGGACACAGACAGATTGGGGCAATGGAAGAGAGAAAGGCAAAAAGATGCAGAGAGAAAGACAGAAAGAAAAAGAGAGAGAGAAATAGATTGAAACACAGGGAGAGAGAAAGGGAGACAGTCATACAGACAGACTGAGACACAAGGAGAGAGAGAAAGATGCAAAGAAACGGGGAGACAGACAGACAGATTGAGACACAGGGAGAGAGACAAAGGGAAACAGACAGACAGACTGAGACACAGGGAGAGACAGAGAAAGGGAAACAGGATGAGTAGAGAGAGAGAGAAAGGGAAATGGACAGAAACAGACACAGGGAGAGAGAAAGACACAAAGAATAGAGAAAGGGAAACAGATAGACAGAATGAGACACAGGGAGAGAGACAGAGAGAAAGTCATAAAAAAATATAAAAAACACGGAGAGAAGAGCAGACAGAGAGACAGATTGAGACAGGAGAGAGAGAGAGAGAAGAACCTACCATCAATCGTAAAATTTTCTGTCACTGATATACCACGGAAATCGTAGACTGCCAAGTGAAAGATAGACTCAGTAACCAGCTCTCCTGTGTAGATAAAATATCCGTCTATCGTGTGGATCATCTTTTGCCATCCCCAGCGCAAAGAAGGCCGTAACTGCATTCTGGTCACGGGGTACCTGTTTATACGCCACGGGGGGGGGGGGGGGGGGGGGGGAGATTACTTGATTCTGAATGTGGACACTTGAAATTGAAACAAAATACTGCACATATGCATGTATATATCATTTGGCAGTTGTTTTTTTTTAATCAGTCAAGATTTCGACATGGACGATATTGCAGGTCCGTGTGTGTTCATTTGCATATTTTAACAGATACAGTCCTTAATGTTGTCCCTGGTGAATGTTTTTTTTTTAGTCTTCAACGAACTTGCCCATCCAGTGACCTTACGTCAATCTGACTTGTACATTACCCACCCAGTGACCTTAGATCAATCTGACGTGTACATTACCCACCCAGTGACCTTACGTTAATCTGACGGACAGGATTGACTGAATTTAATTTTGCCTGTATGACATTGTACATGTAAATAGATCTGCCGCACAGCTGTCTGCTTCATGTAGGAAATCCACTCCTAGGAAAATCCTGCCATATGGCAATCCTGTATCAATCTACGTCGTCTTGGCGCTTGATACTGGCAATATACCTGTCATTTTCTTAATTTTACCCCTCATTAGTGTCAAAGATCGATTTAGTTGGGGTGCGGTATGAATAATGATTTATCAACTCGTGGGTTTAGTGCAAGAAGTGATCACATGGTATCTCCTTTGTGAAAAATGGACATATACGTTGTCACTTCTTGCATGGAACCGATGATATACATATAATTAGTCCTCTGTCCCGTGAATGGGCCCTCTGGACCCAAATAGACCCTGAAGGGCACAAGATGGCCGTTATCGTGCCGACGCGCCGTATAACTCAAACTCAAACTCCCGTGAACTGGCGTGGCCCAGGTGATTTGGCGTGGTCCAGTTTGTAGAAAAGCCATTGAATGAAGAGACTTTCTTTACCAGGAGGTCATGCTTTGTGGCGAGCTGTACAAGAGAATTTGGCTTCACACGTGCAAGTGATAGATGTGTACGTGTACATGATACATGTATTTTGTCTTTTGAAAAATAATCTTATTTCGGACTTTGCGAACTTCTGTAGAAAAAAGAGCTTGTGCTATCACGAAGTTTAATAGTTTTACAAAACTACCGCCACCATTTCCGCTCATTTTTGAAATCCTCCCCTACGGTGATCCTGCCATACCTACGGTAATTTTACCACCGCGATAACAATCCTATATCAATCTACGTCGGTTTGACACATGGGTGCTGGCAGCACACCTATTATACGTGTTTGGTGTCATCCGGTGTGTCCGCACTAGTTAGTGACGTAGAACGCACTGGGGAATCCCAGTGTGTTCTCCCTTGTCTTTGCCACTGTGCACTTTCACGTGGAGGCCGCCATTGATCATCGTGTCAACATTTATTTCAATTTTACATCGGTTTCTGTGTTGGAAAAGTTTTTCAGCCTAAGGGCATGACAGAAGGTGTGGAACCACAACTGCAGGATATAAAAAACCTGTTATTGTCACTCGATCAGAGACTTTCAATCGTGGAAGAGACTGCATTGAAGCCCGCTCCTCACGGCGAGACAAACACGCAGTCTCAGTCATCTGAGTCTGAACCACCCAGGTTCAGAACCACTCTGACAACAGAATCAGCTGAGACTACAAAGGTATCATCAGTACGTGTGTCAGAAGACTTTACTCCCAATCATTGGAGAACTAATTATACAACTAACAGAGCGACGCTCGAATCGGAAAGGGCTACGACAGCCCCAGTCAGTCCCACGCGTTTGCATGCAGCTGACCTGCAAAGAGAGTTTGAACGTCTTAGAGACTCTCTAACCCGTGTCCAAATTCCAAGTGAACTCAAAGTGAATGACTCGTCCACGGGGATAAAGCAAGAGTGCAGAGGCGCACTAAAGGTTATATCTAGGTGTGCTCGCTATGCTGAGGTAACCCTAAAAGCTCTCGCCACTATTGACCCAGCCAGTACATCTAGAGTTGACCTAGATAATATTGTAACATGTGCTACGGCACAAATCGCATTTCTACAGAGCGAATATGCGAGTCTAGTAGTCAAGAGTACGTTCAATGAGGAAACATCTCGCATTTTCCGACAGTTCGAAAACAATTCAGCCACATTCACCGACGCATCTCTGCAAAATGTCAGAGTGGCTGCAGAGCTTGCGGCAGCACAATCGAGACTAGGCCAAGGTCAGCAGAGAACTACCAACCCTCGCAGGGGGCGGGGTAGGACCTTCCCCCCGTTCCAGTATGGAAGAGCAGGGGCGCAGAGAAACTTCAGCTACTCGGGTCACGGGGGATTCACATTCGGCAGTAGTCGTCCGCCAATCAGGAGGCCGGACGACGAGTAAGGATTTGACGTAGGATACTCAGCCAACCAGGAGGCTATATTTACGTAAACGAACTTCCATTTCTCTAGGGAAAACCCCTACGGACAGCTGTGTGTATGTTTAATGTTTCAAGGTGCTAGTTTAAAACTGGACAGTTGGCTCAAAATTACGAACAATTCGGAATTATTAAAATGGATTTCTTGTGGCGTAGAAATTCCGTTCATTAATGTACCACGGCCTTTTCATCTGAAAAACCCTGTTTTAAATATAAAAGAACAAGCCTTCGTTGGAAAGGAAATAATAAAATTAGAGGCTGCTAAGTGTATTCAGAGGTGCACACCTGACATTGTTCCTCAATTTGTGAGTCCGATACATTTAGTTCCCAAAAAGGAAGGTGAATTTAGACTGGTGACAGACCTTAGGTATTTAAATAAACACTGTCAACCTCCGTCCTTTGTGTATGAGAGCATTGACGACATCCTCGAGTGTACCAAACCAGAAGACAATTCTGTTACCTGGGATATTAAGAACGGATTTTTTCACATTCCTGTGAGAAGACAAGACACTGAATATTTGTGTTTCCAGTGGAACAATAATTTTTACAAGTGGTTGGTTCTACCTTTTGGGGCAAATTTCAGCCCATATTATTTTTGCAAAGTTATTAGAGAGGTAATAAGACACTTCAGAGACAATGGTAAACGAGTTGTGGCATACGTGGATGATTTTTATTTATGTGACGATCCTGACAAGATTGATGAGTCCACAAATTGGGCACTTGAAGAACTGCATCAGTTAGGATGGTGTATAAACTGGGAAAAGAGTAACCTTGAGCCTAGTCCACAGTCATGTTTCATTGGCTACGTTATTGAATGCGATCCTAATAATCAATGCGTTTGGGTTCGTATTCCTAAAGACAGACTATCCAAGGTGAAGAGAGATATCTGTCACGAGCAGAGTTATGGTCTTGGGGATCTAACGACTGCACGAGAGGCAGTTAACTCACACTCGGACACAAACACACAAGAAAGTATTAAATAACTAGAGTATATGTATGTCAGGCCGGCCGGGCCATATTATTACATAATATTAATATACTAAACAAAAGACAATAGAGGTATATTCAAAGCAAAAATTCTAATTACTAAACTTAACCTATCATATTCATGTAACTAAGTTCCCTATCAAAGGTAATGCAATTAATAGCCAAATGGGTATATTATAAGAAATAAGATAATCTAAACTAACAGTTGAGTCGCCACTGGCCAGACGCCAGGCAAACTCTCCAGCCATAATACAGATTCTCAAGGTACACTGAAGGCTAGAACAGCCCAGTACATTCAAAGCCTACAGAAGCACAAATTGGCTTGTAGGTATTTAAGCAGCTTGTAAAAGTATATATATATATATATATATATATATGCAATCACTCAGTCACTATTCATTTCATCAACAAGGTGCCATATTTCTTCAATCGTATTATGGAGATAGCTTTACAATACAGAACACTCGTTCGTCGAGTGCAAGCTGTGGGTTTCTCAGACTTTCTACGAGGCTGTGGGTTTCCTCCCTATCTCTGGACTTCTATCAATTACTAGTGAAAAAGATGAGTTACCGTTGGTCACGCCTAGCTAGTAGGCGCGAACATCATACGAGCGCATCGTGGACTCTTTAAGGTCAGTCCAACCAAAACCTTTCTTTCTATGAGCTTTCTCTCTCTAGGCTCCTTCAGTCCGATGACAATGGACTAGTCTTCGTGCCACTCAGTTCAGGTACTGGCCAACCGGAGATACTTCACGAAACGATGCTTCTCTCGTCTGTATTCAATGAATTTCAACGTTACACGATGTTTTATACTATCCAACTACCCGGTAAGGCTAGTCCGCTGGCCAAATTAGTTCAGCAATCTCATTGGCCGAAACATCCCACCATTTTGAATGTAGGAATATAGTCTGCACTATTCTACCAGCCAGTTAATGTGCAAAAACTTGTCTAGTCATACTTAACAATGTCAACTATCCCCACCTTGTCTCACCCCTACTCTATTACTTCCAATCACGAACATTAAAACCGACAAGCGTGAATCTAACAGTTTAACTTTGCAATTCCTTACTCACAAACAATAATACGCGAGGACCGTTCAAGGCCACCAGCCAATTTCTCATGGCCCTGGTGAAAAAACAACTCACGGCTCTGCGTGTGATTTAATAACACTTGACTTTCGGGAGATATCAGCTGTTCACCTTTCATTAGTAGCTTTATTACCAAACATAAAAGGGAAATCAGTCCAAATTCTCTCGGACAATATTACAACAGTGGCCTATATCAATATGCAAGGGGGTCCCAGTCGGGAGATTTCACAGGTTGCGAGCAAAATTTGGACTTTAGCTCTAACAAACAACTTTTTGATCAAAGCTCACTACATTGCGGGCAAGTCCAACACAACAGCAGATTTGTTAAGCCGAGTCTCCAGTCAATACGAGTGGGAATTGAACCCAGGT